>OY282516.1:71199908-71274908 GCA_958296145.1 Hydrotaea cyrtoneurina | reverse complement strand
CAATGGTGGTCGAAAGCTGGTCACTTTAAAATCTCTGCTGGTTAATATACAACCGATGGCCCTTAATTGTCAAACTTGGCATAAATTCAGGGGAATTCGTATAATTGCCGGATATGAAGGATTCATGCAATGTATCCCAACTTCTGTAATACGTCTCAAAAGCTAATTTAATAATTAAACACTTTATTTACATATCGACAAAAACAACAACAGCAGCAGTTGTTTTTGTTAGTAATCGCCGAAAGAGGGTAAAACCTAATGCCAAAGGTAAACAAACAGACCGACCGAGCGAGAGGCTTCGGTTAGGTTTGATTTGGTTGCTTGTTTTTGGTGGTGTTGTGTGTGTGCGTGTGTGTGTGAATCAAATACGGGGGGGAAATGGCAACCAATTTACCTGCGGAATACACAACAATCAATGTTGGTCAATATTTGCCAAAACCGTTAACACACAAAACATTGAGTGAGGGGGGAAAACGAACAAAATGAACACACCGACAGAGAAAAAAAAAACCGAAAGTAGTCACCGGCACACACATAATCACAGGGACCGACATATTTAAACAAAAAACAACACAAACCAACACACACACACACACAGAGATACAAACATACGGGTGAGCAAATCTAACCCCACTTACTGCTGCTACTCCAATGGGAGCAACAACAAAGCGGAAGTGTACATCAAAAGGACACAATGCCAAATTTGCACGTGCTCATAGATATCCGTACCTTCAGAGGCGACACCCGCCCGCCCGCCCGCCCGGCCAGTTGGAATCTACCTTGACTTTAGCTTTACCTCCGTTGCGGGAAACGAATATTTCGGCCACGAAATTGTTTGGGAGTGGGAGTGCATCGGATAACTTTGATGTGTTTTTGGCGTTCTTGTTGTAATTTCTTCTGTTTGATTTTCTACTTTACAACAAGTTTAACAATTTAAGCTTGAAAATCCTTGCACTTTTGTTTGATGAGGATATTGAATACACTTAACGATTCTGCTACTCAATGCGGACGGTTAGAGGTGCGGTGCCGGAGCCGCTGCCGTTTGATTGTAGCAAACGCTGGCTGCGAGTTGTGCGGTCGCTGGTGCTGGATGGTGAAACGGATGATGGCATTGACTACAGCTGTAAGAGTTTTGGTCATATTTGTTTAAGGTGGAATGAAAAAACAAGAAACCTTTTGTATGGAGTCACCATCGAAACATTTTTGATTAAGTAAAATAAAAATCCATAGTTTTGTTTATTTTGTAGCTGTTCTTTTTTTCAAGTTTCGCTATTTCCCTTTGTTTCTCTTTTGACAGCTAGTTTGAAGAACAGGAAGTTCATAAAAAGAGGAAATTCCTGAAATAGTTTTGCTAGTTGTGTTTTTCATTTGTTTGACTTAATGAACTCAACGGTTTTTTTTCCCTTATTTTTTTTTTTTTTTTTTTAAGAAAATGTCTCGATCCCTTATTGGAAAATTATGCTGGCTTTCTTATTTACACGGCTAATAAGGACGCCTGGTCATAAGAAAGTCAATGTAAAGGGCGTTACAGTAATTTGGGCTATTAGAAATGTGGAAAGTCGCTTTAAATCAGAAAAATCTTTTATAGAAAAACCAAGTTTGTCTACGTTGTACAGCATTGAGGAGGATGGTAGTTTCATTGTCAAAGACACGATTTACACGATGAGTTTTTACTTTACTTTAAAATCATGATTTTCAAGTTTGTGGATGAAAGGTGTAGAGATGATTGGGTGGCAGAAAAAAGTCACAAATCACAAAAGTTAAGGTTTTTTCTTTTTGACTTTACACATTTTTAGGTTTTTTTTTTTAAATTTGCTTTTTGACAATTTTACGAATCAAGTTTACGAAACATTCAAAGGGAGTTGCAAGCAAAAAGTCAACGTATAAACTCATATGACTTTTCGGAAATTATTAGATATAATTTATCTGTAAAGTCTGTAAAGGACCTGTATTCCAAAGGCCTATCCCAATGAGAATTAAAAAAAAGAGGTCAAGCCAAAAAATCGTCGTGTAAATTGGTACAAAGTTTCAAATGATTAAGAAATGTCTTTATAAGAACTCAGGGTGTCAAAAAAAAAAAGTTTTTTTTTTGGCTCAACCTGATTTTAATAGCTTATGGTGCAAAGTATTTTTGAAAAAAATTTAAAATTTTTTGGAAAAGGTTTAGAGGTTAAAGTCACTCCAAAAAATCTTCGTGTAAATTGGGACAAAGTCTCAAACAATTAAGAAATGTCTTTATATGAAAAATATTATTTTTTTTTTGGCTCATCCTGATTTTTAAAGTTTATGGTGCAAAGTATTTTTGAAATTTTTTTGGAAAAGTTTAGATATGCCCCAAACCGTTTTTTTTTTCTTCGAAAAATTCAGTTTTTTTTTGAGTTTTTCCATACTTAAAGCACAAGTTGGTCAATAAAAAACATTTTCAAAGTCGTTGAGTCATCATTTCAAAAGAAAATATTCGAGGTTTCATTTGATGTACATAAATCATGGGAAATTTTGTATGAACTACAAGGTTTTCACACAAGAGGTGTTTTTTTGGTATTCAAAGAAAAATTACATTTTTTGAGATAAATGATCGGATTAATAATGAAAAACAACATCAGCCAAATGGCCAACACGATTACGCTTACAGGACCATATCCTTTTCATGAAATTTTGAAATTGTCCTCTGTCCTCAATAGCCTCACGAATTATATCTTTCAAGTCTTGAATCGACGCTGGGCTGTCGTCGTAGTCCTTATCTTTCTCGTGGCCTCAAAGGATGAAGTCGCACGGTGTTAAATCACAAGATCTCGGTGGCCAATTCAGATCACCTCTTCGAGAGATAACACGGTCCGGAAACTTTTCCCGTAAAATAACAATGGTTTAGTTGGTTGTGTGGCACGTAGCGCACATTTTTTTTTTTGCACCAACAAAAAAATGGCCCCAAGACCTACACAGAAAAAAATAATTTTTCGATTCAATGAAAATATTCACGAATTCAAACCAAAAATTCATTGAAAATCCTGTGATAAAACAATTTGTCAACTTAAAGAAAATATTTCATATACTGTTTATCAAAAATATCTTTGATGAAGAAAGTTTCATATATTTAAAAAAAATTGTATGTCGTTCATTAAAAATATTTTTGATGAAAACATTCACATTCAACAAAATAATTTGTAGGTTGTTTATCAAAAATATATTTGAAGAAAATATTGGCATATCTACAAACAAATTGTAGGTGAAAAATTATTATTAAATATTGAAACGAAATTTAATAAAAATATATCGAAAAATATTATAATTTTTTAAATTTTGTTTAATATTTGGTAAATTGTTTATCATATTTACGAAAAAATGTATGTAATATTAAAAGAAATTTTATAAATTAGATAACCAAAATACAAATCATAAAAAATATAAAATTTTGTTGTCGATTCAATTTATCAAATTTCTTTCAACATTTGATAACATTTTTCGTAAATATGCTAAAAATGTATCAAATATTAAAACGAAAATTAATAAATTGGATCAACAAAAAAATTCATTAAAAATATCCAAATATTTGATGAATTGTTTTGTTGATACATTTCATCAAACTTCGTTTCAATATTTGACAAATTTTTTAGCATATTAACGAAAAGTTTCATTGAGAAGTAATGAAATTCTTGTACAAATATTTTTATTGACATTTTTTGGTTGTCTTCTTTTTCTGTGTTCAGAATCAAGTGGGTCTCAAACTTCAAGAAATCGCATGAGGATGAATGAAATAAATTGTGACGTGACCAATCATTAAATTCGATTCGCCAACCTTTTTAGAAGTGTGGGTACTCAAACTTCATGAAATTGTATAGCCAATCAAATGCATGGATGAATAACATGCAAATTGTACTGCCATTAAAAAAATATTTTAAAAAAAGAAATGTATCCAGGGTCCGCCAAATAATTTTTTTTGAAAATTCTTTTAAAAAAAACTACTGGTTATTTTTTCACATTTCTTTTATTATTTGAAAGTACAATTCTTCCGGTTAATAATGGAAAATAATTTCATTCAAATGGCTGACTCGGCTGGCCATGCAGTAGCCTAACGACATCAGCTCTGCGGCCGATCTTCAAAAACAGGGCGCAAAACATCGAGTGTAGGTTCGGCTGTGTGGCACGTAGCGCCGTCCTGTTGAAACCGAATGTTGCCAATATCCTCCTCTTCAATTTTTGTAAACAAAAATTCGTTAAAAAAAAACCGATAACGAAAATAACGAAATAAGCACTAGTTGAAAAAAAAACGTTAGATGGCGGACCCTTTATATTAAATAAAATTCAAATTTTTTTTTAAACAAATGCACTTTTACATCTTATGTCCAGGTATCTGAAACATTGTCATTTTTTTATGGAATTACCTACAGTTCTAGGTATTTTTTCCGATTTTGAGGCCTATTTGGATACCTAGGTGCCTAGGGGCATTTCCCCCTCTCATATCGATTATTGTAATCAGTGGAAAATTCTGAAGCGGATGAGATTTTAATTTTTTTGGGGGGTCGTACGCCCGGTAAACTGCGTTTCACCCGCTGCACCACTATGTTTTTGGTTTTGTAAAATATACTAAACCTTTTTTGCTTTTCAGACAATAAAATCCCTGTTCGAATCATTCAACGGGACAGAGACTATGGTCACTGACCAAGACACTCGTACAGACTACTTGACCCGACTAAATGAACACTCTGCTTTCTTTTCACTGCCACAAAACTTTAATTCTCCACGACTTTTCCCGGCTGTCCAATAAAGAGACTTTAATAAATGCCTGAACTGTGCGGAGTAAAAAGAAAATCGATCAATTAAATTAAGACAATATGAAAACAATCATTAGTATTGTCAGAGGACTCATTAAATGTTACATGCTGGTACATGCATGCTTAAATGGCCAAGACAAACCGTTGGCCAGCGACCACTGAAACATGACTCTGTTAATATGGTGGAACCAAAAGAAACGATGTTAACGGAACATTTTTGACATATTAATTAATTGCCTGTCAACGACATTCAATATGATTGCCAATCACATATCCTACACGTCAATGAACTCACACACATACATACAACACACACACAAGCACACTCACACACATATGCAAACGCACACAAATCCTCGAAAAGCGAAAAATCATTACACACAACATTCACCTTATTTGCCACTTTGTAGTCGGATATGAACACAATTCACACACAGGCACGTTGGTACGCATACTGACAGACATTCTTGCGTGGGCAAGTATTACAGACAGCAGCTGGCATGCATATGCACGATATCTTCAACGAAAGTAATAATCGTATTTGGTCACTTTTGCAATCATAACCTGCAGCAGTGAAATCGTTCGTAAGTACAGCGTAATGTTGGTTAATTATAACCGGTGTGTCTGTAGGGCAGATGTTGGCCATAAGCGATAAGAAGCAACTAACTATTTGATCGAGGCGATGTTTGTCGATTCGTTGTCAAATTCTTATGATATTGAAATGTTGAAAAAAGTATAAGGCTTAAAACGTTCCCCAGAATAATGTCAATTTATTATAGAGCCTGCTATTGATACCGGACTCACTCCATCAGAGCGAGATTAAAGCCAGTGATCCAGTGCAGTTTATTATCACACAAATGTTCCTTAGATCCAGAATCGCCGTCAAACTCTAGGGTTGGTGTGGATATCGATGAATTTGATACTCTTGATGGTCGGGGCATGAAGATACAGGTTGATGCTCGCTGGGCTAGGCATATTATCGAATTGAGGGCGTTTTGGACGCGGAGGCCAAATTTAAAATGATTGTAATAAGAACAAACGAATACAATTTTTGTCACAAAAAATAAAAAAACCGTTCAAGTGAAATATTTTCTCCAACTACACTCGACACCATGGCACAATAACTAAAGGCAGAGTCTTGCAAACAGCTGATTACAATTTTTTAATTTTGACAGAATTTTGATTTTCAAACTAATTGTCTACATTTCAATTGTTGGTTTAGTTTTTTTTTTCAAAGTTCGCATACATTTTCGTATGAAACATTGAAATCACAGAATTAGAAAACCAAAAACCAAATCAAAGAATTTTGGGGCACTCAGAATTATTAAAAATAAAGTTTAACAGCCTGTTTTTATAAATCGAATGGGTAACGAACCGAAATTCTGTTTCGTCTGTTTGGGTTTTTGTAACACGAAAGTCTTAGTTAAAATTCTAATTGAAAAATTGTTCTTATGTATTTTTGTGTGTATTGTCTAATTGGATTTGGTGGAGTTATAGAAACACAATTCAGTTGCGTTTCGGCTACAGACGTTTTGTGTTCGTCTCAGACGTCTACGTTTCATAAAAACAGTAACTGCTTGCTGTCTGTCATTTATATATCAGAATTTGACAATCAAAATACCCAGGGTTGTATCTGACCGCAATTGCCACTACCTTCTGATATTGTGCCCTAAATGCAAAATTACTCCCATATATGAGCTGACGGCTTCAATCACATCATTACGATTATTTGAACGTGCACAAAGGAGAGCGGTGGTGATGTTACGGGTCTGTAAGGTGGCCAACTCTACAGTCTTCCTCTAACATCGACGGGACGCTCATTTACTTCAATAGTGTCATAACTGAAATCACATTTTTTCCAGAAGATCCCCTCAAAAATTTTCAAAAACTCATAGGTTTCCCGAATAAACTGCAGCCCTGACACATGTATGTATCATAGACGCCAAACAAAAGTCAACTTAAATAAGAGATTTACAGCTTTTTCTTGAGCAACAGAATAAAAAATTAATTTTGAATTTTGAGACTATTGAAGTAAATGAGCAATATATTTTAACCTGTTCTTAGGATATTAATCGTCTAGTCACTGATATTAGGATATTCAGCCGGGATACGCCACTAACTAGGGGCTCTAATCCGTTCATTGTCGAATGGACGGTCGATCGGACACAGAAGTCTGGGGAAAGTTCGTTGTTCAGCCGAACTGTTTGCATGTGTAATTCTCTTCCTAGTAAAACGCACAATGATTTATAAAAACAAAAATTAAAAAAATTCGAATGGACATTTTTTTTAAAGTAAACTATATGTCTAAACTAAATTTAAACATATGGAACGATAATGACTAAGGCAAAATAATTTCAATCCTGAAGTCACTGCCTGGTACGAATAGTGTTAAGGGGATTTATCTCCCTAAATGGCAGTATAAATGCTTAAACTAAAAGGAAATTCGACATATGGAAGTTCCACTGTATCTTAACAAATAATCCATGGTCTTGTCGGTAACCACCAATTGTTATATTTGAATGAATTGTTCTACCATTTCGAGAGCGCAGTTCTACCAGTCCCACTGTGCTGGAAGCACTAATTCCACTCGGTCTCTCCACTGTCTCTTATGTGGTACCGCGGATGATCAGGAGGCCCATGAAGTTTTGTTCTAACCTGGCCCTTCGGTGACGTTCGTGGCCGAACACCTACATCGCAGTTCGGTTCGGTGTGGAGTTTTTATGACCGAAAGAGTAGCAGAGGTAATTGGTAAACCTTAACACACAGTGAATTCTTCGTACTCATTGGTGGCCGCTTTCTGATGGTCCCACTGACCTGCTGCCGAATAACACCAGCATTTTGCTAAACACTGCTCTTTATATAATTCAGCAATTCATTGGAATTATTTGCCATCTTTTCGTTTGGCCTCAAAAATACCTGGAATTTCGTCTGCTCTTAAATTTTAACATTTTTTTTAAACTTTAGCCAAAGTGTGATCTGAAAGGCAGACATTGGGTGTTTCAATGGATCTAAATTAGTTTGCAAAGCAATTCATTGGAATTATTTATTCTTCCTTCTGTGGCAGTGGATTTTGCAAATGAACTCTAGGACCGACTTATTAATTCAATGGTGTTGCGATTCATTTTAAATGGGCATGTGTAGGGGGAATGTTGGTAGGTAGAAATATGGAGCAGACACTATAACAGTTATACTTGTATGAAGTCAACGACCGGCGACATAATTAAATTTCAATCGGTCGAAAGTACCTAGTTCAAGATGGCATCCCATAGTTGGCTTTTATACAAACAGGATCTAAAATTCTGAGGGATCGTGTTGTTGGAGGGATATGAAACCATTGAAAAATAAATGTGAAAATCAATTTCTATTAAATTTGTCCAACTTTTGAATACCCTCATGCCATGCCAAATATATTCATTAATATGCATCCACTTAACGGAATATTAGCAAATAATCACCATGGATTTCCACAAAAGTGCCATGACCAAAAAAACTGCTTCGCATTTTCAACACCAGCCTCCCCTGCATCCACCATGTCAGACCTTTCCCAAAAAAAAAAAAACAAGAAAAACTTTTCCTGTAAATCAGCCTGTACAAGCCTTTAAATGGCCTCCACTGTCTATCATAATATTTTGGCTTCCCACCGTAACATCCGACAAAGAGATACAATGACATCACATCACTCCGAGAAGCGTTTGTGTCTCAAATTTTCAAAGTCAGTAGAAGATTTTGTAATTTTCTTGCGTTAATTAGACAACTTTTGCCACTGACACCTTGTCGTTTACTCTTTGCTGCTGCTGCTGATGTTGTTGTTGTAGTTACTGACATTGTCGGAGACCATGTTGTTGTTCTCATTACCTTCGGTGGTGATGTGGTTGTTGCCGTGACTGTTCGTATGCAAATTAGGTTGACAAGCATTTTGTAATTTGAGGTACGTGAGTGTTTAAAGAACTTTACGTTAATTACGAAAGGATTTGATATTTTAATGTCGCTGTAAGAATGTCTACTCACTGTAGATGTGGGCCACAGTTGATTTTGTTCAATATAACAACTTTCGTATTTGGAGGATGATAGAATAATGGTCATTCTATTTGAATAGGAAGGTGAATAGCGATATTCTTTTTTTCTTGGCAGCACCTTGTCGGACTGCAATACAGAGATTGGTGGAAAAATTCGAGCTGTTGGGACAAGTTAGTGATGTAAAGAACGGCTGATGTTGTTTTTCATTATTAACGGCATAGCTTCGTCTTTATTATGAACTAAATGCCATTTTTCTTTGAATACCAAAATAACACCTCTTGTTGGAAAACCCGGTACCACCATTAGAGAGGATCATTGCCCTGTTTCGCATGAGTTATATTTACCGCAGTCTTTTAAAATTGCTCATACGCTCAGGGATGCTGTTTCTACACAGTTTGACAACAAATGTTGTTAATATTAAAATGAGCCAAACGAGAAGTTGCCCAGTGATTTCTACGCGAAACAAATTATCTCCAATTCTAACTGCAGTTGTCATGCATATTTCTACTTGTGATGATTTTGTAAATTATTTTTCATTTATATGTTTTACCAGCAGGCGCCCCGCTAGGCGAGTTGGTCGAGTGCTTGCTAAAATAAAATAAAATAAAATAAAATAAAATAAAATAAAATAAAATAAAATAAAATAAAATAAAATAAAATAAAATAAAATAAAATAAAATAAAATAAAATAAAATAAAATAAAATAAAATAAAATAAAATAAAATAAAATAAAATAAAATAAAATAAAATAAAATAAAATAAAATAAAATAAAATAAAATAAAATAAAATAAAATAAAATAAAATAAAATAAAATAAAATAAAATAAAATAAAATAAAATAAAATAAAATAAAATAAAATAAAATAAAATAAAATAAAATAAAATAAAATAAAATAAAATAAAATAAAATAAAATAAAATAAAATAAAATAAAATAAAATAAAATAAAATAAAATAAAATAAAATAAAATAAAATAAAATAAAATAAAATAAAATAAAATAAAATAAAATAAAATAAAATAAAATAAAATAAAATAAAATAAAATAAAATAAAATAAAATGAAATGAAATGAAATGAAATGAAATGAAATGAAATGAAATGAAATGAAATGAAATAAAATAAATAATATTTCACCAGTTTTTGAACCTATTGTCAACTTTTCTTTCAAAAATTTAATCATGTTTGTCCACTACAATTTTTTTCACACATTTTTGTTTTCTCTCCATTTGTACTTTTTTTTTTGCCGTTTTACCCCTTTTTCGTCCCATTTCTAAGTCATTTCCATCTGCTGTTGTAAAAAATTTGTTTCACCCTTTTTATTCTTCCCATTTTTATCCCGTTTCGATACATTTTGAAACTCATTTCTACCAGTAGTTGTGAACCAATTTTCCAAGAAAAATCACAATAATTTGTAGACACATTTTTCCCATTTCCATTCTCTTCCAACACGAATTTCCCAAAAATCCCTTCAGCCTTTTGTTGATGACATAACGAATCAGTGAGTCAGTCACGCAAACTTTTTACTGTAGTGTAGATTATTTCGAAGTGTACCAATTTTAGGCCATTTTTGACATTTTAGACCCCTTTTCATCATTTGAAGTTTTTTGGGTCATTCCTGCTGATTAATGTTTTCACATTTTATTTTGTTTTCCCCCTTTTGTACCTTATTTATCCCTTTTGGTACGTTCGGACCACATTTTCGTCCCTTCCCGAACCATTATCCAAATGTTTGGTTCATTCCTGTCGATTAAATTTTTTTCACAGTTTATTTTGTTTTTCCCCTTTTGTACCTTTTTTATCCCGTTTTGGTACGTTTTGTCCACTTTTTCGTCCTTTCCCGAACCATTACCCACCAGTTTTGGCGCATTCCTGCCAATTAATTTGTTTTCACAGTTTATTTTGTTTTTCCCCTTTTGTACCTTTTTTATCCCGTTTTGGTACGTTTGGAACACATTTTCGTCCCCTATCGAACCATTATCCACATTTTTTGCCAAAATATATTTGGCTCATTCCTGCCAATTAATTTGTTTTCACAGTTTATTTTGTTTTTCCCCTTTTGTACCTTTTTTATCCCGTTTTGGTAGGTTTGGACATGTTTTGCCAAAATATTTTTTCGTTGTTTTTTCTTCTTATTTTTTATCCCGTCGTGGGCCCTTTTTCATCATGTTTGATGATTTTGTATTTCGAAGGGTTTTAGGGACACATTTTACCCGTTTTTGCCCACTTTCATCCCCTTCCAATGCGAATTTCCAAATCTTAGCGGATGTCAAGGAAACCAAACTTCATGATTTTAGCATCAGCCGTTTGGTCAGGACAGTGATGAATCAGTCAGTCACGCAAGTCTTTTATATATAATCAATTTCTAATTTTGTCAGTCAGCAGGCGTGGATAAATGAAGAGCACCCAAAATCTTTGTAAATTGGCGAATTCACTGCGAATTCAATAGTCCAAATTTCATTCAGTATCTTTTAGCGTTTGTTAACATCAGCCCAAATTAATAAAACTCTCAACTAACGCCATGAATTCTTTTTCCCACAAAAACAAATTAAATAATTTTCCGATTAACGATTGTAGATTTATTACATGCTGTTAACAAAAATATATATGGCCGACATTGCATATAACACCACATTATCATATAATGAATGAATCAATTAATTATCCCAATCATCCAGTTGTACGACCAACATTACGGTCCATTTCAAAGTAATTTCTTACATGTGGCGTTTAAGAATTTCATTAAAATGAAAGCGTTTCGCGCCTCATTTTACAGCCATTACAAAAAAAAAAAAAGGAAAAATCAATAACATTTAAAATGATAATTTCCTTTACGGATCATGAATTTTTAACAGTTTTCCTTTTAATTCGTTACTGTATCGGGAAGATACTTTACCGCCAACGACTACGATTACATTAAACAACAACAATGTTTGTGTAATGGCCAATTCATGGTTTTACAATATTTTTGGTTGGCAAATAATTGTTGTTGTAGTCCTTTATTGGTTCACCATTTCGCAAATAGGAAGTGATGTGGTATATAGTGGTTGTAGGTGGGTAGTTCGGAGATTTTAAGTAGGGAGAAATAATTGTGTTTTTTTTGTTGTCTTCGAGTAAACGTTGAAATTTCTTTGGACTTTGAGTAATTCCAGTGGATATTGATTTTTTAATTGGGAATTTAAAGAATTTTAAAGAACATCATATTCATTGTTGTAACAATAGATCATATAGAACAACTGGTAAGTTGTAATGCGCCTATGGTGCCCGTTGAAATATGGAAAAAAAATTTTGTTGAAAAAAAAAATTTTTGTGGAAAAAAAAAATTTGTCGAAAAAAAAGTTGTCGAAAAAAAAAATTGCTCTTGGAAAAAAAAATTTTTTCTTGAAAAAAAAATTGTTGAAAAAAAAAATTTTGTTGAAAAAAAAACTTTGTGGAAAAAAAAAAATTTTTAAAAAAAAAAATTTTAAAAAAAAAATTTGGGGAAAACACAATTTCTGTACAAAAAAAAAATATTATTTTTTTTATTCTTATTATTTATAGAATTTATATAGAATTATAGAATGCCTATTTAAATTCCTACGTACTGCGTGACAGAGTCAGTGAATCAGTGTCGAGGGTAAATATATATTAAGATATTTCGAAGAAGCTGGAAAGAAACCATGTTAATGGGAAGCGATTTTTCAACAACATTCATTAACAGTGATATTCACTTCTGAGTAGCAAAGCTTTAGGGTCAGGCGGCATTATTAAATGGCAGACCCTGCCAAATAACTTTAAAAAAAAACTATTGGATATTTTCTCAAATTTCTTTTTTTTATTTGAAAGTACTATCCTTCCGGTTAATAATGGAAAATAATTGCATTCAAATGCCTAACGACATCAGCTCTGCGGCTGATAATGCGATCTTCAAAAACAGGACGCAAAACATCGAGTGTAGCTTCGGCTGTGTGGCACGTAGCGCCGTCCTGTTGAAACCGAATGTTGCCATTATCCTCCTCTTCAGTTTTTGTAAACAAAAATTCCACATGGCCCGATAACGAAAATAACGAAAACGAAAAAAGCACTAGTTGAAAAAAAACAAACGTTAGATGGCGGATCCAATTTTCAGCCGACCTTTTATTCGACAAAACATGAGGTCAATAAGGTCCTTCCTTGTAAATTCTATACTAATACCATACAGTTCATACTTTTGTTTATTTGTATATGTTTTGTTATCTCTTCTTCTTCGCCTGAATCTATTTTCCAGTTTTATCATTTTCCTTATGATATTCTCTGTTTTGTGGTCATTCTTTTTGGCCACGTTCTTTTTGATACTTATTGGTTTTCGGTTTCCATCAGCTTGGACCATTCATACAATTTATATTTTTCAATTAGAATCCGCATATGAGTATTGAATTTTACCAGCTCTATTTCATGTTCATTCGGTAATAAACTGTTTACTCCATGGCCAACATCAGCAAGAAAATGCGGTAACCTAACGTGGCTATGGTTACGATTGGAGAGAGAGGATATTTGCAACTATTTTTTTTAATTACTTTCGCTGCGATTGGTATATTTTGTTTCAATAAAACATAGTTTTTGTGTTTTTTTTTCCTGGAGTGCATCAGATGGCTTTGAATAACAGATTTTTAATTAAATTTTTTTGGGGGAAAGTGTGTGATTTGTGTTTGGTTTTTTGCTTTATGGAAAATGGTTGGGTTATGAATTGTATGGCTTAGAAGGCTCAAACCCAAACTGTATCCAACATAAATTAAGGTGACTGATGCATTAGACGT
The DNA here is from genome assembly GCA_958296145.1 of Hydrotaea cyrtoneurina. NCBI lineage: Eukaryota > Metazoa > Arthropoda > Insecta > Diptera > Muscidae > Hydrotaea > Hydrotaea cyrtoneurina. Next base: position 71,261,350 of record OY282516.1, on the reverse strand, counting down.
GAGATATCATTTTCGTTTTATTAACGCACGACCACATATTGAGAGAAACCATATTATATTAAGGCTATTTCAAGGCCAACAACGGTTTTGAGCAATTGTATTAGGTTCATCATCGATTGTGATTTTTACTGTGAAAACAAAAATATGTCAATCGAAAATACAGTGTACTCCCTCATAAGCGGACACCAAAGGGACTGAGAAGTTTGTCCTCTTATGAGAGAAGTACACCAGACTCAAGCGGATTGGTAATGAAAACAAGTGTCCGCTAAAGAGGGGTGTCCACAAGGAGAGAGAGTACACTGTATATGGTTCTGTGAAAAATGCCCAAAAAAAAAATGAAGAATGAAAGAAAGAAATTAAGAATATGAGAAACTAGTAAGTTGTAATGCGCCTATGGCGCCCGTTGAAATATGGAAAAAAAATTTTGTGGAAAAAAAAAAAATTTTGTTGAAAAAAAAAATTTTTGTTGAAAAAAAAATGAAAGAAAGAAATTAAGAATATGAGAAACTAGTAAGTTGTAATGCGCCTATGGCGCCCGTTGAAATATGGAAAAAAAATTTTGTGGAAAAAAAAAAATTTATTGTTGAAAAAAAAAATTTGGACAAAAAAATTTTGCAACAAAAAATTTCTGTAAAAAAAAAAATTTTTGTTGAAAAAAAAATTTTGTAAAAACAAAAATTTTTGTAAAAAAAAATTTGGGGAAAACACAATTTCTGTACAAAAAAAAATATTATTTTTTTTATTATTATTATTTATAGAAAATTATAGAATGCCTATTTAAATTCCTATGTACGTACTGCGTGACAGAGTCAGTGAATCAGTGTCGAGGGTAAATATATATTAAGATTCCCCAAAAATTCCAAATTATTTAATACTGGTTTTTTTATGTTTTCAAGCAGAGGTGGGATTACGAGTCTAATATCTCATTTGAAAAATGGACCCAATTTTTAATTTTTTTTTTTTAATTTTGGCATTTTTTTTTATTGGATATTTTCAAAACCGAAACGGATAATATATCGATTTTTTTTATATATGTTGGTGTTACGACCCTAATTATCACATTTGAAACATGACCCCAATTTTTAAAATTTTTTTAGTTTTGGGATTTTGTTTCTATTGGATGTTTTTTTTTTGGGGTCATGCTTCGAATGTGATAATTATGGTCTTAATCCCAATATATTATACAAAAAATCGGCTCTATGAAAAATACCCTAACTGAAAAATGACCCAAAAAAAATGAAGAATGTCCCAAATGAAGAATTCCTAAAAATAAATGAAAAATCCACCCAAAAGCCCAATATGAAAATAACCCAAAAATTTCAAAAAGTATGTTCGTAATTTGGAAAAAGTTTATTTTTGAAAAAAACAAAATGAAAAGTATGAGGTATCGACCCAAATATGGCGTTTGCAAAATGTGAAAAATCACCCCAAATTTGCGTGTTGTTGCCTTGGCCAATGTAACATTTGGGTCATTTTTTTTAGCAATAAATTCCTCAAAATTAAAAAATTGGAGAATTTTTCATAGTTAACTTTGAAAAATATGAAAAATGTCACAAAAATTAAATATATCATGAAAAACTGTCCAATTTTGTATGAGAATTTTTTTTTTTTTTTGAAGTATTCTTTTTTTGTGGCATTTTTCATAGCGGACATTTTCATATTAGGCTTTTGGGGGGATTTTTTCATTTATTTTCGGACATTCTTCATTTTTTAATTTGGTATTCAAAGAAAATTGGAATTTTGTGAGATAAATTATCGGATGTTTATTTCATAGTAAAGAGGAAGGTATGCCGTCAATAATGAATATGCCGCAAATATTAATGGCGTAGTTTCTACATGTCAAATGTCAAAGAAAAAAAGCTTCTCAAAGTGACAGCTACCGAAATACCGGGTGATTCCAAATAACACCTCCTGTACTTGTTTGTAATTGTTTGGTCTTTCGAATAAACCAATAATTCAGATGGTCTGTTGTTAATTTTCTTTTAATATATTCGGACCACCGCTAGGCGTTCCCTCCTAAACAGCAATCACAATATATGTGAATGTACGTACAAGTACGTGCTCATATATCAGCATAAGCACAATAGTTGAATCCTCCAGATCAATTCAATATCCTGCAAGTATGCAATATATATTCTCCTCGTGAGTACTGCTCTTTAAATCATCTAAAGGAGTATTAGTCTACCAAGTGTGTTTAGTCGCATCTAAATTGAAGTAGTATCAGTTGCTTAGTTGCTGGCTTGGACTTTCTTTCAACCAATCATTTTTTCGTTTTTTTTTTTGCAAAGTCCTTAGAGTCAGAGAATTTTTTGTAACTGCAGGCCAAAGCTCGTCTGACATAGCCACACGGACATGAACATTTTCTGAAATGATGTACAACACGTTTGCTTCGGATATCTGAGCTACAATTGAAATTTCATTTGCACACATCCTGGAAAATGGAAAGTCTTCATATAAAGGATGTTTTGTTTTAATAACAACCTAAAGCCATAAACTGAAAGAAAGCAAATGATATGATACGATACGATGCGATGCGATGCGATGCGATATGGACCACTTCGGTACACATTTCATTCAGTCTGTTTTTGTTTCCCACAAGTTGTCTCTGTGGGTTGCATCCATGGGATTGTGGCACGGACATCTTGTGAGTACAGTGGATTTTGTTAGATTTTTAAGTAAATAATTGCTATTTAAAATGCTCGGCAGACAGTTGCTGTTTTTTTTGTTGTCGTTGTTGCCCTTTCGTCCTCACTTCTGTCTAACGAATGTATTTTGTTTTGTTCTGTAGCGTCGACTTCAGTTCGCTGGCACAAAAAAGGAAATCATCACGTTCGGGTTGGAATTTTTCTTTTACTATTTTCGGGGGCAAAAGTCTAGAGTATCAACATCGATTGTGCGGAGACGAAAAAGATTTGTGCGTTTGTAGAATCTGTAGAAAAAATGAAGTGTCTCCCTGTCGACAGCAGAATAAGAGGGGATGCTGATGAATTATACGCAAAAAGCAAATGTCGAATGGCAGTTGGCAGTAGTCGACAGGAAATGGCTCTACCAAAAAAATGCCCAAACGAAAAAGGACCCAAAAATTAAGAATTCCTCAAAAAAAAATATCATACCAAATTGGGGGGTTTTTCATAATTTTTTGGCAACATTTAATTTTTTGTTTTTTTTTGGGGTATTTTTCATAAACTATTTGGGGGATTTTGCATTGGGTAATTTTTCATAAACTGTTTGGGGGGATTTTGCATTGGGTAATTTTTCATAATTTTGGGATTTTTTTATATTGGGCTATTAAAGGGATTTGTCATTTATTTCGTGGAATTCTTCATTTTTTTGGGGTATTTTTCTTAAACTGTTGCGGGGGATTGGGTAATTTTTCATAAATTGTTTGGAGGGATTTTGCATTGGGTAATTTTTCATAAATTGTTTGGGGGATTTTTTAGAATTTTGGAAAACAATTTATATTGGGCTTTTAAAAGGATTTCTCATTTATTTCGTGGAATTCTTCATTTTTGTGAGGCGGCATTTTTCATAGATTCTCAGTTTGTCGGAGAGAGATAAGGGGAATGGAAAGGGAACTCATTGTAAGGAGAGATGTAAGGGGAATGGAAAGGGAACTCATTGTGTATTATTCGTAGTGTGAAGTTGGCTGCAGATTATTTTGACATTTTGACAGACATTTGCATTTGAGAAGCATAATTGAAATCACAAAATGCTGAAACCGAATTTCCTTGTGTGATCACAAGAGATGAGTTGAAATGGGAATCATAAGAATTGCCACAAGTTCACCTTCTACTTCTCAACTTAGTGCGCTCACCAGGATATAATTTTGATAATCCAGCTCTGAATGGCAAATAAAATGTTTTCATGGCTCTGTTACCTGTAAGATCGCCAGCATTTACAAGGTGGAAAATGGCCGCTAAAAGTATTTTTTTATGTTCTTTCCAGCATACGAACCCAGTTTTGTGTTCTGTGGTGTTCGCCTTTACTCCGCCCGACCACCACTTCACTGACATAAAATACGTAGTTTAACATTTTATTTTGCCCGAACTCGGTGATGAATTATCCGCCAGTTCCGATGAAAGACTTTTCAAAATTCGGCCCCTTGCCTCATATCCGAGATTCTTCTTCATATCCTCTATATTCTCCAGTTATCGTGTCACTTTCAAGTGAATGCTGCTGCTCAATTTCGATTGTTGTTCTCTATGTTGTCGATGATGTGAAGATAGAAAAAAACACACACACCAGAGTATACAGGACGATGCTGTTGTTGTTGTTGTCCTTTTCACCAACGTTTGATTAGTATGTGCATGGCATCTCCGTTTCTTTTCGTCTAATAGCTGATGGCAAATGCGTGAGTCTTTTGTTGAAATCTGTAGTTTTTTTTTTTTTTTTGAGGGGATTTGGGGATTTTTCTCTTTGGTTGGCTTTTTGCTCAACCTTTCATCCACTGGTTGCTCTTTGCCTGATGATGAGTTTGGAGTTTTGTGTGTTTCTCTAGATTTCATTTTAATTCAGACACTTTTTGTTGAAAGTTCGTCAGAGTTTTTCCTCTTTTTTTTTGTCTTCTTCTGTTGCAATTTGCGAAATAGATAAAACAAAAGCAACGCAATATGTTTTGTATTTCAGATGTATCATTGTGCTTGTATTAATTTGGCTATATATACCGATATGTTGTTGTAGTTGTTGTGGCCATAGTTTATTAGTGAAATGCAACCCAATTTTATAACAAATGTTTGTTCACGGTCTCCACACTGTGGAACGGGAAGGCGTGTATGGACGTTTGGCCGAACGAACGGATGCATGTGATCTGACCATGTTGTGGACGTGAGAGTATTTCCTTTCTTTTGGCCCTGAAGTTTGTTTATTGTTAATTAACGTTCACATCGAGAGGTTTGGTTTTGTTCTTTCGTTTTTTGTATATTGTTTTCGGTTTTAAACTGATTCTTGTTGATGATGGAGTAAAATACAATCGATTGTTTTCAGGTGACCTTTTTGCTGTTCTACTATTGGCTAAACATTAATGAACGAGGGTAATATCGTTAGTTCTTTTGGTATATGATTGTAGTGCACAAGCTTAAAAATCAAACTCCCCTAAAAAGTATTTTTTTTTTTTTTGAATGGAAATGTGTAGGAAAGTCATCGGTTTCGCAGTAAATTTTAAATATTCCTTAACTTAATAACTAGTTTTCCTTTTTTCTTGTTCATTTGTTACTTACTTATTTCCCTTAACATTCCATGAAGGAACAGACGGAGGGAACTTCTCTCGAATCAGTAACCTGTGCACGACATAATTTGTATACCCACTCACCGGGTCCTACTGTTTAAAGCCGGCTCCGAACGGCTAGTGATTTTTCTAGAGACGTTTTTACATGGCTCTTACTCGTAAAGTCGCCAACATTTACAAGGAGCCAACAGCCGCTGAAAAATGTTTGATGGTTATTTCTTATAAATTCAAAATAATGAAATGAAAATTTCACTTTTTCGCCCATTTTCGCCCAAATGCACATATTCGGAAAGAGGGGAAAAAATAAAAATACACGTGTATCGGCGATTTTCATGTACACGTCAGAATTGTACACCAATTTTTAACCCTTTTTCAGTGATCCAATCGAGCTGATTTTTGGCAGGCAGACTCGTGGAAATGTCTGTATCACGTCAAATTTTTTAAAAAATTGATTTTTATCAATTCTCAGATTTTCCTAATTTTTTTTTAAATGGTTATCGTTTTTTTAATGTTTCAGTTCAAAAAACATTTTTTTTCGTAACGCTTAAGTAGTTTAAAAATTTGGAGTCCCTTCAAGTTATGCTAAGAAAAGTGAAAAAAAAAAATCGGTCCAAAGGCTTTCACACAGGCCACAAGGAGTTTCATACTTCAAACTTTAAAAAAAAAAAAATTCTGACGTGTACATGAAAATCGCCGATACACGTGTATTTTTATTTTTTATCCCCTTTCCGAAAAAGTAAATTTGGTTCATAGGATAGAATGTGTGTAACACGGTGTTATTTATAGAAAAACGATTTCATCATAAAGATAAAAAGGTCTCTGAAAAATTGTTGTGCAAATTTGTTTAGAGCAGCTGCAGAAACAGAAAACATCTCAAACATGTTTATGTGCATATAAATTAATTATTCTGTGCAAACATATCTATGTTCGTATGCAAAAATGTATATTTTTCATCCAATCAGTCTTTTGATACTTGTCAATACTTGTATGCAAATATATATTTTATTGTATGAAAAAAAAAATTTTTTTTTTTCATTTATACCTTGTTGAAGGTTTCTGGCATGCAAAAATGTATATGTTCGCAAGCAAAAATGTATATGTTTGCATACAATAATATATTCATTTACATTAAAGTAGATATATTTTGCACATAATCCATTAAGGGCTAATAAATGCGTGATCTTATGCAAACATATATATGTTTGTATGCAAAAATGCAAATTTGTTCATCCAATGAAGCTCTTGATGTCTTTTATACAAATGTAAATGTACTTATATGCAAAAACATATGGTATTGTATGCAAATATATATATATTGACATGCAAACATGTATATGTTTGAATACAATTAAGCCTTTGATGGTTTCGCAATAGGTCGTCCTCCATCAACCAAATTTTCCAATACCTTGTTGAAGGTTTCTGGCTTAATCTCACCAATAGCTTGTTCGATTATCGTCTTATGGGACTAAATCATTAGGCATAATACCGGTTACTCCGGGTACTTTACCAAAAAAAAAAAAAAAGCCCGACGGCTTCAAATCGCCTCTTCGACTGCTAACACAATTACCGAACCTGCTGTGGTAAAGATCGACACTGGCGGTGGCTGTGTGGCATAGATTGATATCCTGCTGAAATCAAAGATCGGCCAAGTCTTCATTCTTCGGCCGTAAAAAATTCCTTATCTCACCATTAATCCAAATGCATTTTCAATGAAAACTGAGCCAATGATGGCACCGCCTCAAAATCCACACCAATTTCGCACTCTCTGAGGAGGCATGGTCTTCCCAACGATCTCGTGCGGGTCTTCCGATCCTCAGATGCGCGATATATTTTCGAATTTCTCCACAATTCCCCATGTTCTAAACTATTCCAACCTCTGAGACTTTGCAACTCATTCCAATCTCATTCCTATTATTTCAATCTCTTCCTCTCCACCCATTTCCACTGCAGTTACACGCCCCCCCCCCCTTACGGTTTACACTACTTTTCTGTTTTTGGTCAACGAAAATTTTCGATGTAATTTGATGGCAACAATCAATTAGTGTTAATTTTTAATGCACTCATAAAGATTTATATTAAATTACACCATTTAAAATAAACTTGGCGCCACAAAGTGATGACATTTTATCCGGCACCACAAACAAACCAACGACAACAACAGCAACAGAAACCAAAAAAAAAACCAGGAACCAGCGTCCAAGCCAAAGACCATGAGATGAACTCCACAAAAACAGATGAAAATGAAAATGTCCAACAACCGACATAATCATATAAACCAAATGCCACTAAAATGAGTAAACATTAAAAGGGAATAATTGAAATATATGAGCAGGAGTACGAAACGTCCAATGACTAACTTTATTACACTCACAGAAAAATATTGAATATATATATACATACATATAGATATATATGTTGTGTTGGCCGTTTACAATTTACTTCAATAGAGCTGCCGCTGCCGCCTCCCGCACCACGTGCCCCAAATGACAACGCTGTAAATGTGGTGGCGTGTCATTATCACGGCCATCCTTATCGTACTTTCATATTTCATGCAGTCTGACGTCATATGAATGAGAGTGTTAAGTTGAGGAAACGATTTGTAACACATACGAAGTTGAATTGGGAAAATTGATGCGGAATGAAATCGTGAAAAAGTGGAAGTCTAGTCGCGCCCCTTCTGAAACCTCACATACAAATATTGTATTTACTCGATGTCCAAAGATGTTGTCCCAGTGCGGAGTTCCTGTAACACGACTGACATAATTTTCCTTTCTGCTGTGGCAATTCTTCTGTCGCCTTATCTTACTTAGCTCTATACGATGGTGAATCTATCCTGCCCAATAAAGGATTTCCCATCATTTGTGCTTGCTCTTCCCAGTTAGTGATACCAACTATTTGCATGTCTTCTTCCACTGAGATCTCGATCTTTCCTGGCTCCATCTTCCGTGGTACGCCTTTTTGGCTTGAGCGTCTCGATTCAATTCTTGAATCACCTTTCCATATGTCAATGCTCTTTAAAGAAAAAAATCTGCCATTGCCTGAAAGAATATTGCGCTCTGACCGCTGAACCCTTTCAGTTTCATTAAATTTCCATTGATCGATTACAGGGTCCTGACATGTCTACTTAATCTGGCTTGAATTGAACTACACGCGAAATATGAAGCATCATGTGGTGGTGGGTGTGTTGTATGTGAGTGTGTGTGTGCGTGCGTGCGTGTGTGTGTGTTCGGCATGTTCGACAAAATTATTTTGATGGTTATTGACTTTTAACTGTACTTTTAGTGTAATGCAATTAGTTTTTAATATATTTCAATTTCACCAGGATGCTATCTCTGTACACACACACACACATGAGTACACATACATTCATCGGTATGTGCATTGCACATACATATAAGTGTGTAGGTTTGCTTGACTTTTTAGTTTATTTCCGCTGATGTTTGCAGGAAAACTTTAAATACACGGACACATGCACATGGCAGACCGACAGACAGATACCCCAAGCACATGTGCAATCCTTGCTGTACAAATCTACGCACTCATACACGCACGCTCCAACGCTCACACATACACACATGCATGCATACAGACATTCAATTGTGTTTGGGTGTGCTTTTTATGATTAATTAATAAAAATGTTACATGTTATCCGGAGTATAATTGAAAAACTTTATTGAATGATTTAATAAATTTAAAATAGTGATTTATGACATTTGCTTAAGTAAGGGTGCGGGGTTGGGGGGGTGGCGAAAGAAGGATTGTATGGATGTCGATGATTTAGAGTAAACGGGGGGGTTTTTGCAATTGCAAAACCCGTAAGTTGGTGGTTGTATGTCCACCCCCTTAATCAAGATAAGTTCAAAGCAGCAATAATCCGGATTTAGATTACCAAGGTGGCAGCTAATGTCACAATCCCGCCCACTCTATATATGATAAGCCTTCAAGGTATACTTATTAGGGTGGAGTGAAAACATGCTTTTTTTTAATTTGAAAAAGTTAACCTCGGAAAGAGATGTAGTCTGGGGTCCTAATGAGAGGAAAAATAAAGAAAAAAATTTTAAAAAATTTTTAGGGGTCGCGCCACTCCCTCGAAATTTGGAAATTATCGCTATTTTGGCGTTAATTTTAGAAAAATCCTAAAAATAAACGACTTAACTTATTCGAAATTTAAAAGTTTGAGCTTGTTCAGTGCCCAAACAAAAGTATTTGAGGCAAATATGAGGATAATCGATTAATATTTGTAGCTTTGGTGGCGATTTCATTGTTCAGTCAATTTTCTGAAGAAGGGACGATTTGACTTATTTTACTTTTTGAAATTTTTGAACAATGAGAACAAATTTTTTAAATTTTTTCATGCCCTTATTTCATTGTTTACGCTATTGCAAACATTTATTGACATAAAACTTTTTAGGATTTTTCTAAAATCAACGCCAAAATAGCGATAATTTCCAAATTTCGAGGGAGTGGCGCGACCCCTAAAATTTTTTTTAAATTTTTTTCTTTATTTTTCCCCTCATTAGTTCCCCAGACTACATCTCTTTCCGAGGTTAACTTTTTTTTTTTGAATTTCACTCCACCCTAATACTTATGTATCATTTTGAAGCTTATGATTGGAAACCTCAATGCACATCTTCTGATGCTTAAAAAATCAGAAGGAAATCATGGGGGTAAATAATGCTGATTACTTACTTATTTCCCTTAACATTCCATGAACGAACAGGCGGGGAACTTCTCTCGAATCAGTTGGCTGTCTACGATATAATTTGTATACTCACTGACCGGGACCTCCTTTGGTAGACAGATAGAGAGGAAACCGTAGTGTTTTTATGTCATGCTCTCCATGTGGAAGGCCGTGGTGTAGTAGGTAGTCTGTGCGACTGTGACACAGATGAACCCGAGTTCGAAACCGGGTAAGACCATCAAACATTTTTCAGCGGCTGTTTCCACCTCGTCATGTAAAACTTATCTAGAAAAGCATTAGCCGTTCGGAGCCGGCTATAAAAACAGTAGGTCCCGGTCAGTGGGTATTCAAATTATTTCGTTCACAGCTCACTGATTCGAGAGAATTTCCCCGTCTGTGCCTTCATGGAACGATAAGGGAAATAAGTAAGTCCAATCTGTAGATAGGACACAATATCAAAGCCATTCTCCTCTCAGACTGGGGCGACCAAAATCATTTCCCTCCAAATTAGTGCCAACCCGGTTATGATTGCCGTCATTTTGTTAATACCCACAATTGCATCTTAAGCGAAATATGGAAATTAATTTCAATAGAACTCTATGAAACTCAGCTAGTGTGAAACAATCGTAAGCTACATGAAAAATAAAACACTTGAATATTTCAGGTTTCTTCATTAAAATAAAACGTAGACAAAAAAGTCCAACCTAAAATCTGTGTAAAATTGGCAAGAAAAGAACTTTTTTTTTTATTTTGAATATTAAATTCCCCCTGCCCTTACGCCAATCACAGCATGGCAGACACAAACACGTCAGCGGCAAGATGGAAATTGGATAGAAATTACTTTTCGTCTTTTAAGATGAAGAAACATTGAAAAAAGGGGTAAAGAAAAGAAAATTATATCATAATGGGGGAGGAGGGAAAAAAACACATTTTCATGTACAGCCGAGCAAACCGATGGAAAATATTAAGAAAATTGCTACGGCAACAATATTCCTTTTATTTTACTAAGTATCCCCTACACCTCAAATCAGGGGTATTTGTGATTTGTGAAACGATTTGAATTCATAGAGTTGGCGCACTTAAACCTGATTCACACTAGGTAATTTAAAGTAGCGCAATTCTCAGTTTGTAGGAGATTCCAGTAGGGGAAGTGGAAAGAGAAAAAACATAGTGGCAATACCTTTTGTGTTTTTCGCAGTGTGAAGTTGGCTGCAGATTATTTTGACACTTTGAAAGGCATTTAAGAAGTCACTAATGAAAGCAAAAATTGATGAAACCGAAACTCCTGAATACAAGAGACAAGTTGAAAGGGGAATCATAAAAATTGCCTATTGTGAATCGGTACCTTTTGTTCTTTCGCCAGCAAGACCCTCGAGTTTGTAGATTATACAAAGCAGCAATTCAGTTTTGTCTCCGAAAACAATGAACGAATTTTATAAAATGTAATTTGTATATAAATTTAAAAACTAATTTAATTCTTAAGTATTTTCTAAAAATTAATTTTGTTTATATGAAATGAAATTTAGTTGCCGCTTGGCTCAATAGTACCTTATTCTGAATGTAACAAACATGAATAAATAAAACAAAAATATTTAATGGAGAATAGTACAGTCCTGTGCCAAAATAACTCATAATTTGTTAATTTGTAAACAAATCTAGATGTAGACTTTTTTGGTTGAAACTCCTAGTATACTTAAAGGGTTAACCCTTTAATGCCCAGGGAATCTTCTTTCTTTTGCGTTTTCGAACGCTGGCTTAAAAATCCCGTCCATTTATTACAAATACCGCACCACAGTTTCGTTAAAGATTTCCATTTCCCATTGTACGTCTACCATTTTACCGCTATATACAATTTGACTATTTGAAGATGTTATCCTTTTGGAAATGAAAAATAAACCCCGTAACCACCATTACATTTTCACGTAGCGTTCCACCAACCCATCATCATTGTTTTTGTAATACCAACAACCTGCTTCACATGAATAAACAAAGACAAGCCAGCAATTTCTCCGCAAGAAAACGAAAAATCATCGAAAAGACAGAACATTTTTAATAAGGCCAGGTAAGACGGGTGTTGCTGTGTAGAACACAGCTGCCGTTTATTAAAATCTGCAAAGAATCTGTGAAACACACAAATTTACTTGGCTTGCTTGAAATGACCATGATTTCTTACAGCGCCAGGCCCTTCCCAATGCTTTTGCCACAAAACACACAACTCCGAAATTAGCCAAAATGCAAGGAAATCCATCTGATTGCTATTAGACCGTATTCAGAGTCCGACCTTTTCTTTGGCGTTTTTGTTGTTGTTGTTGCGGTATTCCTGGAAACTAATAAAATATAAATTATGAAAGTCATGCACGAACGTGTTAAAATTTACAAGATTTTTCTTTTCCCTTTCTTTGCATACACAATGAATGAGTGAATTTCCCCGTCTACTTTGGTTCGTGTCTTTTCTGGAAGGGGCCGGGTGGTGCAGGTGAAATTTATGACTGTTTAATTGGGCAAAAATATGGTTTTGTAATGGCAGCCGATGTGACCATAAAATATTGATTATTACCTTGATGTAAAATGGGTACAAGACCGAATTATTAAAGGAATTTCTGCGAGATATTGCGGCTTTGTCTAAAATTTCTCCGGAAGTTCTAAGATTTAGAGATATACCGGGTGTTTCTTTTTCAGGCGTGTGGTTTTCAATCTGGCCACACTTTTTTTTGCAGTTTTCCATTTCATCTTAATCTTAATATATATTTACCCTCGACACTGATTCACTGATTCACTGACTCTGTCACGCAGTACGTAGGAATTTTTTTTTTTTTTTACAAAAATTTTTTTTTACAAAATTTTTTTTAAACAAAAATTTTTTTTTAAACAAAAAAATTTTTTTTTTCAACAAAATTTTTTTTTTCCACAAAATTATTTTTTTTTCAACAAATTTTTTTTTTTCCACAAAATTTTTTTTTTCAAGAAAATTTTTTTTTTTCAACAAAATTTTTTTTTTCAACAAAAATTCTATAATTTTCTATAAATAATAATAATAAAAAAAATAATATTTTTTTTGTACAGAAATTGCGTTTTCCCCAAATTTTTTTTTCCAAAATTTTTTTTTTCCAAAATTTTTTTTTTCCAAATTTTTTTTTTCGACAAACATTTTTTTCAACAAAAATTTTTTTTTTCAAGAAAAAATTTTTTTTCAACAAAATTTTTTTCCATATTCAACGGGCGCCATAGGCGCATTACAACTTACTAGTAATCAATAGACTTACTCGGGAACACGTCGAGGATGGAGAGGCTTCTCAACAATAACTCTTGGGTTTTCCGAGCCCCAGATGCGACAGTATTGCTTGTTGACGTAGCCACCGAGCCTCTTGTTGGAAAACCCTTTAGTAATTTTTTTTTGCAATCTGACAACGTTTGGAAGTTATCTGAACTAAGAATGTAACGAATTTTGCTTTCAACTATGCGAATTCGAGTTATTTGTATCATTTTGGTATATTCGCTTTTCTGATAGTTTTCCTTCAAAATCCAAATTAGCATATTAAATAATATTCGTATCCCCTTAAAGGTTTTTTTTTAAATACTATAGATATAAGGCTAAGCCCAATCTGTGCAATAACTCTTAGCATGTAACCAAAAAGGAAATATTTACTATTGAATAAAGAAAGAATTGAAAAATTCAAGTCTCATCCGTTCATTGTCAAATGGCCGGTTGACCGGACGACGCACTATAGAGAAAATTCGTTCTTCAGCCAAAGCGTTCGTATGTGAAATATTCTTCCAGCAAAGCCAGTTGTGACATTCAGAAATTCAAAACAAATGTCCCTCTTTCCTCCTTCCAATACCCTAATTTCCTTCCGCTAACACAATGCATTGCATTTATACGAGGCATCAACTGAGTGTTGGCCTTCAAAAAAAAAAAAAAAATTGTACCCTTGCTGTTCCTTATAGAAATCGTAAAGTAAAAACACCTTAGTAATAAATAAATTTTAATGGAATATTCGGGTATTTCTCCCCCCTAGGAATAACAATAAATAATTAAAATTTTATAGAAAATTACATAGTTAACATAAGGGACATTAGGGTCCCCATGATATAATTTCATAGACTATCTGGATAATCTCATTTACATCAATGTGGTTGGCTCTCATCTCCGCCCAGGAGGCTGCCAGATTAGGTGACGACTGCAATTGCAAGAGAAAACAATAAGAAAAACAATGAAAAAAACAAAATGCACAAGAACCGAACAGAACAGAAGTACATCCAAATGCATTTAATGTCATCATTGTGCTTTGAAGCATGCACGCCATTGTCAGTCATTGTACATACCTTGGCTCTTTCCACCAATTGCTGGAATTCCTTTAGCTGCACAGCTTTGTAGAGTCGTGCAAAATCACCGCCCTCTGTTACTTTACGCGCCATTAGACCGGAAAAGCGGGCACGTGGCAACGCCTGCATAACTTCGCGCATAAACGATGCCAAATTCCGTTGGATCATCTCGGTGACGGGTACTTTGGATGGTATGCGAAATGTGCGCAATTGATTTGGTAATTTATCAATGACGCCGCTGACATCCTGCAGTGCCGCCACCGATACACCCTGCTGTCGTAGAAACTCGACCGCATCGAGAAATTCCCTCGAATTGCGTATGCGACGCCATGTCTGCGAGAACCGTGAACTCTGCACATACTTCAGCGAACTGCGAAACTGTACGTCGACAATAAAGTGACGGGCTGCAATGTTACCGATACGTTTGCGGGGCACCAAAGTGAGAAATTCACGAAAGTCTGATTTGAGATCCGCCTGAGAGCCGACAACAACGACGGCCAGCACAACGAAAGCGACAAGGCAGGTGTATTCGAATTTCATGTTGATGCCTGCGTGTGTGTGTGGTCTATGCTTTCTCTCGGTAATGCGATCTATAACTAAGCACTGAGACGGGTGCCGGCGATTTTATATGTGTGACCAACGGTCCGTTGGTCGTATGTTGTCTCACACAACAATGACATGTTGTGTACACACTCCACAACTTCAAAGATACTAAGTGTTTAATTAAACAAATGAGATTTGTGATCGGTCCACAAATAGTACGTGTTGAGGGGGAATTGCTCGGCATTGGAGTTTAGTGAAAAATACAAATGCTTGAGTTTATCAACACGAAGACAACAAACAGCACTGGCCTACAAAAAGCAAATCGTTATTAGAAAATACTCATAAATAGATAAAGAATATTAGAGTATTTTAGAAAATCGCTTAAAAAAGTAAAAACTTTACGCCACGTCCAGCATGGACGACACTTTTATTTGCATCTCGTAGTTTAAAGCGTTTGTGAAAGGTAGCGGATCCATTTATTGGACGGAGAGCCCTATGGTACAACTATAGATTCTAAAATAGAATTAGAGATTCGGAGCCGAAACTAACTGTAGGCCCAGACTTAACAATGCCGACTGATTAGATAACAGAAATTTTCGTCTGTTCTTCAATGAAATCTTATGGGAAACCAGCTAATGCCCGCTACTTCGTAGGCATACATTTTCCTTGCCAGTAAAACACAAAATATTTTTTAATTGCATTGGTTTACAAAAATATGTTTTATACCGACTCAGAAACTTTATCGCCTTTTCCAAATTTTTGGCGGTATATGTTAATTTGAAATACATGATCACACTTTTTTAATTTAATCGTTTTGATAGTGTTTTTCAGCAGTTGTTGCAAAGCGTAGCTATGGACCAATTGTACAACAAAAATCACAATATTTCATTTGTATGTAGGCGCCCCGGTCGGCGAGTTGGTAGCGTGCTTGTCTATCAGCGTTGGGGTTGTGGGTTCGATTCCCACCAGAGGCTTTGGTCTGTCGCTGCAAAATTTTAGCCAAATGGTCTGTGTCACCCGGTATACCCTTAGACCCAAAATTAGAATATAAATTTACTTTGTATTGTAATCTTAATATATATTTACCCTCGACACTGATTCACTGATTCACTGATACACTGATTCCCTGATTCACTGACTCTGTCACGCAGTACGTAGGAATTTAAATAGGCATTCTATAATAATTCTATAAATAATAATAATAAAAAACATAATATATTTTTTTTGTACAGAAATTGTGTTTTCCCCAATTTTTTTTTTTCCAAAAATTTTTTTTTAAATTTTTTTTTTTTACAAAATTTATTTTTTTCCACAAACATTTTCAACAAAAATTTTTTTTTTCAGCAAACATTTTTTTTTCAACAAAAATTTTTTTTTTCTACAAACATTTTTTTTTTCAACAAAATATTTTTTTTTTTCCACAAAAATTTTTTTTTCAACAAAATTTTTTTTTTTCACAAAATTTTTTTTTTAACAAAAATTTTTTTTTCAGCAAAAATTTTTTTCCACAAATTAAGTAACAAATACTTTCTCAAGCAAATTAACGGGCGCCATAGGCGCATTACAACTTACTAGTTAATAAATAAATAAATAAAATGTGTATGTATTCCGAATTCGAATTTCGATAAATCCGCTCATGGACAGGATGAATCAGTCAGACAGTCACACAAATATTTTATATACTCGTTTGTAGATTATTTCTCATTTATATTATACCAGTTTTGGGCCCGTTTTGCACACTTTAAATCCCCTTTTCCATTACTCTCAATTTTTGGCTCATTTCTGCCAACAACAACTTTTTTACACACATTTTTATTTTGTCCCGCTTTGGTCACGTTTTGGCCACTTTTTCATACCTTCTCTAAGTATTATGCACATTTTTATTTTCCACCGCTGTACTTTTTTTATCCCGTTTTGGTACGTTTGGCCTTTTTTTCGACCCTTCTCTATTATCCACTTGTTTTTGCCAAAAAAAAATGTGTTGCACTCGCTTTTAATTGTTTCCCCTAGTTGGTCCCCTTTTTATCCCGTCTTGTCCCCTTTTTCGTCCCACCTCTAAAATTTTAAAATTTTGCTATATTCTCGAAAAAACATACATCTGTGTAGCCCAGTGTAATTTCACTTTCATTTTTTACTTTCGCTTTTGGATCATCTTTTTTTCTCTCTGTCCATTACGTTATTGATTCAAATTGTTTTGCTAAAATACACATTAACGTAAACAAATCGTACGGATCGACAAATATATAATACAGGGTGGTTCAAATATACAAAATTTAACAACAAATAAATTCACAAAACCTAATAACAATTCATTTCAATAATTCATTCATTTCAATGCCATCGCTTCAAAATCCACACCAAGCTGTCAAACTGAAGTTGCAGTGACTTCTTGATGATCACATGTGGAATTTTCTATCTGTATAAAAAACTATTTCAATTTGAGAACAGTTCTCTCTGTGTTTTTCTTAAATTTTTAGATATTTCCCGTCGTCTAATAAAAAGTCCCACCGCCTCAATTCTTTGGGCACCTCCTCCGTATCATTTTTATTCCCACATCCTCTGAACTTTGAACAAAATTCTCAAAACGCCCCATGACTCTCTGAAATGTCTGATTTATTTCCAAAATATTCAAAGTGCACACTGTGTGTTCTGCACTAACACCAGTTCCAAGTTAAATCAATCTCTGAAAAGTGTAAAAAAAAATCTACATTTTCAGACGAGTTGCAAATATTTTGGCAACAATTCCACTTTTGTAACCTTATCCCCATTTGAATGGGGAACTAACATGCTGACAAACACACACATTTTGGCCTTGCCCCACCGCCAGTCCTGAAATTGTCAACAACTTTTTTTTATTTATTTTTCACTCTGCACCATGCTACGGGAATAGTTTTAATAAATTTCAAGTCACTTCGTGTTGATTTGTAAATTTACTAAATAACAGAGACAATTTTAAATGTTTTTCGCTCACCTACAACGCGACAATTAATGTCGACTATTAAAACTCCTCAACATCCTTTTACACACCCACACACAACAACACCGGCTAGCAGTGCCAAGGGAAGTGAGAAAGAGAAAAAAAACGTGGCAACGAAATTACTGGAGTTCCGGCATTATTTAGTTTTGGTAGAGAGCTTCGTCCTCTGTGTGTGTGTTTTTTTTTTTTGCGAGCAGATTATTGCAATGAAACAATTTTTTTTATTTTTGTAGGAATTTAAAATGTTGGCGTCGTCACTGGCAACGACTATCAAGTATAAACCCGCTAAATTAATGTGAAATAAAATGAATAAACAGCATCCAGTGGCAACCACCGCCGTCGCATGCCGAAGAGCCGCGTCGAGTCAGTTGTTGTGCCATAGTTACAATTACAAGATGCATTAAAACTGCAGTCATGTGGACGACTACAGAAGACACCCAAAACGCAAAACAAAAAAAACACACACACACAAATGGGATTCGCGTGGGTTGAAACAACTGGCAAATTGGCGAAAATGAAGAGATACAAATGTTGCCAACAAAACTTGCAAATCCAACGGCAACAAGAACAACAGCAGCACATGCTGCTGCCGAAAAACTGAAATGCACTTAAAAAACAAGTTGGCAAGATGAAAATTAACACAGAAAAAAAGAAATGCCGAATCAAACAAACAAGAAAAAAAACACCCATTTTGCTGTGGGAATCAAATAAGAAGCCGGCCGGGCTGGCGAAAAAACTTAACAGTAAAACTTAAATGCCAACCATGCCGCCAAACATGATCAACGACAGCGACAGTGGCAACAACAAAGCAGATTACTACCACTACAAAAGAATAAGTAAAATCAATTTACGGTTTCAAATACACCCATACATATACATGCATATGAACAACACACTCATTATAACCCAGCACTTACTAACAACCACACACTAATATGTGTGTATGGCTGTGCACTTAAATATATTGATAAATATATGAGACATTCGATAAGGAGTAATCCAAATTCTCGACATAGGACTCCTTAGAGCAGGCTTTTTTAGGTGACAAGGACTTACAATATGAAGCTGCCTTCACTTGCCATTCATGACTTCAAAAAACATTGTCAAAAATTGTCATTGGAAGAAGAGAGTAAGACAGAGAGATAGAGAGAGAGACTGTATTCAGAGAAACCTCCGCATGACTCTTAAGAAACACAAAATTATAATGTTAGCGAACTTATTTGTCATGTACCACAAATGGCTCCTCAAAAGTCTTATTTTAGATTTCAGTGAAGCAACGTAAAAATCTAAGAATTTCGAGAGGACCTCCTCTTATGATAGCCTTACATATTTAGGTCTACGGAATTGGGAAAGGTTTAGTCCACAAGGCAAAATACTGGCAAATAATTTTCATTTCAATTTTTTTTTGTATTAAATTAAAGTATTAAAATTCTAATTGACTCAATAAAAAAAATTAATTTCAATTGACTCAATTTAATTTAATTGGCTCAATTATATTATTAATTAACTCAATTAAAATATTAATTTAGTCAAATAAAATCTTAGTTGACTGACTTATAATATTAGTAAAGTCTATCTTAATATATATTTACCCTCGACACTGATTCACTGACTCTACGTATTCACTGACAGTACGTAGGAATTTAAATAGGCATTCTATAATTTTCTATAAATAATAATAATAAAAAAAATAATATTTTTTTTTTGTAAAGAAATTGTGTTTTCCCCAAATTTTGTTTTTTACCCAAATTTTTTTTTTCCAAAATTTTTTTTTTACAATAATTTTTTTTTTACAAAATATTTTTTTACAAAATTTTTTTTTTACAAAAATTTTTTTTTTTACATAATTTTTTTTTTTCAACAAAATTTTTTTTTTCAACAAAAATTTTTTTTTTCAACAAAATTTAATTGAGTCAATTAATATCACAATTTTAATTGAGTCAATTAATATTTTAATTGAGCTAATTAATATTAACATTTGAATTAAGTCAATTAATATTAAAATTTTAATTTAGTCTATTAATATTTTAATTGATTTAATTAATATAAAAAAATTAATTGAGTTAATTAATATTATAATTGAATTAATACATATTAAAATTTTAATTGAGACAAATAATATTAAATTTTTAATTGATTCAATTAATATTTTATTTGTTATAATTGATATTTTATTTGAATCAATTAATGTTTTAATCGAGTCAATTAATACTTCAATTGAGTAAGTTAATATATGAAATGATTCAATTATTCTACTATAATTGGGTCAAATAATATTTTAATTCAATAAAATTTCAATTTCAATTGAGTCAATAATATTTTAATTGTGGTAATTATTATTTAACTAGTAAGTTGTAATGCGCCTATGGCGGCCGTTGAAATATGGAAAAAAAATTTTGTTGAAAAAAAATTTTTTCTTGAAAAAAAAATTTTTGTTCAAAAAAAGATTTTAGTTGAAAAAAAAATTTTTGTTGAAAAAAAAATTTTGTTGAAAAAAAATTTTTTCTTGAAAAAAAGAATAATCTGGCATCAAAGGATTGGAAAACAGTTCACTCTGTATTCATGTAACTCTTCCCACATGTGCCTGCAGATTATAATTTCCATTTCCGCATCGGTTCGTTTCATTGCTAAAGAAATCGATTTTATGTTTGAAAATTTGGTAAGGGTTACCATATGAACTTCTGGTGTTTATCAAAATTGTATACTCAGAAAATATGTATTTACGAAATAAAAAAAAAAAACTTACACAAATTAAGTAAAATTGATATTCATATAGAAGCCAGTATGTCTTAGTATTATTTACACCACATAAGTACAAATGTACTTGAATTTAATACATTTTCTGATTTTCAATCAAATTGGGTGTAATACTCCTTGTTTGAAGCTATCATTTCTACTCCTACACAGCCAAATCTGTTTAAAATGTTCCTTTCTTTGTAATTTTCCGATACCTCATCCAGCCAGCAATCGGCGTTGTGTTATGGGCAGCATTCTTCGGTTGTAAAGATTCTATACACCCGCCATCATAATATTCAATTGGTGCGGTGTTTGTTATTTTTTTTCTTTTCTATGACCTCAAACCACGTTCGCGCTGCACGGTGATGAACCACATTCTGAATATGAGATACATCCTAATTTTAACTAAACTTTATGTGAGTTGATGCCAAAATTATGAACTAAGTCGTCTTACCATTCTAGATATTCGCTTATTATAATCAACAATTATAGTGTTGCTGAGAAGAGCATAAGTTAATACCATCGTGTTGAAGTTTAACCGAAGAGCACGAGCTAGTCCAGTAACGAACCCTAATCAGTTTGTCACAACTTCCTTACAACTCTCCAAAATAGAATTTATCGAAATCCGTAATTTTATCGTTCAATGTCTCATACCAGACGATTTCCGAACAATACATACCAGACTTTTTGGAGCCGAGATCCATAAGGGCTTTCCCCCCCCCACCCATTGCTTCCTCAGGATACTTTTTGTGTGTCTGTATGTTTTATGTTTGTTGGAAGAAGAAAAAAAAAACATGCAGCAGTATCAGTTCATTTTTCATTATCCCAACATAAAGAATAATGAATGAATGAAGGTTTTTTTTGTTCAATTGTCCGTCTGTATGTCTTCAAGTGTATAACGACAATAACAGCGGAATAAACAATAGTGCAAAAAAGCACCCAAACACTGGCAGTCACACAAACACGCACTTTATAGGGGCCAACGAGCAGAAAAACTGCTCGAGATTCTATCATTTTTTTGTGTGTGTGGATTTCATTCTTCTTCTTTTTTTTTTTTAATTCTTGTCAGGCGTGTTAGTCCCACACTGTGTGTGTGTGTGTGTGGTACAAATTAAAATATAATAATGAGATTGTAGTTAAGTGAAAATGGGTTTTTCGAAGGCGAACGAGAATGTGTGTGTGTGTGTGTATGAGTACGCTTCTGTGCGAATGTGTGGTGCCCTTATTATGGTGACATATACACGCAATTTGTCAAAAGGATATTTGTGCGTTTTTTCCACTTCACATACTTCTGCTGTTTCTTCTTTTTCATGCGATACCACTCATTTGTTCATGCTCGCATTCATTGTGTTGCTATACTTGTTCGCTCGCAGTTGTTGATGCCAGTGTATTAGTGTGCCAGGCTGCGTGTGTGCGTGTGTGAGTGTCTAATGTAATTTAACTTGCATTGTTGTTTTGTGTCATTCATTGTTCCATATTCTCCTTCGGGTTTTTACACTTCTTCGTTGAAATGAATGAACCTCAGAAATGAGGTGAACTTAATGGAGAATGACAATTAAAGCGTCATGAATCAAGTGATGCCGCCATGCCTTGGCATGAGTGAAGTGTAAACATTTCACATATTTCTTTAATATATTTCAAGATTACAGATGTACGGCAAATCTGCAATTATTTTGCAACTGGTTCATGCACCTCTGGGCCAACGCAATTAGGTGGTGCTTAATGGTCTCCAACACAGTTTAAGGGCGTGCGTACGGTTGAACTTCTCTCAGATCAGTGAACTGTGTACGATATAAATCGTAGACTCACTGACCGGGACCTACTGCTTAAAGGCAACCTTAGCAATTAGTCAGGAATGTGAAAATACGAAAAAGGCAAAAAAAACACTTTATTATTAGAAGGCTAGTAAAATATTACCAGATGATTGTATAGTATTTTCTTCTATGGAGTGATTGTAGCACTGAGTCTCATCTAAAGATCTCCTTCTGGTCATATTTTTCTAGAACTAAACGTATTCATGGAAATAGAATGACATTATAAAAGGAGAAGATTTCTAATTTTTTTTTTTAGAATTTTCAAAGTTAAACTTTTTAAAGAACTGGCGGAAAATGAAATTTTCTCTAAGTGTATAAAATGTATATTTTGTAATCACTTTAATTGAAACGCTACCTGTTGTGCGGTAGTGTTTGTAAAATATTAACTTCATTGACCTTCAAAATAATATGAAAACCTTTCATATAAACTTTGTAAAAATTCTAAAAAACCTTGGATGGGCTTTATGCCAAAAATAATGAATTTCGGTTCAGTTATTGTTCTATTTTTTATATTAATTTAATAGACTGTAGAAATGTGTCTTTTAAAAAAAATTTTTTAAATATTTTTTTGTTTGCTTCACACACTTTGTTGGTCCACTATATGCATTCACATATATCCTATTCGTCTTTTTTTAATAATTTGTCTCCATTTTTCTTTACAGTATACGTGGATATTATAATACAAACCTGATCACAACACTTAACACTAGAAGTGTTCCACTAAATAGAACTATGTGAGTACCAAAAAAAAAATATCACATGTCAAATATTTGAAAAGTATTGACATGAAAATGGGCAATTGTTATTTTTTAACTGCCTTAACAAAATCGCAGTTAACTGAACATTTTGCAGATATCCGAATTATCACAGATTGAGGTTCTGCGAAATACAAATTCTAGTCATCCTATTAATATGTGCATCCTCAGATTGCATTTCTAAGTTAACGGCTTACAGTGGTCCCGAATCCATTTCCATCGGTCAAAAGTCAGTAACTTTTGATCTAGCAAATCATGTTGAGTTCTGTAAACAATTTGTTGTGGGCAAGACGAAAGCGATAACTTCAATGTATTAACACCGTACATCGTATAGTTGGGTATATTCTAGAAATATTTCCCAAGTTGACTAGTTTTCGTATTTTTCGATTTTAGGTGAAAACATTTTTTGTTGTTGTTATTTTTTTAAATACAAAATTTACTTTTTTCCATATTACAATTTTTCACTTCACTTCAGATTTTGAAATTTGAATAAAATGAATTTCATTCGATACTTCAAAGTATTAACACCGAACATCGTATAGTTGGGTATATTTTAGAAATATTTCCCAAGTTGACTAGTTTTCGTATTTTTCGATTTTAGGTGAACAATTTTTTTGTTGTTGTAATTTTTTTAAATACAAAATTTAATTTTTTCCATATTACAATTTTTCACTTCACTTCAGATTTTGAAATTTAAAAAAATTGAATTTCATTCGATTTGTCGTACTGTTATCGATGGCTTAATTTAGAAAGGGCGTAACTCGATTTTTTCAAAATCGCGTTTTTTACATATTTTAGTAGACCATGGTCAAATACACATCCCACAAAAATTTCAGGGCTTTGTGATCAAAAACACCGGATTTATTGCCCTTTTGCAAAAGGGCGTAACCAAAATCCAAAAAAAAAAAAAATATTTCAGAATTAAATTTGTTGCGCATTTTTATTTAAAATTGCCTTTAACATTTTTTTATGGCTGAAGTTTTTCAAATGTTATTAAGTTTTTACCTTCACCTGCAACGTTACGATAATGCGAGTTACGCCTTTTCTAAGTTATGCCATCGATATCATACATTTGAAATGCTATTGTACTCAACTGGTTTTTTTAGTGCTCCTTTTATTTGTACCAAATACAATTTGTCAGTAGCAAGTACTTTTAAAAATATTGATTTTGAAACAAAAATTTAGTTTGGACCACCACAAAATCTTACAGGTAAGAAATGTCAAAGACAGCAATTCCGATTGGGCAAAATGGAAGGGTTCCCATTATTTAGTAGATGACTTTTGCCCGCTCAAAAGTGCACAGGTTGGGGATAAGGTACATGTAGTGCAAAAAGTTAAATTTGTTAGACCCAAAACGAGAATTAATTACTTTTCTTTAATTTGTTCTTTCTTTTGAATAGGCTGTATGAAAACCCCAACGAAACCCAAACGAAAAAATGACAAAAAAAAAACAGCAACTAATGAGAAATTACTGAATGTAAAATCATAGATTTTCGTCAAATTTTGTTTTAAAAATATAGCAAAAAAAAAAAATGACAATTTTCATTGTTCAAATGAAATATTATGTAAAATTTTTTTTTGGTGATTTTTTTTTTATTTATTTGGAGTGGGGTCATTGTGTCTTTAAAAACAACGTAAGCAGTTGAAACGATTAGGAAAATTCTATTTTCTTTCAGAAAAATTTCAGTCCAATCGGAGTTTATTTACCGGTGCCATGGCCAAAATATTCCCTCACTATCGAATTGAAGAGAAGAAACCCAATTGTTCACCCCACAACGTTACGAACTACTTTTTATTATTACAACAATTTAAGAAAAGACCAGACGTCGCAAGTCGTTTTCTGAATATTTCCATGAGGGTATTTAAACAGTATTTGTTTTAAAAAAAAATAGGTATTTGTTTTTGAAAAAAACATTATTTGCTTTGAAAACCTTTCAAATTTTGCCATGCTAATAAGTGACATCTGGAGTGTGCTTCCGAACGAAACATCTTCGTTCATAAGTCTATTCACTATAACACTAAGCAACAAAAACTGTTTTTTTTGTTAATAAATATAAACAATGCAATTCTGATGTACTTTTGACTACAATAATGACCGAAATTTCTTTTTTCCAATGGATATTTTTTTTTAGAAAATTATATTTATTGTCATACTTGAAAACGAAAATGAAATAAATTTAAAAAAATTGTCACTAAATGATTTTAAATCGCCTTTAGTGCAGAGTTGTGAACAGTTGTGAAAAAAATTTCTACAAAAAAATCCAAAAAAAATACGACTTTACGGATTTTTTTGGATTTTTTTGTAGAATTTTTTTAAGAGATCTAAACTTACCAAAAAAAATTTTACTTACAATTTCAATGAGGTAGAGATCATAAACGCCGATGGAGTATTTTTTTAATAAAATTTTTTTTTACGAAATCCAGGATGGCAGAAAAAATGTTGTTAACAAAGTAAAGTCGGAAATTTGTTTTCAATATTTTGTTTTTTTTTGGGAAAAATTTTTTAAAAATCTCAAAGGTGGATGTATTTTTGCATGGAGTATTTTTTTAATAAAATTTTTTTTTACGAAATCCAGGATGACAGAAAAAAAGTTGCAGTGTTGTTAACAAAGTAAAGTCGGAAATTTGTTTTCAATATTTTGTTTTCTTTGGAAAATTTTTTTAAAAATCTCAAAGGTGGATGTATTTTTGTATGGAGTATTTTTTTAATAAACAGTTTTTTTTACGAATCCAGGATGACAGAAAAAAAGTTGCAGTGTTGTTAACAAAGTAAAGTCGGAAATTTGTTTTCAATATATTTTTATTTTTTTTTTTAAATTTTTTTTAAGAAATTTTCCCTTATATTTATGTTTTATAAATTGTCATACTTGAAAACGAAAAGGAAATAAATTTAAAAAAATTGACACTAAGTGATTTTAAATCACCTTTAGTGGATTTGAGTCGGAATGACGGTTGCAGAGTTGTGAACAGTTGTGAAAAAAATTTCAACAAAAAAAATACGACTTTACGGATTTTTTTTTTGGATTTTTTTTGTAGAAATTTTTTTTAAGAGATCTAAACTTACCAAAAAATTTTAACTTACAATTTCAATGAGGTAGAGATCATAAACGTCGATGGAATATTTTTTTAATAAAATTTTTTTTTACGAAATCCAGGATGGCAGAACAATTTTGTTAACAAAGTAAAGTCGGAAATTTGTTTTCAATATTTTGTTTTTTTTTTGGAAAATTTTTTTAAAAATCTCAAAGGTGGAGGTTTTTTTGGATGGAGTATTTTTTTAATAAAATTTTTTTTTTACGAAATCCAGGTTGACGGAAAAAAATGTGCAGTGTTGTTAACAAAGTAACGTAGGAAATTTGTTTTCAATATATTTTTATTTTTTTGAAAATTTTTTTTAAGAAATCTCAAAGGACCCAAAAAAAGTTTTCCGTTTTCAGTTGCTTATCATCTTATAATTTAAATAAGGTAGAGATCATTAACATCGATGAAATATTTCCGTTTTTATTCACAATTTAGTGAAGGACCCCATTCGGTACATCAAACTTTCAGTGGGTGCAACTAACGTGATCTCCTAGAGGACGGCATTGCCATAGTGTCCCCCCCACTTTATATCCACTGTCTGAGTGGCAAAAAGGTTTTCAACATTATTCAATAAACCAAAATGTATAACACGGCTGCAACTAATTTGCTCCCAAAAAAACATTCCTCTACCTAGGTGCCCTTTGGCCTCAGATTATCTAAGTCTAGTACAAGCACCCAATGAAACAGTCCTTCCCCAATGAAATTATGTGTGTGTTTCTTCCACAAACTATTTAACTAACAGAAATATCCTCTAAGAAAATCCCTTTTCACATCCCTAACATTGAGAGAGATTCGGCGCACAAAAACTCTGCAACTGTTCCCATTTACGAAAACAAAAACCCAGTATTTCCGTTTAGCCAAAGTACTAAAAATGGTTTTCCACCGCCTCAACGAATAAACAGAACGGCGAGTGCAGTGATTGTTGGCAGAGTATGAGTGCGTGAGCATTGGGCGGAAATGAAAATGCTCACACATTCCGGTGACTTTTGGTTAATAACGTCAAGGAGGCATAAACTAAACGGATAATTTCTAAAACATTCTACACACAAAAGTTTAATTTGTTTGCATTTGTAATAAATTTCAAAACTCCTAAGAGATTTGTACCCTTCAATATGGCTTTCGGCTGCCGCTGATGTTTGTGGAAAATAATGCATTCACTCTTGCATTCATTCATTCACACATACATACGGACATTGCTTGCATATTTATTGTTGGCGTATCATTAGAATTGAAATTGTACGTGATTTATGGGCAATTTTACACTGTTTTGTGTGTGTGCGTGTGTGTCTGTTTAACAACTACCACAATAGGAATTCCCTTAAATGAATCCCTATGCATACACTGCGCCCTGACACTGGTATCCTTTTGCCTGTTTGCCATGTACAGATGTGGGCCTGTGTGTATTGTGTTTGATTTAAAACAATATGTTTATTTTTGTACGAAAATATGACCCACGACCGCTAAATGTCCATCTATTGTTTGCTAGGTCTGCAACAACAACAACAACAACAAAAACACATTGAAAAATAAATAAAAGGACGTGTTAATTTTTTGTTTGTCTGTATGGCAAATAAATTGTGTAGGGCAGCAGCAGCAGAAAACGATTGCAAAACAAATAAAAAATAAGCCGAAATGAAATGAAATTTATGAGCCACAAGGGTTGTCAACAAATGGTTAGACAACTCCCGACATATTAATGATTGTCCATAGGTTCACACACACATGAGAAATGTGCACACTTTTCAATGATGTCCTGTTCATGTCCGAGGAAAAGTAATAGGGACGAATAGGTGAATTTGGCCATAAATATAAAAAAAATTGCGTATAAGTGATCAGAATGTAAACTTTTGAAAAGGTCAGCTATTTGGATAAACTCACTCAGGCTAAAATAGTAGTGGTGCACCTCATACAGATTTACCATTTCGTCCAATTTAGGAAATCGTACGATACCTTAACTTACTTACTTATTTCCCTTAACATTCCATGAAGGCACAGACGGGGAACTTCTCTCGAATCAGTGAGCTGTGAACGATATAATTTGTATACTCACTGGCCGGGACCTACTGTTTAAAGCCGGCTTTGAATGGCTAATGCTTTTCTAGAGAAGTTTTACATGGCTTAGAGGTAGCTCTCTTACTCGTAAAGTCGCCAACATTTACGAGGTGGAAACAGCCGTTGAAAAATGTTTGACCCGATGGTCTTTGTTTTCATAAAAATAACAAGCCAGATATTTCAATAAGTAGATAATGTAGCAGATTGCTGAACACTTTAAAATATCACTCTTTTTTTCCTTTTGAATATCAGTAATATTTAATTTATTTTTTATTGAGACTTGTTTAATAAACAATACAAGAAATAATGGCAACATATCAACGAATACTTAAGACTAAAATGTAATATCCTAAGGAAGTGAGAACAAGTTTCTTAAATAGGTTTCTTAAATAGAAACAAAAAATATCATATATACTCTTCTGACAATTCATTCAATTCAATAGTCACATTTCAAAATTCACTTTTTATTTTTCTGCTCAAGAAAAAGCTCTACTTTAGTCGGTAAACCTTTGAGTTTTTTCCTATATTTGTTCAGTAAGACGCAATAGAAAACTTTAAACGGTTCTCCTGAACAAATCGTATATCGAGTTGTGACACTATTGAAGTAAATGAGCGATATGTAAAGGGTGTTTTTTTATTGAGGTATAGAACTTCGAATTGAAATGAAACACAAGAAAATCGTTTTAATGTCCATCAATTTGGCTTTATTGGAAGGATAATTTTATGCCATTAATGTTTAAATATGATTTCGGGCATGTGGCCGCCGCGGCTGGCTCGAATAAAGCCAATTCTACAGGTCCAATTTTCAACCACTTGTTGGAACCACAACTCATCCACATTCATGCCATCCAATTCGGGAACAAAATAGTCGGTTATCATGGCTCTATACCGGTCTCCATTAACGGTAACTGACTCTCCAGCATTATTTCGGAAGAAGTATGGCCCAATGACTCCACCAGCCCATAGAGCACACCAAACAGTCAGTTTTTGTGGATGTAATGGCATAAAATGGACGGAGCTTGCGGTGAACTTCGCAAACTGAACGATTTGCACGATTTGCAAGCGTTGTTCTTTTGTCAACCTGTTCATGATGAAATGGCAAACCAAACTAAATATTAATCACTTGACAGCTGACAAAATGGCCGCCAGTTAAAAAAGTGATGCCAACTTAAAGTTCTATACCCCAATAAAAAACACCCTTTATTATACGGCCTGTTACGTATACAATATATATCTAAGCTGTATCTGTGTAATGTCTGAGTCGAAAAAAAAACCCCCAATTAAATGACATAGACATTTCGACATAAATGACTGACATTTCAGGTATTTAGTTAATGGAATTTGTCTGTTATTTATGGGGCACAAACCGAATTCAGGGAACACAGGCAATGTCACAGTTTGCCGACACAAACATCAATTAAAGTAAACACAAAAAAAAAATAAAACAACATATTTTTAATTATTTTGTTCTTTATGGAAATATTTATTGTATTTCCGTGAGGTCTTTGACGAAACGTTGTTAATGCCATTTAAAAGAATTTATCAAAATGACGACACTTGCGAATACAAAGAGCGCGTGAAATGCGATAAAATCTCACACAAATCTTGATTTACGGTTACATTTTCACACTTGGCATAATTAACCGGTATGTATGCACACATTCAGGCTTGTGCCAGCATGGCGAGCGACCGCAACATTATCAATGGCCCTCAACCCACCGAACATCATTATCATTCGCATTGGCCTTCGTCGGGGCCATCATCAGCACTGTCGTCGTAATTTAAAAACACCAAAAAAAAAATACATATTCGTTGGTATGTATGTATGTATGTAATGATGCCAAAGACAGCGATGACTGTCCCCGCCGGAAATGGTATTTTTCCAACATACACCGGAATCACTCTCCACCCATACACCGTGGAGAACTTTTTTTTTTGCTTAACCGAAACTGTGAACGACCACAACCCTTAAATGGGTGAAATTTTAAAGTACAGACAAAACACGTAATTGTAATAAAGCCATAAATTGAACAATTTTACGCACTATTCATCACAACAATGGCCAACCAACCAACCATCCAGCCATCCATCCATCCCATGTACTAACACAGGCCGACTGACGGAAGGACGATGCCAGCCATTTAAACGTGCCATCCAGATATCCTTGAACAATTTTCGTTTTGATGTGAACTCCGCCATGACCGGCCCATCTCGTCCCCTCCTTGTGCCACATGCATGTAAATGCAATTTATTTGGCTTCTTTGTTTTATTCTACATTACACTGTAATGCATATACTTTTGTTATTGCGGTAAGGCGGTTTGCAGCAGCCACACCAAGAAATGATACATTATCCATCAATGTCATGGTTAAATAATGGAAAAGGTTTTTTAAAATATCACACTTAATTTGCGGAGGAAATTTTGATATGGGGCCAAGTGAAGGGTGTGTGTGTGTGTTTCCCCCTTTCTTTTTCATTGCAACGCAATAAGGGAATTTCGAGGACTTGCACAGAGACCGGTTTGATGTCAGTGCTTAAGGAGTAGGACAAGTTTAGGGGGAGAGTTTATTTAATTTGTGGCTGGGAAATAAAATACAAAATTTTTTTCACAATTTGCTGATGAGTCCGTTTTTAAAAAATGGTGTTGCGAAAACGCATCATTGATAGATTAGGTGTTGCGAAAACGCATCATTGCACAATTATATGCGGCTCGCACCACTTGCTGTGTGGACAATCATTTTGGAGATATCTTGTTATAAAATGTCCAATACAGTTAAAACGAAAAAAATTACAAGAGTGAATTGTACTGTCTTAGCCGTTCGCAATGGCAGAAGACAATCTGTATTTCAGGCAGAACAGACGAGGATAATGGATGATTTCTGCGGTAATGGAAATGATGATAATGATTTGGTGGTTACATTAAGTGTTTATTGGCATCATTCCAAAGCCCAACGCCTGGCTTTGTCTCCAGTCGTTTTTCCTCGCCTTCTGATGCGTTGGATTTTGTACGGACGCCGATTGATGTCAGCAATTAGCCAAGTTCTAGGACGCGACGCAAAGCACGCTGAGAGATCTCCTTTGTTCATTGTATCGACCAATTGAACAATTTAAATTATGGATTTTTGGTTTGTTATAATTTACTTTTGATTTTAATTTACATGGTTTTCAATGGCCGGTGGGACCAAAGGTCTACCGGCGTACTGGCTGTGCCATGTTCCACTTCAACGGCTAAACGGTACAATTAAAAGAAACAGATAGATGCCAGTGCTGGAACCATAAACGATTTGTACGACTTGCGCATTGATTGTTAGCTGATGGACATATTACTAAGTGGACAAAAACAAACTGATTTGAGATAAGTATTTTTAAAAATAGGAGGGTACTTAACTGTTATTAAATGGTTTTCATATATTGATATATTCTATGAAATTTGGGAAAACAAAGCAGTTTGCCATAGTCGGCAGTCGACTTAGATTAGAATACAATGTGCCTAACTAAATTTGTTTGGATTACGTTCGCCCTAAATGTAATTGTAAGTTAAACTTTGAAAAAGTCAATCTGTTGAGTTACCAGCTGCGGTAATCAACATTAAGTGTGTCACAGCCTAAAGAAATCAGGCACAATAAGTGTCTCAAAGTCAAAAGAAAACACTGACCCACCAATTTTCATAAACATTTAAAACAGCTTCACAAAACTTTGTTGAGAAAAATTTTTAAAAAACATTTTTTTTTACAAATTTGTCTACATTTCACTTAACTGCGCTTTATAAAAATGTTTCAAATTCTTATGAATACGTTGGGTTAGTCTTAAATGTATTAACGTATTTTTAGCTTATACGGGGTCATACCTACATCAAATTTACTCGCTTGGACTGTGAAAGCAAAGCAGAATTTACCTACAACCGTTCGTGTACTCTGAAAGAGATAAATCGCTATCAAACGGCCGCTTTCCTGGCAATCGATCTCCGAAAACCTCTGCGAGATATATCGGTAAGATCATTCCAAGCTGTTAATGAGTTTGAATATAGAAAAACGGTCTCATTAATTTCAGTTCAATATCGCCGTCTATACGCGCAATGCTGTGGGTGTCTACACACCGTTTATGATAAATATCTCCGATAATTTCTGTCGGTACATGGTGACGAAGAAGGTACGACCGTTTGCGAGTGTATTGCTGAATCTCTTGGCCAAGAAGTCGAATATAAATCACACGTGTCCGTACTCGGTAGGTAGTCTGCGTAGAACAACACTGTCACCGTCACAGACTTAATACTTTTCCGGATTTTTTTTAAGGGGACCGTGGTTGTCAACAATTTATATTTGCCCAAGAACTTTATGCCTTCGGTGGTGTTACGGCACAAGGACTTCAAGAATGTATGGACTTTTTACGAAGCCAAAAATCTCATAGGAACGACAACTGTGTATATGAAAGTAATCGAATCTGACGATTAAAGTGAATGCTTTAAGAAAACTATATCGGAATAAAAAACAATCACGAAACAATTAGCTATGAAGCAGTTACGGAAGAATATATAGCGAAGCGGAACGTCTATATGTATATGTATGTGATACCCCGTTTGAGTTTCTTTGTAACAAGTGTTTTATTTAGTGAAGAATTTGTTTGGTTTTTTTTTTATTTTTGGCAGGTTGACACACAGGTTGACAATGTATATGGGGTATTTTCAAAAAATATCGAGAATTTTGTATTTTTTCAAAAGTATTTATTTATTCATGTAATTCAAGTAATTAACAAGTGTTTTATTTAGTGAAGAATTTGTTTTTTTTTGTAACAATGTTTGTTGACAATGTATATGGGGTATTTTCAAAAAATATCGAGAATTTTGTATTTTTTCAAAAGTATTTATTTATTCATGTAATTCAAGTAATTCCCCTCGGATATAACATTTTCTCCAATCCTGGAAGCACTTCAAATAATCATTTTTGTGATCTTGTTCAGCTCCTCCTTTGATGCCACGAGCCCATCGATATGTTTAGATTGTTGGCAACTTCTCTTATGGTAATTCGTCGATTGGCCAATATTATTTTAAACACTTTATCAATGCTTTCGTCTCTTGTTGACGTTCTCGGGCGTCTGGCACGCTGCTCGTCCTTCGCATCTTCTCGGCCCTCTAAGAACATTTTGTTCTTAGCGATAGACGTTGCTTTGGTCCAAGGTAGCTTCACCATATTATTTTGTTTTTCACACAAAATTTAATGCCGATTCTATGATCCATTTTCTGAAATAGATTAGAATCGAAGACAAGTTAAAACACATCCAAGCACAACAGCTGTCAAAAATTAACTAGACATTCAAAATGGCCGACCTTGTCAGCATAAGTAAGGGACATGAATACCAACATAATGCTGCAAAAACATCAAAAATAAAATACAAGTAGCCCGCGGAAATTAAAAATTTGCTATTTTTTTTTGAACACGCCTCGTACAATTTACTAAAATCTACTACGAAACTGGTGGATCTGTGATTACCGCGAAAAAGATATTAAGGGCATTTTTTCGAAACTCACTTCGAGAGAAATTTTTCCAACGCTCTTAACACTAAAATATTAAAAATTAAATAAAAATTCGTCACAAGCCTTTTTGCTTGGCCCTGTTTTTCGTGCTTTCTTTTTTTGCTTTTAGGGCTTCATTAGGGTTTATAAGCCGGAAATTTCCCGCACTAATTTTCCGGGAAATTTGTCGATTTTTTACATTCCGATTCTCGGAATTATTGGGGAATAAAACCCTACCACAGCAATGCGACTATGTAGGATTTTACTCAACTTTACGACTGTGATTTTGGTATTACCCAGCCCTTACACTGGGCAGTAATTGCTCGAAAAACTCAACACACTCACACTTTTTTTTTTACCAATCCACACACATTTTTGCTACTGGCCGGCCGACTGGCAACGCAAATTCAATTGCAGTGAAATTTTGGCACATGCAGCAGAGACGAATGTTAGAGTTCCCCAACATATTTGTTTGTGTCAATTTATGGGATAATTTTATTGTGTTTTGACTGTTTTGTCGGAATAAAAACAGTTAAAATTTGTTAATTATTATCAACGAAGTATTCTTCAGACTTGTTTGAAGTACAAAAAAAAAACAAAATGTAGACATATTTATGAAAACAAATTTGCTTGTCCATAATTTTCCCCAAAATACTTTGACAATTTGTGGTGTGGGGCAACATTGTGTTTTTGTTTGCTGCTGCGGACAGCAACAACAACGAGAGAAGTTACTCTTGTGACGACGTTTTTGAAATGATTTTTTCAGATGTTTCGAAGAGTATGTGTGTGGCAGGGTTAACCGGGGAAATTACACAATTTTGTACTTTCTGAATCAACGCAGAACCAGTTGATCTTATTACATTTAAATTGTATATGATTTTGTTTTTGGTATATTAATTGTGTAGGATTTTTAATTAAAGTCTTATTAATCATTTCAAGTTTCTGAATATCTGAAATACGTTGAAGTCTTTGTTAAAAAAAAAAAACAATATTTTTATGAATTTCGTGGATATCTTGAACTCAGAAGGAGGTTTCACATATTTCTACTCACATGGATATGCCCTTGACCTCTGGTGGTTTGTAAATTCCATTCATTAATTTGAATTTCCACAAAACTTGAGTATTTTTTAAACAACATGTGGACATTAAGTCGACATATTCAAAAGCACTTAAGTGACATTTTGTGCGTGATCAATGTGCGTTACCCCAAATAAAGAATGACAAGGGTATTACTGCAAATGCAACAGCATTCAAGGACAACCCAACAAACCATACAATGCGTGGGCTTCAATGAACAGTTTCCCCGTATCCAGTCGAAAGTAGAAAACCGGGAACTGGAAATTGTACCGGAACCACAGTTGGTCTTCTTAATCCCCAAGGAAATGTTAAACTCACATATCCAAACAGGTAAATTGATCCTTTACTGCAAACTGACAAAGCCATCGTAGTCTGGCTGTCCCAGCAGTAAACGTGCTGAACCCTTTGTCCAATTAACAATCAATACAAATACCTCACACCTTGGCCAAAAACACCGATGGCAACACTGTTGCCCCTAAACTTTTCAGCATTTTGTTTAGTGTCGTTCCTTATTAAAAACCCATAATATTCATTAACATTTCTCCGCTTCGATGTGATGGCAGACCCTCGCCATGCTACCCTTCACCTTTCGGATCGGCCAATACAAAAGAGGTACCCTAATGAATGCGGGTAAATGATACAATCAACACTAATGTTTATCTTTCGAAGAAATAAAACAAAAAACACACACCCTCATACACACACACACCCACAAAGCAGGGATTACTAACGAAATCAGTTTTCTACATTGTTTGCCCAGGAGAGACAAGGATCTTTTTACAAACACCGGCATACGTACACACCCACACCGACACAAGGTAAAGCAGCACTGTAACATTTGGGGGTAACATGAAAGTTACCCCATTCACCGAAGAGTTGGGGCCGACCAGAAAAAGGGTTGACATTAATGCTAAAATACTTTCGTACTACGTTGCTACTTCGGTAGCCAAAATCTTCTTAACGTTCATTACAATAACGAAGTACACTCACTCGACAAGTAAGTCGGCGGGCCTGTTATCCGTCCCCACAACCCGAAGAAGAAGGAGGCAACAGAGGAGAAAGTGCCCATAAATTTGCATTCCTGAACAATTGACAGTTTTCAAAGCGGCCACAAAAGAAAAAGTCACGATACTCACAAGACAAATGGACATTAAGGCAATAATAGTTTCAATGTATGTCTGTGCCAACACCTTAAAACAGATTATGTCGACTTAAGCGTTTATTGTTATTACCTAACTTTTTCTTTTCTTTAACTAGACGAAAGTATTTGTTCAAGTCTAATTACAAGTATTAATTAGTATTTTATTAAAAAAAAATTAAATGAAGTTAAGTTACATTTTTTTTCCATGAGAGTTTTTTTTTTTCACCTGAAAAATCGTTCTGTTCTACAGATATACGCCTTTATTCGCACAAATTTATAACAGCTTTCTAAACCTTTCTTAAGTAAAGTGTATTACAAAATACAAACACAATTTTTCACACATTTTTCTTAACAACGATTTGTAAAGCCGTTCTAAACTATTTATGTATATGGGGGATACTATTTAAAAACAAAACCAAATCCTTTTTGATATTATCAAATTATGTTAATATTCCCAAAACTCAGATTTTCGACATAGAATGTTTTCATACATTAGCACAGATTTACGGCACTTCTTCTTCAGGAGACACATGTAGCAATGTATGTTTTCTTGATACGAAACGAAAGTGCTTGTCACTTTAATCTATGTTTTTCAAAAACATAAATATAAAATGCGGTCCAAATAAAAAAAAAATTAATAATTTATTAACGGATTGTTAAATAAAAAATAAAAAATAAAAAAATAAAAAATAAAAAATAAAAAATAAAAAATAAAAAATAAAAAATAAAAAATAAAAAATAAAAAATAAAAAATAAAAAATAAAAAATAAAAAATAAAAAATAAAAAATAAAAAATAAAAAATAAAAAATAAAAAATAAAAAATAAAAAATAAAAAATAAAAAATAAAAAATAAAAAATAAAAAATAAAAAATAAAAAACAAAAAATAAAAAATAAAAAACAAAAAATAAAAAATAACAAATAAAAATTAAAAAATAAAAAAATAAAAAATAAAAAATAAAAAATAAAAAATAAAAAATAAAAAATAAAAAACAAAAAAAATAAAAAATAAAAAATAAAAAATAAAAAATAAAAAAATAAAAAATAAAAAAATAAAAAATGAAAAATAAAAAGTAAAAAGTAAAAAATAAAAACTTCCTTTGGGGCCACGTGACAGATAAGGTCAATTCAAGTCCTCAAAGATAGAATTCGTGAGGCTATCGAGGACATAGGGCAGCCACTTTGCGATTTGGTCATGAAAAGGATATGGTCCTGTAAGCGTGGTCGTGGTCTATTTCTCGAATGCAAGCTATGGGATCAGGGTTTTTGTTGTTGTGAAGAGAAATGATGGATCAGCGAAGACACTCTCTACACAACCATAGGTATACTTATTTCGTCGTTCTTTGTTCTATATATCCAGTTATCTTCCCATGACAATACAGATGCGAATTCGTGTTACTAATTAAGACTGTTCCGAACGTGAACACTTAGCATCAATGGCTCTACCATTTGTTAGACTATCTAACTGGCTTTATTTTCTGCATACGGCATCACTTTCAATTTCCATGAAACGACCAGCTGCCGTCAACTACAGCTGTGAGATGAAGCCAGACTTTATTTACTTTCCCTCGGAGTTTCGATATTTTCAGACCACTTTTCATTCTTCCTTGATGCTACAGCACACAAATCGTCGGTGGCATGCCCCGGTATGTATGATTACAATTACCACAATAAATTCCAAATGGATTCGAATGAGACCTTCACGAATGCACCCAGTGCAAATGAGTTGCATTCCTGGCCGTATCTGATGCACACAACAAAATGTATCGTCCATTGTCCACAGTCAAATGTCCGTCTGTCTGTTCGCATGAATATGAAGTCGGGCGGGAGTTGATATTGTTGTGGTTGTAATTGCAACATAAAAGCGGATGTATAAACACATACCAAAAAATGAGGAGGGGGGACGGAAAAAAAACAGCAGAATTTACATTTACAACTCCTCGTCCTTCCTTTCGATCTTGTTGTTATTGCTGATGTCATATGGGTACATTCGTGTGTGGGTCCGTCCATTGCTTGGTTGCACTGAGTGCCTGTGTAAACATACCAGAATCAGCATGTGTTGTGTCAGTGTTGGACAACATTTGTTTAGACCTCCTTCGTCCCTGCAGCAGCACAATAACAGACAACAACAAAAATACTTTGGACAGTCCCCGGTTGGCTGGAATTGTCTGGATGTTTTGGTTGCACAGTTTGTCTATTTGCTGTCCACCAGCGGAAGCCCGTTGACCCGTTATTGTTACGATTCTGTTGTAATATTTGGTCGCCGGCATGTTTGCTGGCTGGCTGGCTGCTATCATGCTCATCGTCCTCATCGCAGTCCATTCTGGTCACTGTGAAAGCCATCACAGGTAGTCTGTGGCGGCGTCCGTGGTAGTGGTAATGGCAGCAGTTAAACCAAATATCAGCATGTAACATCATGTTTTTCGATTATTTTTCTGGTTTCTTTACCGCCAACACAGCAACACGACATTGCCCGCAAAAGTGTTTGTGAAATGTTTTCCGGGGTTTTGAAGTTAGCGGCATCAACTGAAGCAATTCTGTTGTTGACTCATACAACAGCACCAACAGCAAAAAGACAGCCGTTTGACTGGGCTGGCAGCTCACCCACAGCAACAGCAACAGAAAAGTGCGTATTGCATAGCAGCAGGCCAGCAACGGCAGCAAACACCCAACAAAAGACTCTAAAATGTCATTGTTGTTGTTTATGATATTCGGATGTTACCCATACTCCTTCCGGGAAATTATCCTTAAAAAAGGGAATTCCCTGCTAGCCTCAAGTTGCCACTGTGTGTGTGTGGGTGTGTACGGCCGAACGACAAATTCACTGGATATGGCGCACGGAGAGACAGAACGAGCGAGAGCGGAGGAACATTTGTTTGGTCGTTTAGGGGGGGAGTTTTGTATTCGACAAAAAGTGGATTTATGAATTTAGGAAATTAAACAACATCCGTATCCGGATAAAAATCTCCCTACCAGAAAAAAAAACTGTTATTTACACACATATCCATGCATTTAGTGTGGTATTTGCAGAGATAAGACGTTACACTCTCTCACACACACAAACTGATATTAGATTGAATTAAATTTTTGTGGGAGTTTTAAGTTTAATATCCTTTCGTAAGAAAATATTTTACAGTGACCATAAAATGTTTTTATGTCTGAAGTTATGGCCTAAAGAATTTCCATTTCTTTTTTGGAGTTTTTTTTTCTTCTTCTGGTGTAAATTGCGAAACTCATTAAGGAGATATTATGCATGAACAGGACGAATTTATGGCTAAATTCTTTAAGATATCCGATTACATTTAAATTCGTTTGTGGAGGGTGGAAAATATTTGAAACTAGAAAAATAACCAACTAAAAATAATGTAATTAATCAATAATATCCCTTCAGGAATTTCTTGTAAAATGTTTTGGCGAAATTGAAAGGTCCAGAAGTGACTTTCACCAAATGGTAAATGAAAGCGAAAATTCTCCACCGATTTTAATCATCTATTACTCATTTTAATTGGAAGATATGTGACTTTATGAAGAACTACTGAAAATTAACAAAAAAAAAAAAACACGAAAGACTAGAGATTTGATACACCAATGTTATAAACACCTTTACTTTTTTTACATTTTTAATATTTTTACGATTTATTTAACACAGTTTTTTCATAAACAAAATTGCATATTTGTCGTCTTTATGCAATTTGCGGAAGTTTGAGTACCCATTCTTGTTTAGGAGGCCGAACCTATTTTTAAGGAAGTTCCTGGAGCAGACCCTCAACAGACTTTCCGGCTCCATCACTGCGTGTCTGTCAGTGGTTAAATTTTCGCATCCAAAATGTTAAATTTTCGTCGTACATCGTAATACCCATTTATTATGGTTAACTGTTTTCATATATTTGGAATGAGCGCGCGCGAAAAATTCCCAAAAATAAAAAAATTGGGAATTTTTCATTTTCCATTTGTACCAAATAAAATTTTATATAAAAATTATGAAAAACTCTCCAATATTGTATGAGATTTTTCTTTGGGGCCATTTTTCATAGAGCCTCTTCCTTAATATAACTAACTAGATGTTGAAAAAAAAATTTTTGTTGAAAAAAAAAATTTTGTAAAAAAAAAAAATTTTGTTGAAAAAAAAAATTTGGTTGAAAAAAAAATTTTTGTGAAAAAAAAAAAACTTTGTAAAAAAAAAATTTTTGTTGAAAAAAAAAATTTTGTAAAAAAAAAATTTTTGTTGAAAAATAAAATTTTATAAAAAAAATAATTTTTGTAAAAAAAAAAAATTTGTAAAAAAAAAATTTGGGGAAAACACAATTTCTGTACAAAAAAAAAATATTATTTTTTTTATTATTATTATTTATAGAATTATAGAATGCCCAGTGTCGAGGGTAAATATATATTAAGATAATTAATATCAATCATACGCACCAATTCCAACTAAATAGAGATTTCTTCAACAAGAGGTGTTATTTTAATTCACCCGGTATTTCGGTAGCTGTCACTTTTAAAGCTTTTATTCTTTAACATTTTTTTTTTTACAAAATTTTTTTTTCGAAATTTTTTTTTTCAACAAAATTTTTTTTTTCAACAAAATTTTTTTTTTTCCACAAACATTTTTTTTTCTAACAAAATTTTTTTTTCAAGAAAATTTTTTTTTTTCAACAAAATTTTTTTTTTCAACAAAATTTTTTTTTCCACAATATTTTTTTTTTTCCATATTTCAACGGGCGCCATAGGCGCATTACAACTTACTAGTTCTTGAATAGCAGTCTAAAAAGTCGGTTATCATAACGGTCCGAATTGACAGTGTCAGTCGTTCCCTTGTCGTTTTCGAAGAAGTAAGGTCCAATCACACCTTCGGAGCAAAGAGCGCACCAAACAGTGACTTTTCGTGGATGTGATGGCCTCTCTTCAATTACTTGAGGATTCTCAGAACCCCAAATACGACAATTTTGTTTATTAACACACCGACCGAGTGAGAAATGTGCTTCATAACCATTAACCGATAATCCTCTTAAAGCACGATATCTGGCTGTGCCAGAATCACCATTTTTGCAGTAGGTTTTAATAACGCGTTGTGTGATAGTTAAGCGATCCAGTTTCCAGTCAATGTCCGACTTCCAACTGAAAATAAAAAAAATTGCTTTAACAACTTAGTTTAACAGATGTTGAATTCCAGCCCTATACTTTGGAAACCACGAAATGGATAACCCTATCTTTGGTATTGGCGAAAAGTTTTTGAACTCTGGGATTCAAAAAATGGGCCCACTACATGAACTCTCTCAAATGACAGTGTCTTCTACCATGCAGATATCCGCAAATAGATGGTTCAGCAATTTGGGACTCTGCGACTCTTAGTAAAACATTTCATTAACAATGTGTTAACAGGAATTCCGACTCTAATCGAAGAGAGTCTAGGGTTCTGTCATTGGATTCCTGCTCATGCCTAAATGTATAAATAAATACATGATTTGGGGGCAAATCCGCTGTATCCCAATTTATTTTTTAAGATTAAACAAAAATTGTTATTGACGCTTCTCTGGAGCCCACTGCAATTTATGCAGTCAGTGATTTATTTTATATTGACTCCATAAAGGAGTTTGTAAAATTCCATCCGGCCAATCTTAACCACCCACTTAATGACACATTCACCACCAGTTGAACTTAAATGTATATATTCGATTTATAACTGCTGATTTCCGGTTAATCTTTATTCGGTCACTTCTTATCAGTTTACAGTGACTATTTTGTCTCCATATTTTGACTCCTCAGTGAGCCCCTCACTGCCATCCGCTTCCCATTTAACTACTTGTATTTAATTTCAATTTAACATCATTTAATTTGTGTTTATTTTATGCGTTTCCGCAAACACAAGAAAATAAACAAAATCGCAAGAGAAAGAAGTCGAAAAAAAAATTATGGCGTAAATAAGGGAAAATCGAAAGAATGAAAGAAAAAAAAACAGACAAATAAGCAAATAAAATTACTTTTACTGTGAGTAATACAATTTACGCTAATAGCGCAAGCAGGCGAGCGAGTAAGTGGGCTCAGCGAAAAGCGATTTCTTTATCGTTTTCCTTTCCTTTTTTTTTTCCTCCTTTGCTGTTATCGCATAAGGACATTCACGCCATTTATTGTGCGTTGTGGTGGTTTAATTGTGCTTAAGTAAATAAATTTTAAATTAAATGTTGTTTTTTTATTAGTACTTTTTTTCGACTTCTTCTTCTGCAGTGTTTGTTCAGTGTTGGCTTTTGAAGAACTAAGGGGTGCTTTGTTTTGTGTGTGTGTGTGTGGGTGTGAGCCAGCGAACGACTCCATTGTAAGCGTATTCAATTTTCTTTTGGTTTCATTTAGACACGCCATAAAGTATATCCGCCAGGATATTCTGAAGTGTTGCTGTTGCATTTCCCTGTGGTGTTGAGAATTTATTTCCGGCATGGAGATGACCTCAGACTTGTGGTTGAAATTTGTGTCCAGTAAGTCAATAAATAAAAAATGCCGGACCACAGCGTAGAGTGGGCGGGGATTGTGTCCGAAGTGTGCGGTAATTGCCTAGGACGAGGCCTATAAATGACAACTAAAGAGTCTCGCACAAAGTCAACT
This sequence comes from Hydrotaea cyrtoneurina, assembly GCA_958296145.1. Classification (NCBI taxonomy): domain Eukaryota; kingdom Metazoa; phylum Arthropoda; class Insecta; order Diptera; family Muscidae; genus Hydrotaea; species Hydrotaea cyrtoneurina. The sequence goes on along the minus strand of OY282516.1, from coordinate 71,218,845 downwards.
TTCAGCCGGATAGCAAATTAAAATCGTGTTTCTATATTTTTGATAATAGAAGCCTGGATAAAACGCCATAAAGGATGGTAATTGATTTTAAGTTGAACACAGCAAAGCTGATACGAATGGATTAGTCAAGATTAGAATATTAGAATCTCCGGCAACAAAATATAAGTCTAAGCCACCAACAGTCTTAGTGTCGTCCAACGTCGTGGATTGGGCTATACGATTTGGAACCTTATCCCAATTACACACTGTTCAATATTCCTAAAATTCAGTTTAATTCGACCTTTTTGTATGAGTGCGGGTACAAGAATACACACATGCATGCCAGACCCTTCAGGTGTTTTGCAGTCAAATTATTTCCTCCCCCACTGATTTATGGCATTTGATTATCATGTTAAATTAATGAGTTGACCCACTGAATGATGACATTTATAACGTACAACACGTCAACTCACCCAAACCAGCAACTTCTTCCTACCGGCAACGCAGTGAGTCCCACTAGATTTTTTTGTGTGTGAGGTTTGTTTGGGAGTTGTTTTTTGTTTAGTTTCTTTGAAAGGAAATACATAACATGTTTTTATTGCCTACTTTTAGGTGAATTACGGCCCGGGAACAAAAAGCTGCCGGCTGGTGAGAACGAAACAAGTTTGTTTCTCCGTTAATGCGAACTGATGTTGCGTGTCATAAAAGAGCGCTCGTTTACGATTTGTTGACGCAACCGAAACACCGCCTGGGCCTCTATGGTTGTTTATGGATTTGTTTTCAAAGAACAATTTGCGTTTTTAAGTCTATTAACATTTTTATTGCCTAAACAAATATTTAAACAAGTCATTGCGAGCTTAGAATTTGCACAACATTTTTACATGATGATTTTTATTGTGGCGTTTCTTTGCTTTTCTCTTCTCTTCGCCGTTTACATTTCGATTTGATGGTTTAGCATAGTTTTAGGCAGTGGGTATGCTTTTGTGTATTCGACATTTGAACGAGGGTGGTTTAATATATTTTGGTAATGTGGAAATAGCATATAGGGCAGGCAAAAACAAGCAGAATTGCGTTTTTACTTTTTCGAAATTGTGAAAAAACGTTCCGCACAAAATGCAATTACTTTAGCTCAAAACCAACATTTTTATTTGAATTTTTTTGTGATTTTTAAAATTTGATAATATTTTTTTTTTAAAAAATTTTTTTTATACTTTTTTTTTAATAAATTTTGATAAATTTTTAATAAAATGTAATTTGATCTAAAATATGTCATTTATTTTTCGAGATATATCGATTGTAAAATATGCAATATGAAATGAAACCGAGTTGCAAATTTTAAAATCGATGTAGCTTAAAAACGAATGACAGATTTTTGATCAAATTGCATATTTGAAATTGATGCACTAAAACCAACTAAAAAAAATTATTTCCAAGAACAACTATAGCAGAAAAAAATTTCTCAAATTTAAAACTTTAAAAAAAAAGTAAACTAAAAAAGATTGTTTTTAGCTAAAGTAATTGCATTTTGTGCGGAAGGTTTTTTTACAATTTAGAAAAAGTAAAAACGCAATTCTTATTATTTTTGCCTGCCCTACATGCCATTTCCACAGATTTTTGATATTCGAAAAAAAATGAAAACATGACTAACCCTAGTGTACATATGACAGGGTAAGAAAATATAGGATGCCCACAGGTCGTTGCAACTAGAGAAGAATGGGAGATGCAAAAAAAAATATTCCATTGCAGAGAGATGGAATTTTCGTGGAGCGAACATGATTTGGAATTGGTGGCAACGAAGATACGCAAAAATACAGGGTGTTGCAACAAGAGCAGTGAACATATGACAGGGTAAGAAAACATAGGATGCCCATAACACAAGGCCACAGGGTGTTGCAACTAGAGCAGAATGGGAAATGCAAAAAATATTCCATTGCAGAGAGATGGAATTTTCGTGGAGCGAACATGATTTGGAATTGGTGGCAACGAAGATACGCAAAAATACAGGGTGTTGCAACAAGAGCAGTGAACATATGACAGGGTAAGAAAACATAGGATGCCCATAACACAAGGCCACAGGGTGTTGCCACCAGAACAGAATGGGAGATGCAAAAAAAAATATTCCATTGCAGAGAGATGGAATTTTCGTGGAGCGAACATGATTTGGAATTGGTGGCAACGAAGATACGCAAAAATACAGGGTGTTGCAACAAGAGCAGTGAACATATGACAGGGTAAGAAAACATAGGGTGCCCATAACACTAAGCCACAAGGTGTTGCCACCAGAACAGAATGGGAGATAGAAAAAAAAATGAGATGGAATTTTCGTCGAGCGAACATGATTCGGAATTGGTGGCAACGAAGATACGCAAAAATACAGGGTGTTGCAACTAGAGCAGAATGGGAGATACAAAACAAAAATATTCCATTGAAGAGGGATTTCCATCTTGAAGTTGGTGGCAAAAACACAGAAAATGCCGGCCAATGCCAAAATCATAAAAGCGATTTGAGAGAAAAGAGAAATGGAATTGCCAGAAATTATTGCAAATGGGCAACGATGAAGAAGTGTAGCTGCTTGCGAAACGGATCAATCACAGCAAGCACAAGGCTTAAAGCCTTCTTTAACATTTCCTGTAATAGAAATAAATCACGAAGCTCGAACTCGAACAATGGAAACAAAAACTGTATTTTCAAAAAAATATTTTTCTTGCTATCCTTCGACCTTGTACGGTAGAAAGATCGGGTACGGTTTTACGGCTTATCTTAACCCTTAAATGAGCGGTATTTCCTATAGGATACAACCAAATTTTGATTGTGTAGCAATATACCAGTCTACCAGGTAAACTCTTATGATAGGGAATCAATCATATCACAGTGTTACAAAAAATAGTTTTTTTTCTGTCCTATGAACCAAATGCACATATTCGGAGGAGAGGGGGAAAAATAAAAATACACGTGTATCGGCGATTTTCATGTACACGTCAGAATTTTTTTTGAAAGCCTTTGGACTGATTTTTAACCCTTTTTCAGTGATCCAATAGAGCTTTTTATTTTTTATTCCCTTTCCGAAAAAGTAAATTTGGTTCATAGGACAGAATGTGTGTAACACGGTGTATTTGGTGGATAGTATCGTCCTCTGCCAAAATAACTCATAATTTATTAATTTTTATAAAAAAAAAACTGGAGAATTGTGTAGTCTTTTTGGGGTTGAAACCAAGACCTGCTCTCTTGCCTCTCTTCGAACTCAAACAGAAATAAAAACTGGACTTTAAAAAAAAAAAAACATTTTTCTACGGTAGAAAGATCGGTTTGCGAACGAGGGCACAACCAGTTTATCATTAACCAACACCAAATCTCCTGCCTGCCTCTGGTTCTAAAAACAAATTTGTGATTGATATTGCAAAGCGCATTTTTTTTTTGTTAAACATTAATCTGACTGTCCTTCTAGCAAACTTTTGCAAACATTTTCCATTCCAATCTCGTACGATAGCCGTGTACACACATGTGTTCATAGTTACTATGACTTTACAGTTTAATTACTGTCGTTTAACGAACCAGAAATTGTTGTGACTACTTACGGCTGGCTGCCAAACTAACTACAACAACAATTACGGTCACAGTAAACTCTGGAGCTATTGCTGCAACCAGCCAACCAACCAGCCAGCCAACAATTTGGAAAGACGTGATTGTCATCATAGTATACTCGTATGAATAGCTTATATTATGTTGTTGCCACCGGTATTCAGGTTGTTGTTGTTGTTGCTTAATAAAAAAAAGCTTATTAAATGCTCATAGTGGTAGGTAGTTGACTGCGAGTAGTTCTATGTAGGGGCCACCAGACATGCCCTTTTTTGGAAAACTCAACTAACGCCATAACTTCCGTAGAATTTCCTCGCATCCCCATGATGAACCGTCGACAGCGAACAAACGGACCAAGGAGATACCTTTGCCGTTGATTAGCGTATGCTTTAAGCGTAGCATAATTTTAGGAATTTAAATCATTGGTCGCGTATGTGTGTGTACGTTTGCCGATGTGTGTGCATCCACTGCCGACTGAGAATGAATGAAATGCCACCGAATGACGATGTGAGCGAGCAGCTCAACTTGACTTCAGTTGGAATTAGTTAACGAATGTACGTGATATCGTTAAAATGGTATAAACTTACAGCAACCTTCGCATAATAAGTAGTGTGCCAACATCTGCCTTCACCATGTGGCGCCCAACCCCAGTTAAGCCACTCATCAAGGTTTTTTTTGTTGGTTAAGTAACTGAAAATAATAGTTCATAGGTTCATTAAAGTTCGACGAGAAAGTGAAAGAAATTGCGATGCTATGGGATAGTCGCAAGTACTTGTTATTTAAAAACAGTTTTGATACACTATGGTACTCATAGTCCAGCGGGTTATATGTTTAATTATAGGCCATATTGAAAACGGTGTCACTAGAGGCTACTTGAGGCTCGTAGCCAATGGAGCGGCCACCTAAACCATAAAATATAATAATAATGGGAATTCTATCAAGAGTGGCTGAATGGTGTCACTCATTTCAAGTCGCCTCGAACTTATTCTTTTGGAAATGAATGGGTTCTATCATAACTAATGTTTGTATTCCCTGCACGCTTTTTAACAAATGTCAGCAAACAAATTATATATTTTTCCATACCACAAACATTAACTTGTTTGTAGGCTATAAATTTCCAATATATACGTATACATTTTTGTGTCACTTTTTATTTTTTTCCAATTTGGGAATCTATATAACAATTCATCCTTTTCTATCGGATATTATTGATATTCTAAAACAGCTGAAAATACACACTTATTCGCACTCAAATGTTGTACTTTGTTGAATTTAATAAGTTTGTTGCATGTTTTTCCCAAAAACGCTATCGCTTACACACAATCTTAATATATATTTACCCTCGACACTGATTCACTGATACACTGATTCACTGACTCTGTAACGCAGTACGTAGGAATTTAAATAGGCATTCTATAAATAATAATAATAAAAAAAATAATTTTTTTTTGTACAGAAATTTTTTTTTTCCACAACAATTTTTTTTTCAACAAAAATTTTTTTTTTCAACAAACATTTTTTTTTTCAACAAACATTTTTTTTTCAACAAAAACATTTTTTTTCAACATTTTTTTTTTCCACAAAAAATTTTTTTTTTCAACAAAATTTTTTTTTTTCCAACAAAATTTTTTTTTCCACAAAAATTTTTTTTCCACAAATTTTTTTTTTTCCAATTTTATTTTTATTCGAAATTTTTTTTTACAAAATAGTTTTCTCAAAATATTTTTTACAAAATTTGTAAAAATTAAGTAACAAATACTTTCTCAAGCAAATTAACGGGCGCCATAGGCGCATTACAACTTACTAGTTACTTAATAATAATAATATCTAACACCGTGTTACACACATTCTGTCCTATGAACCAAATTTACTTTTTCGGAAAGGGGATAAAAAATAAAAATACACGTGTATCGGCGATTTTCATGTACACGTCAGGATTTTTTTTTTTTTAAGTTTGAAGTATGAAGCTCGTAGTCGCCTGTGTGAAAGCCTTTGGACCGATTTTTAACCCTTTTTCAGTGATCCAATCGAGCTGATTTTTTGGCAGGCAGACTCGTGGAAATGTCTGTATCACGTCAAATTTTTTAAAAACAATTTTTATCAATTCTCAGATTTTTCCCAATTTTTATTATTTTTGAAAAAAAAATATTTTTTTCACTAATCTTAGCATAACTTGAAGAGACTCCAAATTTGTAAACTACTTAAGCGTTACGAAAAAAAATTTTTTTTGAACTGAAACCTAAAAAAAAACGATAACCATTTAAAAAAAATTTACGAAAATCTGAGAATTGATAAAAATCTATTTTTTAAAAAATTTGACGTGATACATTTCTACGTGTATGCCTGCCAAAAATCAATATTTTTCTTTCTACCCTGCGACCTTGTACGGTTTAAATATCGGTTACGGTTTAAAGATCGTTTATCTTGAACCAAAAATTTGTGATGTGTAAATTCAGTAGAAATCACCAACTTTATACTGTTGTCCCTGAAATTTGGCGATTCAATCCATCCATTATCTTTAGTTCATAGACACTAGGACGATCCATTTTTAATTAACTGTTGGCATCAGCACAACAAGCTTTTACTTCGTCGATTTTCAAGCGCTTCCAAGAGTTTTGCTTCTACCCTAGTTTACCCTGGATATAACGAACCAATTTGTCGAGTCCCTACGAGTGCGTCATAACAGGACTCGACTGTATTTAATGAATTTTGTCTATATTCTCTCAATACGATTACAACTTGATAGAAGGGATTCCAAACAATAGAACCATAGTCAAGTTTTAATCTAACATCTTTTTGTCTCAATCTCACTCTCTCTCCCTCATTTATCTTTCATTTTTACTTTCGCACTCAAAATATAAAATTAATCGTTCGTGAAAGTTATTTTAATGAGTGAGCATTAATAACTTGTTTTCTTTCTCTCGCTCTCTCTCTCTCTGGATCTCCCTCATTTGCATCTTTCATTTTCATATTTTAGTGAGTGAGCATGAACAACCTTTCTCTCTCTCTCTCTCACGGGATCTGTCTCATTTTAATTTTCGCACTCACAACACAAAATGAAACATTCGTGATAGTTGTTATATTGAGTGAGAGTAAACTGTTGTTATCTTTCGTGAGCAAGTGAGGAATACATTGAAAACATCACTCATGAAAGATAAAAGGAACAAGTTTTTATTCATAAAAATTACATTCACAAGAAATATATTTTTGATCTGAGTGTGAGTAAGAACTGGAGTGATAAAATGGAAATTTCTCGCGTGAAGCGTGATTTTACTCAATATAATCGGACTATTTTCGTTTGTCGTTTACTTTACTGCTGAATTTTGCGAAAATGTCGCTGACATATCATTTGTATAATGTATACATTGACCACCTCCCTTCTATAAATACATTTCAAAATTGATATACACTGAAGTTGAAAACCACGATTTACCCATTGCCATTTCCCCGCTGGGATATCTCATATCGTATTAAATTTTTAGTGTAACGAATTTCGCTGAACATTCAATGTCAATGATTCTTTGCGCCTCTCCAAAGTATCCATACATTTTCCCACCAAAATGCAATAACATTCAACCGATTTAAGGTTCAATTTCTACTTACCCACTGACGCATTTATCCATTTGTAACATTTGTAGATCCTCTTACACTTTGCAGCCATACAAATGTTGCAAAAAAGGAAATGTTACAGAAATGCTAACCCAAAAATGGAAAATTTGCATAATTACACTATTCGAATTGTAGGTCCATTTAAATACATACACACTTATGGATATGCTATGAGCACTCACACATACATAAGTGTACACCTAGGGCTTTAGGTTTGGCGAAAACTTTTGAAACATTTCCCGAAAAAAGGGAAAAATTGTAAGTGTACCAAAATAGATTGATTTAGGAAATGGAAAGTTCGTGATGAAAAAAAATGGTAATCGTTATTTTTAGATAAGAGGTTAATTGCTTATTATCTCACAATAGATTGCCAACGAATAAATAAGGATAGAACAAAGAACGAGTCTCCGAATTATTTAAATTTTTGTTTAGTATCACACGCTTTTTGCTGTCAAATTTAAATAACTCTTAGGGTAGGATAGTCGAAATCAGATGTGGTGCTTGTAAAATGGGTAAATATTTAACAACTGCGATTTTCAACATAAGATAAATTGATGATTTGATATTCATCATCATTTTTGTAAATAAATGGTAATACCGATTCAAAATTGTTAAATAAAATTTTTTTTTTAAATAAAATTTTTTAAAATTTAATGAATAGATCTTAATCCATTTACTAATGTTGAGTATCAATGTAATCCTTTTCAATTGTTACAACATGAAAATGATTTTTTTATAATCCAGTTTCGGGGATATGAAATCCCAAACCCTGTTCGCAGTTTACATGTGCATGGATTGGAATGTACATTAGGGTGTCCAAAAAATGTATGTTTCCATTTTTTGAAGCATATTTTTGATTTTTTTTTCAGATTTTTTGGAAAAGTTTTAGAGTTGCTACAAACGGTTTTTTGCGAAAAATTCGGGTTTTCTTGGGTTTTCCGTATTTAAAGCACAAATTGGTCAATAAAAAGCATTTTCAAAGTCGTTTCAAATGAACTTTGAAACGACAGGAGTAAAATTAAATTTTTTTGAAAGCGACTCAGAATTTTACTACCTTTCAAATGGCATCATTAGTTTTTTAAACATTCAGGAAATTGTTAAAAATTAAGAAATGTTTTTTATAAAGTGCCATAACTGCATCGAATCTGTAGCTACAAAGGTTTGAAGACTAACATAACTTTGAAAAGCCAACAGTAAAATCGAGTAATTTTTGAAATTACTTAGAATTTTACCTGATTTAATTGGTTTTTTAAACTGAAATTTTTAAAAAAAAACTTTTTTTTTAGTTAATTTATAACTTCCTCAGAAAATTGCTAATCGAGCAAAAAAAAATTCCAAAACTTATGATTTGTATGCATCAAACTAAAGTCGGAATATTTTTCTTTTGAAATGATGACTCAATGACTTTGAAAATGCTTTAGTTGACCAAATGATGCTTTAAATGTGAATAAACTCAAAAAACCCAAATATTTCGCAAAAAAAATGGTTTTGTGGCACCTCTAAAACTTCTCTGAAAAAAAATCTTTACACCATTTTGGACACCCTAATGTACGACGATCTCGAACCCATTTTTTTTTTTGGAAGCACTATATTTTGAATGATATGGGTTTAACGCACCCACATATCGACCTAGTATGTATGTGTATGAAAGCAAAATACAAGAATTTAACTACATTAGAAAGGGTCGATTCAAAAATTTGTAGAGGTGACAAAAGCATCCAAAAGTCTTAGAATTACTTATTTATTTCCCTTAACAAACTATGAAGGAACTGACGGGTAACTTATCTCAAACTCTCAAATCAGTGTATATTTGTATACCCATTGACTGGGATCTACTGTTAAAAGCCGGCTCCAAACGTCTAATGCTTTTCTAGAGAAATTGTACATGACTTAGAGATCACTATCTGACACGTAAAGTTACCGGCACTTATGATGTATATTATGGCAATGACAGAAGAAAACAAAAGTAGTCAAAGTAAAAATTAAAAAAAAAAAAAAACAGGAAAAATCTATGAGAATTTCCGCTATGGTGTAACTTCCAATAGAGTTCATTTTCTTCCTTAGTGGAATTTGAGTATTATCCACCCAAAAAAAAAAATATTTTACCGCTGCCATGCGGAGAAAACTCGGCGAAGGGCATAATGCAACTAAATACCCTCTTAAAATAGTATTGAATTTGACCCAGTCTAACATTCACCCATCAACACGTGTGGATATGCTAGCACTTGGATCCCTGTTGTTTTTGGTTCTTTAACTATTTCGCAGGTGTGTGTGGGTGCATATTTATTTTCGTACATTTTATAAACAAAAAAATGTTCTCCGTTGCTATTGTTGATGTTCAAAAGAAATTAGCAAAAATACATATCAGCATACGTAACATATACATGTGTATATGTAGTTCGTAGCCTCAAATGCAAAAGGAACGAAACTAGCAAAATTTTCAAAAAATTATTTTTCTAAATTTTTTTCACTAAATCATGAACCACATATAACACTGTGAAGGAGTCATCAACTGTAATCGACTTGACAAGAAGAGTTGTTTGTTATGCTTTTGGCTATCTTTTTGCTGTAAATTATCTGGCGTAGCAATTTCTGCAATAAGTGTGAAAAAACATAGAAAAATATCACGAAATTTTACGATTTTTTGACAGTTTTGTTGTTTTGAGTAAGATGTTGTTGTTTTTTTGATTTTATCTCCAGGCAAAATTTGTAGACATAATTAAGAGCTAAACATTTTCCAAAGAGGGACAAGCAATATTTCGAATAATTCACGAGATATAGACTTAAGAATCAGTACATGTTTTTTTTTTAAATCGTACTAAAATCCACCCCCTAGTTTTTTTTTTTTTTTTTGAATGAATGAATTAAAAAAAAAACCTTAGCTTACAATTCAAAACCCTGCTCGGGCTTTCAACAATGAATTAAAAGAAAAACCTTTGCTTAGAATTCACAACCCAGTTAGGTTTTTCTTCTACCACATAAGCTTTCCGATTTTCGTGGTCTCCATTGGTTCAAGATTTTCAACTTGGCAAATGTGCTAGTGTGTAATTACAGATCCCAGTCCACTACATGTGAAATTTTTGTACTCTAATGATCAAAAAATTTCGATTTCATTGTCGTAATTCCAAACGGCAGTTTTAGGTTTGAGAAACCTTTAGAGCCTTCTCTAAATAAAAGCGTTGATAAGTTTTCTAGAATTTCAGTTTTAGACTACAACAAAACAACACATTCTAACCAAAATTCAAATTTATTACCCACATCCAAATGAGCATGACCACCATAGACGATTTTAATTTGATTTAATTTTTTCAAATAAAAAAGTAAAAACTGATGTTTAGCCCTTTTGCATTTCAGGTGATGTTGTATATCTGCCAAAAATCCACTACATTGTAAAATAGAGTACTCAGCGCCTTGCCTGTTGGTTTGTAACGACGCACAATGAATCCGATTAAGACGAATATATTTATGGGCCATAAAGTGCATACATGACAAATGGGTTGGCCAATTGAAAACATGTTTCGCTTTTACTGAAGTTATGATTTTTCAATTATTACTTTTCAAAGCCTACATATACTTAGACGAATATAAATTTACATTGTATTGTAATTAAATTAAAATTAAAAAAAAATATATAAAAATAAAAAAGTCACCCTGTCACAAAAGTCACTGTAGGTCCACCCTGTATAACACCAGGGACACCCACATATGATGGCTTTTGCGAGGAGGAAAACACGTGCTGAAAAATGTTTTTTCCCGCGATACAATCCTGGACGCCCACAGATGCCGGCTTTTGCGAAGCGGAAAACAGATACTGAAAAATGTTTTTCTTTATTTTATGTTATCCCCTGAGAGTTCAAAAAGGGTAAAATAAAAAATCTGATGGAACTGCGCAAAGGTGGAGAATCTTAAAATCGTTCTGACTGCAGTTTTTTTAATTATTTTCTTACCCGGTATGCAATTTATTATCAGTTGATGGAATTTGAAATTTGAATGTCAGGACCTCAAATCCGATGGAACTGCACAAAGGTGGATAATCTAAAAATCATTCTGACAAATCGGACTTGCATTTCTGCATCGATTTCATTCACATTTCACAGAGAACTTACTGAGGTTTGGTCGGCTTTAAGTCTTGAAGAAGGGTCTGTAAGAGTCTGTTGTGAGGACTCGTCATGCTAGGACATGGCAAACTACCTTTGTTATACATTTATGTGGCCATGGCTAAATAGGCGCTAGCATAGCGTATCGAGAGCTAGACCCATACTATACAATAGCCTTTAATTTTTATTTCGCTCTCTATCACCCTCACATATGTAAATATTCCTCTTCTCAGCTTTACATATATACACACACTATCACATTCATATCAAAATGGAATACATATGAATACAAAGCAAATGGAAAATGTTGTAGTCTCTGCTTGCTCCTTTAACCTCTCAGTTTTTTTTTTTTTTTTTTTTTTTTTTTTTTGAAGGGGGTTTTCATTGAAAATGTATAGTAATTTTTTTGTTTTTGTAGTTCACTCATACCCACACACACACAGAGAAACTCTTAAGCTTCGGGGCAACTAATCTGCATATTTTCACTATATATTTTTTAGGGGCAGATAATAATAAAATGAATATGCTTCGATATCGGCTGCAGTGTACAGAAAGGCGACTACTCCATACATATGTGTGGATGTGTTATGTAGAGTGTTTTTTAAGTTTCCTATTGTATGTGTGTGAGTGTGTGCCTTTTAGGGTATTTCCTTATCCCTTATATAGGTTACCATGTTTCCTTCCATCCATAGTTTTACTCGTGTAACTTTTACTTCTGTTGGTTTTTAATATTTTAATGTTTTATTTCTTTTTTTTTTATTTTAATTGTGAGTACGTGAAAATAGCTTAAAGATTTAATTAAAGCGTAATGTTTTCTTTTACAAAATTCCCAAGGGAAACAATTTGTATGGGTTTTGCAAATTTAAGACATAGATCATGCGGATGTCCTGAGGAAATTGAAAATGAGGATTTATGTAGAGTTTGAGCTACTTAAAACTTCTTTAGAAAAACCTTAAGCCATGTGTGGATTCCCCCAGCACCGGGCGGCTGATCAAATAGTTATGAACGACAGAGGTGGCTGTCACCCGTCAGCGGATTTTTGGTAATGGTTTTCATCGCAGTTGTAGAAAATGTCACAATATTTCAGTACTAGTAAGTTGTAATGCGCCTATGGCGCCCGTTGAAATATGGAAAAAAAACTTTGTTGAATAAAAAAAATTTTGTGGAAAAAAAAAATTTTGTTGAAAAAAACATTTTTTCTTGAAAAAAAAATTTTTTTCTTAAAAAAAAATTTTTTGTTAGAAAAAAAATTTTTGCTGAAAAAAAAAATTTTGCTGAAAAAAAAAATTTGTAAAAAAAAATTTTGTAAAAAAAAAATTTTTGTTGGAAAAAAAATTTTGTAAAAATAAATTATTGTTGGAAAAAAAATTTTGTAAAAAAAAAAAAATGGGAAAAAAAATTTTGGAAAAAAAAAATTTGGGGAAAACACAATTTCTGTACAAAAAAAAATATTATTTTTTTATTATTATTATTTATAGAAAATTATAGAGTGCCTATTTAAATTCCTACGTACTGCGTGACAGAGTCAGTGAATCAGTGTATCAGTGAATCAGTGTCGAGGGTAAATATATATTAAGATATTTCCTGGATTTCCTTCGAGAACACCCGCCAGTTGTACGGAGACACCTGGCCTTAGGATGATGACTTGAGATGTAGTGGATAATAATCTCATAGCTTTCATAAAGTTAAACCGTTGTCCTTAAAATGCTTGGACCTCGCTGAAAATTAAAATTAAATTCCAGCCAAACTACTTACTGTAAATTTCAAATTTCTGTTCAGCTTAACTCAATAAATGTGGTTACCTTTCTTTCAGGACAAGATACCAAAGGATCATATTCAACTTAGGTTGGCTCTACAACCTGTTGTTGGTCTTGGCCTGATTAATAAGTAATTTCCAAGCGCTTCGGTCATCTGGTTGTCTGATACCAAGCATCTTCATGTCATCTTCCACTTGGTCCATCCACCGGAGTCTCGGTCTTCCCTGTCTGCGACTTCCGTGGTACGTCTTTGGATTCATTCGGCCGACATGGCCCAGCCAGCACAATCACTGTCATACTCAACTAAAGAACGAAAAAACTGACCTTTAGCCTAGTCGTCTGCCATTCTTTAGTATTTACAAAATTCTAATTTCAATAAAAGCATTTGTGTATAGACAATTTGTCATGATTTGTTTTTCTATTGTCAAATTTTCCGACATTCATTTTATTAACATTCAAACAATGCCCTGTCTACAATTATACACTGAATAAGCCAATTATTAACTCTATTCAATTCAACTGCTCTCAGGCCATAAAAGAAATAGTTTGTACAAAAAAAAAAGCAGTCTTTATAAATTTCTATATTTTTATGGTTGGATGCTTTCACTGTACACAAATTTCGGAGAAATGTTTATTAGTTTCTTTATATTTGTTGTTTGTTTCGATATTCGATGTCTCTTGGCAATGAATAGCAACATTTACAATCATGGCCATAGACAATTTGCCATGAAATGTACACATGAGTGTAGACACATTTTCGAATAATGCCAAGTTCAAAATGAAATTGAATGCGCCCGAAGGGAAATATTTAAGAAAAGCATAAATTTGTTAGTTATGGCAGAAATGCAAACTTGTAAATCGATGACAAAATATGACAAACGTGAAGAGAACTGAAGAAATCATAAAAGAAATAACAAAATGTTCTTGATTATAATCAAAAATAATAAATAAAAAAATTCTTAAAATCGCCACGTGTGGTGGTCGTTCCTTAGTTAACTTTTCATATTTTCCTTTGAAGAACTCCGCTCTTTTCATTTTCTTCGGCCATTTCATATTAGAGACAACTAGTAAGTTGTAATGCGCCTATGGCGCCCGTTGAAATATGGGAAAAAAATGTTGTTGAACAAAAATTTTTTTTGTGGAAAAAAAAAATTTTATGAAAAAAAAAATTTTGTTGAAAAAAAAAATTTTTGTTGAAAAAAAAAATTTTTCTTGAAAAAAAAAATTTGTTGAAAAAACAAATTTTGTAAAAAAAAAAAATTATGTAAAAAAAAAAAATTTGTGAAAAAAAATTTTTGGAACAAAAACAAATTTTGGTAAAAAAAAAATTTGGGGAAAACACAATTTCTGTACAAAAAAAAAATATTATTTTTTTTATTATTATTATTTATAGAATTTATATAGAATTATAGAATGCCTATTTAAATTCCTACGTACTGCGTGACAGAGTCAGTGAATCAGTGTATCAGTGAATTAGTGTCGAGGGTAAATATATATTAAGAAGATTACCCCTCAACCCTTGCACATCCCACTGTCGCCAAAGTTCTCCCTACTGTCCATCGGTACACAGTTTGCTGCTAATAGCTTCATGGCTGAAATGGCAAACTAACCTCTTCCCTGACCTTAACAATTCACATCAACTTGTAATGTCCTGGTGTAGTTTTTGGTGTCAGCTTTTGTTCAGGCGCTTAGAAGAAGAAAAAAAAAACTCAACTTTTCTTACTGACGTTTGCAATTAGTTTCAGTTTTCCGGATTTCACACACACAATGGAGGGACATAAATTGCAGTTAACAGTTTTGAAATTTATGGATGGTTACGCATTTGATTGCCGAAAACTTAAAGCTGAAGGTTAAGAAGTTTAAAGTAAAACTGGAATGTTTGTCATTAGGAAAGGAAGCAGATGCACTTAAATGTGTCAAAGATGCGTAAATCAAAGTCATTGTTTTAGGGGAGAAAAAAAAGGAGGAGAAGTTTCAAAGTATTCTAAATGAATAAGCCAAGAAGAAGACCCAAGTGCTTGGGAAATCCGTTTTTAAGCAGGCCAAGATCAAAAACATGCTGTACAGCCAACCTA
Source organism: Hydrotaea cyrtoneurina (assembly GCA_958296145.1). Taxonomy (NCBI): domain Eukaryota; kingdom Metazoa; phylum Arthropoda; class Insecta; order Diptera; family Muscidae; genus Hydrotaea; species Hydrotaea cyrtoneurina. The sequence continues at coordinate 71,203,752 of OY282516.1, read as the reverse complement.
AGTAAGTACAAATAGAATATATTAAAAATGGTTGCTTGCAAACATATATATATGTTTGGGACCTGCTCCAAACATTATAATATGTTTGGGACAATATGTTAGAGAGATCGTTTTTTTTTCAGCGTGATAAATAAATAAATAAATAGTGTTAAATAATATAAATGTTATATTAAGAGAGTTATACTCGAATGTTAGCTAAATGATCAGAGGTTTTTTTGTTGTCAACTGGAAAGAAATGATGGGTCAGCGCAAGTACACTACACGCGTTTCGTCGTTGGTGAAGCGACTTATCAATACCTTCGTGCTGTGTTATGTTGAAGTATGTTAGGCCAATATTTTTATCATATACAGCTTTCATAACAATAATGCCAGTTCATGCTTGGACAGAAATCTGTTGAACAAACAATTGCAATTGCTAAAGTTTGTTATACAATTTATGAACTAATGACCCATAAGTGTGTTTTACTTAAGTTCGGTAAAACTTGTATGTAAAAAAAACTCTGCTGCAGTCCACTCGAATCTTTCACCAACTTGTAAGCGTTTACTTCTTTTTTTATCCTCTCAAAAGAGTTGTTATCATGGTGATGTTGGCTAGGTAGTCTTGATTCAGAACTATGTAATATAAACTGCAAAGTACTATGACAATGGCTAAGTATTTAATTTATTAGCATGGCAACCCATGCATATTGGAAATTTTTCTAAAATTATTGAAATCGCCCATCATGCTAAAATCACCAATTTTTGTAGAGTTTTGATAGAGTTGCGTAGCAGCGCCATCTGTATGTGTAGTGTTGCATCATTGATCGAGTTAATGATATTGCTGATATCCCCAGTCTACTCTGATGGTGAGTTTAATTTTCCATCCCACGAAAGTAAAGCTATTCATGTGGTTTTCCCCGGGTTTTCTCACAACGCCATCTGTATGTGAAGTGTTGCATCATCGATCGAGTTAATGATATTACTTTATCTATTGAGTTGCTGATATCCCGAATCGACTCTGATGGTGAGTTAAATTTTCCATCCCACGAAAGTAAAGCTGTTTCTTGTGGTTTTCCCCTAGTTTTCTCGCAACGCCATCTGTATGTGAAGTATTGCATTATAGATCGAATTGACATTTTCTCAGGTATTTTTTATCGTATTGCTTACTTACTTTTTCCCATAGAATACCATGAAAGTAAAGCTATTCATGTGGTTTTCTCGCATCGCCAACTGTATGTGAGGTATACTCACTGACCGGGACCTACTGTTCAAAGCCGGCTCCGAACGGCTAATGCTTTTCTAGAGATTACTCCTGGCTTAGAGATTACTCGCCAGCATTTACGAAGTGAAAGCAGGTGCCGTGCAAACATCTTTTACAAATCTTTCGATTATTTTAATGTATCTGTTCTAGAGATGCCATCTATATGTGAAGTTTTACATCATGATTGTATTTTGATAGAGTTACATGGCGGCCCTAATTATATAAAGTGTTGAACCATGGATTTAGATGATCTCTGTTCTCTTTAGTTCGTCTCTGTTAAAAGACGAAAGCATTGACTTAACATTTCGTGAAGGAATTATTTTTATGATTCATACCCATTGACCAGGACGAACTGATTAAAGTCAGCTCCGAACGGCTAATGTTCTTCTAGAGGGTTGAGATTACTCTCTTACTCGTTAAGAAATATTATTTACTGAAAAATTTTTTTTTATGGAATTACTGAGCACACACTGGACATTATGTTGAGTTTTTAGCGACGCCATCTGTATGTGAAGTCCTGCACGATAGATCGAGTTAATGCCTCATATGACGAGTTAAGTGTGGTGGTAAGATTTATTTTTTAAAAGTCTTCCGAAACTTTTGTCGGACATGATATGGGATTTTGGTAGAGTTTTCTTTTGGCGCCATCTATATGTGAAGTGTTGCATAAACGATCTCCCTTTATGCAGGACCTAGCTTTATAGGAGGACATTCATTTTTCGTCTTTTCAAGTCTTGTGAATCTTGTCTGTTGAAAAAAGAAAGAATTTGCGAGCATTTAGAGATTATGAGTGGTGAAAATATGTTGAGAACTGGTGTTATATTGTGTGAAAATTGCTAGAAGATGGGTCCAGCCATTTAGTCTACACGGAACAAACAAACCGACGATCATTCTTTTTTTTTATAATAATTATATGATTACTTTGGCACGTGGAACATTTCTGGTCGGAGTTACGCTGCATTTTCGTGCTGGTGCCACTCCAATGCACACCTGCCAAGTACATGGATTTTTATTGATATCCAGTCTATTAGAAATGATTTGTCAAATGTTCACTTCACATCCAAATGTTATCGTCATCTCAAAATGTATTCGCATTTATTAAATTACCCAAAGCATTAACTGAGTTTAACCAAAAAAATCCTGTAGCACTTTTCAAATCCAACCCATCCACTCATTGTTCAATTGTCCCAGGACACCAACGCTGCTGCTGCGTTGCGTACGCTGTCTTTTGTGAGGTTGAACAGCCAAACCCTTTTCCTGCCATCATTTCATAAAAATCGCTAAACAACAACAAAAAAGGCTTCACACCTGTTTTGTGTGTCTGGTGCGCAAAGTTCTATTCAAATAATTTTCTAATGAAATCCCTTTTCGGTAAGTCTTTTTAATGTCCCCCCACCACCACCACCACCCTTTTTTATGTCGAAATAAAAGGAAACGAAATTCCTTTGAATACATTTTAAGTGATTTCCATCAACAATTGTTGCGATGATAAAAGTGTTAAAATGCTCAATAGGTAGGATGAACAACGGCTGTCTGCGGACTGGGGAAAGACATTGTCCCTTTGGATAGGAAGGCAATGACAGAGGGGGCTTATCATTCAATCAATATTTAAAAGACAATCATGTATTTAAGCGCAATTTCCATTGGAGGTATCTTTGAAAGACACTGAATTTAAATCATTTTTGGAAGGAGAATGTAGGATTTGAGTTAACGACTACACTTTTTGTTCGGAAGGGTTTTTCTCTAAGGAAATTATTTAAAATTGTAACCCTCTAATACCCAACAGTGCCACGATGCACTTCTTTAAATCCCTTTTACGCTGCGCTGTTGTTTAGGCAAAACCCTCTCTGTGTACTTTTCAAACAGTCACTCAACACATTTCAAAAATATATTTTTGAAATACATTTTCTATATACCAAATAAATTTCAGCAGCAAATATTTCTCAGTCTCCTTCATTATTTACATTATCCCAATTATATATTTTGTTTTAATTTCTATTTTGTCTACAACCCAAATCTTATGATGGTCAGCAGAAAACTATCGCCCACTAATCTATCGGATTTAGTTAAACGAGTGCCCGTAAATCAAATGAAACAATTTGAAAAATTTCGCAACAAAACACTTGAATATCGTCGGTAATGTCGGTAAATATCAACAATTTCCATTCATAACTTTAGGACGATTCTCTTGTCGCCACCAGGAGAGTCAATCAGTATCCCGACAAAGTGCCAACCATCGATTGGGATTATTATCGCAATAATGTCCGACAAGATTTTGTCAAAATGGTTGAAGAATTTCAGGGGAAATATGATGAATTCGAACGCACCTTCAGTGCTCGACATGAGATCAAGGATTTCGCCAAATATTATGCCGAATTCGATAAACTGTCGAAAGAGGTGCAGGCGGAAGTTAAAGAATTTATTGGACATTCCAATGAACGCATTAAAATCTATGAACATGAAATCCAGCGGCTTCGCAGTCTGTTGCCGTACGATGAAATGACAGTGGAACAATTTGTCGTAGAACGTGAAGATGTAGCTGATTTTATTCCGCGGCAGGGCAAACCTTTATTCTGGCCTCATGTACCTTCCGAACAGATAGGA
>OY282516.1:70774908-71194908 GCA_958296145.1 Hydrotaea cyrtoneurina | reverse complement strand
AACTAAGGGAAGAAAAGTCAAGATAAGGAAAAAATTTAAAAGGCCACAAAAAAAATTGGCCTTTGAACACCAAAACAATTAGGATTTTATATATTGAATTTCCCACAATGTTCCACAGTGTGATCATAGCGTATGACGAGTTTTTTTGTGATTTTAAATCATCAGTGTTGTCAAAATAATGTAAACAAGAAGATTAATCAAAAACTCGAAAAATGGCACAAAAGTATAACAAAGGAGCACTATATACGAAAAAGTGGCATATTTAGTATCAAAATAAAAAAGTGGCACAAAAGTATCATAGCTCGAAAAAAAGTGGCAAATGTGCCACTTTAGTGGCATAACGGTAACCCTGTTGTGCTCTATGAGTGAATTATTGGTCCATATTTCTTCAACAATGAAGCCGACCATAAGCGGGGAATGCTATAGGGCCATGATTATTGACTTTTGCGTGCGTGAATTGAAGGATGTTGTGGTGACAAGATTTGGGAAATAAAAAATCGAAACCAAAATATCAGCTCTCTCGCTCTCTTTTTCCATCGCTTCTCCCTCGATCTCCAGCAAGTGAGTATGTGAAACACAAGTTGGCTGCACTGAAATGAAAACAAAAACTGTCTTTAGCTGGCACATCATGCAGTCAACGATTTATTTTGGCTGCGATATTGGGCAGTCATAGAATTCTTGTGGAATGGAATTTATTTAGCTGCGCGTAATCAAACGACCAACTTGAGTTGATTACTAGGGTTGGGTTTTGTAAATTTCTATTGGCTGTTCGTACATTTTTATTTTTAAGCTGTACTCTGTGGCAAAGGCTGTCTTCTTTAGCTTTCGTTTTAAAAAATGTGTAAGGTTTTTAAGCTTCAGCTGTTAGCCATTTAGCTTTTGACTGTTTTTCAGCTGAAGAAACCTATTTGTTGGGGCTGTAGCTAAAATTGAGTATATCAATTATCAGTAATTTCAAATTAAATATTGAGAAAGCAAATATAAAGAAAGCTTTAATAATTTGTGTATCCAAAACTGATATTCACTTCATCCACTTAATTAGATCCATTGGTTGGCCAATTTTCATGTCATTTCGATTTTCAAAAGTTTGAAAATATTCAGCCAGCTTTCTTCAAATATTCCCAGGAAACGTACACAAAATGAATTTAGCCACTTGGAATAACAAAAATACAACAACATTTCCTTAAAACCAATTTCCACCATAAACTTGATCTGACCAATAAACAGTAACTTGTAAATAAACGCCACGGCACAACGGGAAAACTCCGGTACTGCACATTAGGGTGGAGTGAAAACATGCTTTTTTTTTTAATTTGAAAAAGTTAACCTCGGAAAGAGATGTAGTCTGGGGTCCTAATGAGGGGAAAAATGAAAAAAAAAAATTTTAAAAATTTTTAGGGGTCGCGCCACTCCCTCGAAATTTGGAAATTATCGCTATTTTGGCGTTGATTTTAGGAAAATCCTAAAAAATAACGACTTAACTTATTCGAAATTTAAAAGTTTGAGCTTATTCAGTGCCCAAACAAAAGTATTTGAGGCAAATATGAGGATAATCGACTAATATTTGTAGCTTTGGTGGCGATTTCATTGTTCAGTCAATTTTCTGAAGAAGGGACGATTTGACTTATTTTACTTTTTGAAATTTTTGAACAATGAGAAAATTTTTTTTAAATTTTTTCATGCCCTTATTTCATTGTTTACGCTATTGCAAACATTTATTGACATACAACTTTTTAGGATTTTTCTAAAATCAACGCCAAAATAGCGATAATTTCCAAATTTCGAGGGAGTGGCGCGACCCCTAAATTTTTTTTTAAAATATTTTTCTATATTTTTCCCCTCATTAGGACCCCAGACTACATCTCTTTCCGAGGTTAACTTTTTTTTTTTTAATTTCACTCCACCCTACTGCACATGTATGTGTGTGTATGTAGATGGCGTGTCGACAACAGCTTTTGGCCAAGAGCAAAACGTACGCCTGAGAAGCATTAAAATTCCAAAGGCCTAAACAAAATGAAATTGTACAAATAAACTAATTGCCTCCGAGGATATTTTACAACACCGAGCGATAGTCGAGGAATTAACAAACATGTACACGATACACATACACTTACAGTTGTAAAACAAATCCGCACACACACACACACATACATTCACATTGTTCATCACACATCGCCAGAGAGGTACGTACACACGTACATTCTTTCATTCCTCCACTCAGTCGTCATGCCATCGAAAGCATCAATATCAGAGAGTTTTACATTAAACATATTGAATAAAACATTGCAAGTGTTTTGTAGTTGTTGGCTTCTTCGTCTTGCTCTGGATGGTCGTTTGAAGGGGAGGGGGTTTGAAGAGGAGGTGAAAATTGAGGAAAAACGGAAAAATTTTCAAGTGAAACAAATAATGGTCCGGAATTTTAATGTAATTTATTTTCCTGGATAATTCTCTGTCGACTGCGAGCGTTTATTTCATACCCTACATTGTGCGGGGTGTAGTCGATGTTCTATTGTAGACAAGGGAAGGTGTGACTATGAGCTGAGGGGAGTTCCTTCAGAGGTGTACTTCAATTGTACTTTGTATTACTCCCAGGGAGATCTACGGAACACAGGCCGGCCTACGAAGGATGAGAAGAAATTCAAAATTGTATGGGCCAGTGTTGATTTATTTAAAAAAAAAAGTTAACAGCCTTGCGAATCATGGCAGTTAAGAAACACTGGCCGGCCTACGAAGGATGAGAAGAATTTCAAAACTGTATGGGCCAGTGTTGATTTATTTAAAAAAAGTTAACAGTCTTGAGAATCATTGCAGTTAAGAAATGATTACAAATCGTCATTACTAATTAATTAATTACTAATTAGATTAAATTTTTCTTTGAATACCAAAATAACACCTCTTGTTGGAGAACCCTGTAATTGGTTACAATTACAAATAATCTAAAAGTGATCACGACTACTTCTGATTACTATAAATAATCAAAAGGAGACAAAAGTAATCACAACATAATCCGACTACTTTCAATGATTACACCGTGTTATAAAAAATTGATTTTTTTCTGTCCTATGAATCAAATGCACATATTCGGAAAGAGGGGAAATAATAAAAATACACGTGTATCGGCGATTTTCATATACACGTCAGAATTTTTTTTTTTTAAGTTTGAAGTATAAACTCGTAGTGGACCGATTTTTAACCCTTTTTCAGTGATCCAATCGAGCTGATTTGTGGCAGGCAGACTCATGGAAATGTCTGTATCACGTCAAATTTTTTAAAAACTATTTTTATCAATTCTCAGATTTTCCCCAATTTTTATTATTTTTGAAAAAAAAATATTTTGTTCACTTTTCTTAGCATACCTTGAAGAGACTCCAAATTTATAAACTACTTAAGCGTTACGAAAAAAAAAATGTTTTTTGAACTGAAACCTTAAAAGAAAACGATAAACATTTTCAAAAAAAAAAAAAAATAGGAAACCTGAGAATTGATAAAAATCAATTTTTTAAAAAAAATTGACGTGATACATGGGTCAATTGCAAACATATTGCTATTTATTTGTCCCCGCTGTTTAAACTCACTTTTGAGGTAAAACCACAAAAAAAAAAAACAAAATAAAAATGAGAAAGTAGTCGTTGAAGAATGTATCACAAGAAACACATTTCTCAGAATTAAATTTTTTTTTTTTTTATATTAATTGAGAACAGTATTTGATGCTCCCTCATATTCGTTCCATACAAAACCACTTGTCTCCAGCTACAGTTTTTGATACAAAATTTGAAAAAAAAATAAAAAACGAAGTAACCTGAAAACATACAATAACTGTTTTCAAAATATTGGAATTATTTCTTGCACTTTATTCTATTTTTTCCACCAAACATTACAAACGCAGATTATAATTTTTGAAAACATTTTGTCTCCGCACATTGTCGTGAACGTCACGCTATTTTCTTTTTTTCAGATTTACCAATATAGTCATCGTATTGAACTGAAGTGAATTAGGCTAAGAAAGTGCTTGCTTTACACAATACGAAATAAAAAGAATTTAAAAAAAGACATTATAGTGAAGTGTTGTTCTACGTCTTTATTAGTACATAATGGTAAGTAAGTGTAAAAATGTCGTGAACGTCATGCAAAATATCGGGACAGCAAAACTATAAATATACAAAATTTAAGTTTAAAATCATTGTTTTATAAGTATTGATTCATTTATTCTGAGTTTTAGTACATTTGCGATATTCACTTCGTAAAAAAATACAAAAAAGTGGTAAATGTCTTGAACGTCACTTTTAAGATGTGTCGCACCAATATTAAAAATATTAATTTTGTATTTATCTTCTAACTTCTATGAAAGCTTGTTATAAACTATTTATGTAAGCTTTCAGAAGAAGTCCAAACTTTTCACTTTGGCGCTTCGCGTAACCAAGCATCTCTCCATACGGGCTTACTTTATTTTAAAAAGTTTGAGAAGCCTATAAGCTTTTGCACAATTTCAGAAAGCTTAAACCATGGACCTGGTGCTATTTGGGCTCATTTAAATCCAATATTGAATTATATAAAAGACTGTTCTCCGGAAACAACGACGGTGCACTTTTTTTCGGATGGCCCATCTTCTCAACACAAACAAAAAAATAATTTTTTCTTTTTTTGTAATCGAATTTTCGAAAAAAATTTTAAATGCGCGACGTGGTCATTCTTTGAAAAGTCGCATGGAAAGGGTGCAGCCGACGGTGTGGGTGCTGTCATTAAGCGAACAGCAGACGCTCTTGTGGCTCACGGATTAGACATAGCAGACGCAGAGAAATTGTATCAGTCGCTTTTAGGCAAAACTAATGTGCAATTGTTTTACGTAACTCCAAAAGAAATTTTCAATAACAACAAAATATTGCCCAAAAATTTGAAAACCGTTCATGGCACGAGAGATATTCACCAAATAATTACAAGATCCAGAGGTGAAATAATACACAGAAATCTCTCTTGCTTCTGCAATACAAACAACTGGTTGACAGAGAAACTATGTTATTGCCATAAACTTTATCCAAAAGTCGCGAAAATAGGCTGCAAAGAAAGGATGTCTTGTAAAATGATGTATTCCGACGTATACACTGATTCTGATTAAAAAATTTGTCGAATGAAATATACCCATACCTGTTACTACCACTATTAATAATACTACTTACTAGAATAATGTACTTATTTTTAATTATCTCTTTATAAAAGAATAAACCTATATCCGTTTAATGTTTACTCGTAACTTGGTTTATATTTTTTAGTTAAGCACAGGAACCTTCATTGAGCGCTACAATATGTCTTGAACGCTACAAAATGTCTTGAACGTCACATGTTAGTTTTTCTTTCTCAAATTTATAGTTTTAACAATACTTTTTTTTAATTGCAGCAAGCCCATTATCTTACAAAAAATTCATAATTTTATGTGCTTTGGTTTAAACATTTATTAATTTTTGACATAAAAATGTAAACATAACAGAATGCTTTTGTAAAAATATTAAACCTTAAAACACACTGTTATTTTATTTTTGTGATTTAAATGGTGCTTTTTGAAAACGTTCGTCTAAATAATTAAATAACAAGTTCTTAAACTTCACAAAAATGTTTTACATCAACTATCCTTACATTTTAACTGATTTTTTACACATTCTTTCTATGTGACGTTCAAGACAGAAATCCAGGTATTTCTTACCAAAACATAAGAAAAAACATAATTATATTAATTTTTCGAAGAGCCTAAAAACGCCTTTATATTCTTAATCAAACTTGTCGTAAATCTACTACTCTACCGGGAAAATTTAATAAACTTTTAAAACAAAACAACAAAAACTCTCCGTGTACATTTTGATTGAAATTGACCCACATACATTTCCACGAGTCTGCCTGCCAAAAATCAGCTCGATTGAATCACTGAAAAAGGGTTAAAAATCGGTCAAAAGGCTTTCTCACAGGCCACTACGAGCTTTATACTTCAAACTTAAAAAAAAAAAAATTCTGACGTGTACATGAAAATCGCCGATACATGTGTATTTTTATTTTTTATCCCCTTTCCGAAAAAGTAAATTTCGTTCATAGGACAGAATGTGTGTAACACGGTGTTACTTTTGATTCTTTCTGATTATTTTATAGTAATTTGAAGTAATCTTGATTACTTTTAGATTATTCCATGCGTATCCAACGGAAGTGGTCTTCGCCTGAGAAAATAATTTTGTTTCAGCAAAACCATTCGGTTGTTCTTTAATGAATTTAATAACATACAACAACCGCAGCTTTTAAGGCTTAAAAACCAAATCCTTATGTAAGACTTCTAAATTTAGGTTGGACCGAAAACATCACCCACTTTAAAGTGAAACTATATAATTTCACAGTTTTGTATGAAATTCTCCGCTACATCCTTAAAGAAAATAGTTGTAGAAAATACTAACGATTATTCCGAGCTCTGGAGGAGTTTGGCCTCGTGCTTATGGAAAATATTCCACAATCAAATTTTTTCTAAAAAAAAAAAAATATATATATATGTATATATAAATGTTTCAAGCGCCCTGGAAGGCGAGTTGGTACCAAGTAAATGTATATTCGTGCCTATCAGCTTGAGAATTCGATTCTCATCAGAGTCTTTGGTCTATCGCTGCATACATCCAGCCAATTTTTTTTTTTTTACAAAAAAATTTTTTTTTTCCACAATTTTTTTTTTTCAACAAAAATTTTTTTTTGTCAACAAAAATTTTTTTTTTCAGCAAAAATTTTTTTTTAGCAAATTTTTTTTTTCAACAAAAATTTTTTTTCAACAAACATTTTTTTTTCAACAACATTTTTTTTTTCCACAAAAATTTTTTTTTTCAACAAAATTTTTTTTTTTCAACAAAAATTTTTTTTCAGCAAAAATTTTTTTTCCACAATTTTTTTTTCCCAATTTAATTTTTTTTTTGCATTTTTTTTTCAAAATAGTTTTCTCAAAATATTTTTTACAAAATTTTTAAAATTAAGTAACAAATACTTTCTCAAGCAAATTAACGGGCGCCATAGGCGCATTACAACTTACTAGTTAATAATAAATAAACCAAAAATATGTCTGTAAAAATTGTTCTGCATCGGTATTTTGAATAAGATCAATAATTCTACTACCGCTCAACTGTAACTCCAATTCATTGAGATTCTAATCATACGGCTTACTTTCAGTCTTCATTTAATCTTCGCCGGCCGCATACAACTCTGCGTCAACACATGCAGCCATGTTGTTCATTGACTTTAACTTTCAAATTACCCTTGCTTGCTAAAGAAAGCCGACCTGGTCCCTCTGATTGCCATTCAGGCGAGCAATTCATAAAAAAAATTTCCTTTGATAGACATCATGACCCCCAGGAATCGACTGTGGATGGATAACAACTTTGGTGGCAAACTCAACAATGAACTCCATATGCCCGGCAACAATGCACACGAAACAGAAAATAAAAAACAAGGAAACTTTTTAAAATGTGCCACAAGTAATAAAACTGAATAGAATCGCACAGACTCTAAAATAGTCAATAGTCGAACGGACATGCAACACAAAAGTTCAACAAACGCTGCTGCACGTATTCACCAGCTAAATCTCTCAAGCCACACTAACTACAAACCACAAAACATTTTTACGCTTGTGAAATAAAGTTTGGATTCCTTTTACAAAATATTCCAGCATGTCAGTTGTTGCCAACGGGAGGGGCGGCACGGCAAAACGAAATCTCCATCGCCCACCTCACATCAACAGCCAACATCACCTCTAGTGTGAGTCTGTGCCTGTGTGTGTGTGTGTGAAGGAAGAGTTGAGAGCTAAAAGGATTGTCTTACGTTGAGTCGGTAGCAGGAGAATGTATTAGAATGGTTATGGTTATTATGATGTTAGTTATGCAAACTTTTTAGCCATCGCTATGCCAATCTCCCCCCTGCCAAACCCCACCCCAGCCCACTTCACTTCAGGCAAGACAAAAACTTTGCGAAGCAAACACTCACATATCGGTAAATGTACGTGTGTGTGTGTGGAAAACTATACATGTATGGCTGTATTATGCTAATATTATGGGTCATTGGGATTTGTTTAACACTTAAGTAGTTGTTAAACATTTCATTAGTCGGTGGTGTTAGTAAGTAGAAATACTCGGGCGTATAATGCCGAGATACTCCTCTGAATAGTTTCACGTATCGGCATCTGTATGTACGCTCTGGTTGCTGAATGTTAAGGGAACTATTGAATAATTATGGTTTTTAGGTTAAAGTTTAAGAAAATGCTGGTGAATTTCATGGAATATAATATTCAAATTGAGAAATTAATATCCCTGGCACAGGAGGAGATTTGCCGCAGAAATTCATTTTAAAGGCAGACAATTTTTCCAACTATTTATGGACAAAGTTTGTGTTAACAACGGAATTAGATCAGATGTGAAAGCTTATGCACATTTGTGTTCTGTAATTTAATTTGAAGACTACTGGATTCAGAAACGGATTTTGAGAATAATTATTCAAAACATACAAAAAAAATCCCTCCCATTGCAGTTTCTGTACTACAATGCGAACAATAGTTCTAAATAAAACGACCTAATGTACGTTCGATGCATCTCAAAATTTAAAATTTAAATCTCAATAAAACAGGGTTTCTCCGTAATGGGAGCTTATTCTTTTGATATCTAAAAACCAGAATTCAATGCGTTCCAAAATCTATTATTTACTGCTTCCAGTTTTGTTATCAACGAATGAATTCATTTCATGGAAATCGTCAGCAGATGTAAGCTGCAAAGAAGATCTCTTTCTCAATAGCCTGCTGGACTGCACCTGCAATAATAAACTCAAGAATAAAGTCTCTCCGAGCATCTCACAGTTGATACCTAATAGACAACATTAATCCCACCTTTCTAAGAAAACGTTAAAGTCATGTCAGAATGCAACACCTTTTCTCCCACAATTTTTCAGAAAATATTTTTCTCCATTTTTTTTTGCTTTCTTTTCAATAACAAATTGTACTTCCTTTCGACATTCTTGGCATCTTTAAGGTTGTCCACAGATTTCCGTTGATGGCAAATGTATTATGTATTACGTTTTCGGGGTTTTGGAGAAAAATCTCCATTTAAATACAGCAAATATTACACATATTTGCCAAAGCATTTACTAACTGACATTTTGACATTTTTGGGAATAGCACCCATCGACAACAACAACAGCGAAATAGCATGAAAAAGCTCACATCGGGTTACAAATAATTTATCAACATCAAGCAAAACGGTATAACAAATTGGTTGTGGGAACAACTGTTGAATACTTTTGCAATTTCATTTTCAGTTTCTTCTTTGCTCGGATGCCGTGATGTGGAGCGTTAAGGAGACCTACGAACGGCAAAAGATGACAGCGATGATGGTTCAATAATTTTAGTTACGAGTGTAATGCCATGCCTTAGCAGTCAGCTTAGAATTTACATGACAAGTCTGCTAAGGAACATGAATGAATCATTTTGTGTGTGTTCGAAAAAGTAAAATTATAAAGAAAATGTTTTCCAATTTGGAAATATTAAAATATGAGAGGGATTTAATTTGGATTTCTATTCAAATGCCTTTCGTTTAAATTTGAATTCTGAATAAACAAAATTGTAATACATCACAATACGCAGAACGGAAATCTGATGATGGAACCGACACTCCGTTTCTGAGCAACTCCTGAGAGTTACAATGTATATACAGAATGTGTGCCATCTTTTGTGTCTGTATTTGTTAATATCGAATAATTTTTAAAGAAAACTTTATAAGAATTATTTTTTTAACGCTAATTTGGTACGCTGAAAAATACGCTGAAATAAAAAGCGTGTTTGGTGTTTGTAGCAAGTAAAGCTAATTTCCTTCTACACAAAGCTTATTTGGATGTAAATATAACTGGTTTGCTATTAGTATTACATATTTGTGTATAAGCAATAGCGTGTTTGGGAGAAAACAGACAACGAACTTATTAAATTCAACAAAGTACAACATTTGTTTATAGAAATTCAGAAATTGACAAAAAAATAAAAAGTGACTCAAAGCGTGTGTGAAAAAACATCTATGAAGTGGCCGACTTTAATGACCACGGCAAAATCTTTGCTTTTTCTTTAGAGTTTATCACTTTTTTGAGAATCACGGGGAATTTTACTTGCGTAATTCTTTAGTACTACTGGGTGGTTTTTTCCAATGACTTGGGAGATTTTTTCAATTATTTATATATTTTTCCCAATTGGGATATTTTTTTCAATTATTTGGGTAATTTTTCTAATAATTTATGTAATTTTTTCAATAACTTCGGTAATTTTTTCAACTACTTGGGTAATTTTTTCAATTACTTTGGTATTTTTTTTTAACTACTTGAGAAATTTTTCCAATTACTTGCGTAATTTTTAAAAAGTTTAATTTGTTTTTTAAAAAAGTTTTAATTTTTTTTTTTTTTAAAAAATTTAAATTTTTTTAATTTTTTTCTTTAAAATTTTTTTTAATAAAATTTTTTCATGTTTTTAATTTTTTTTACAAAATGTTCATTTTTTTTTTTAAAAAATGGTTCTTTTTTTCATTTTTTTTAAAAAAAATTTCATTTTATTAAAAAAATATATTTTGTTATCATCTTTTCATACATTCAACTTAAAAAAGAAATTTATTTTTCAAGAAACTAAAGTTATTTCCAACTTCAAATTGTTACATTGCCCTACCATTTTTTCTCAAAAATTATGACTATCTGTTTTTCAGTTTTTTTAAAAAAAGTTTTTATTTTTAAAATTTTTTTTTTCATATTTTTCATTTTTTTTACAAAATATTTTTTTAAATTTTTTAAGAAATGTATCGTTTATTTCATTAAAACAAAAAATTTTAAAAAAAATTTAATTTACGTTTTTTAATTTTTTATTCAAAAATAGTTTTAATTTTTTATTCAAAAATAGTTTTAATTTTTTTTAAAAAAAGTTTAAATTTTTTTGTTTAAAAATGGTCATTTTTTTTAAAAAAAAATTTTATATTTTTAATTTTTTTTTACAAAATGTTCATTTCTTTTTAAAAATTTTCATTTTTTTTTTAAATTTTTTAATTTTCTTTCTTTCCTTTTTTTTAAAAAAAATTTTCATTTTTTTAAGAAATGTTATCCTTCATTTTGTTAAAAAAATAACAAGAAATTTTAAAAAAAAAAATAATTTTGTTTATCATCTTTTCATACTCCCCTCATAATGGGTTCTCCTACATTCAACTGAAAAAAGTAATTTCTATAACAAGAAAAGAAAATTATTTCCAACTTCAAATTGTTACATTGCCCTGCTGTTGCGTTTCTTCCTGTACTACCAACAAGTGCGTATATTGTGATTTTTGCCCCATTCATTTTTTTTTTGTTCAATATTTAACAACAACGACTTTGCAGCGGAAAATCATCCACAGCAAAGAATCGGGTGTCAGCAGCACATGTGTGCGGCAGAGTATTGGTTTAAAGTCACTTTGTTAGGGAGGAAAAATGAAAATGGTACACCCTGACATGGTTACAAATGTTTATTTAATAATAACAAATATGTTAAGGATATATTACTCGATTTCATGTGTTACCCGTCATTCATCCGTCTCTCTCTCTCTCTCTCTCTCTCCCCACTCTCGGTGTGCAACCAATGCCCTGCCATTTGGTGGCCAGAAAATCTTAATGACTTTAAAATGACTTTGCATTTCGTTTTGGGAACAGAATGACGGAATTTGTATGAGTTGCGAGGGCAATACTTATTACTGAAGCCTCCACTCACGCTACAGCTTAAAACTGAATGAAAAATCATTTTTCATTTTCAACGTTTGGTCTGGCTGCTGCTGATGTCAATAATTGGAAAACTGTCGTGCCAAACGAGGAAAGTACAGGTCGGTTAGGAGTGTCGGCCAGAGTGTTGTTGGTGGTGGTTGGTAAAACACATGTCTCATATATTGTGGGCAGACTGATTGGCATACAAAAAAAAGCAAGGAAAACCGAAAGGCCAGAACAAGAAGAGGATCACGACACCGACATCCACAAAAGACGATATTGCAAAAACTGCAGTACATCTGTCAGTTGTGACACTCGAGTGATGAATGTCTCTAACAGGGCACATCAAATTACATTCGCCAGACCGTCTTTTTGTCCTTTTTTCTGGCTGTGTGTGTGTATGGTATGGAGAAGCATATTTTCGCTGCCCTTTTTTTCAAGGCAAATATGCCATTTTATGAAATGATTGGTTGTTGTTACGCATTCCGTTTTTTTTTTGTTGCCCGCCGTCAGATATTAATGACACTGCATACGCTGAAAAAGGGGGAGGGGGAATTTAAGTTGACATTTTTATTTAAACAAATTGTTACTCGTACATCTGCTGTTTATTTGAACTTCAGTCATCGCTAACGGATTGAGTTTCAAGAGCTTTAAAGAAATATGCTCCCAAATACACTCTTTGCGATATTTGGAGTGTTGACTTTTTTCGATGTTGAACCCCAGGATATTAATACGCAACTCGTAAGACATGATATACCAAATATTGCTCATACGCCGAAGTCGGCTTGGTCCTAATCCAGGAGAAAAATTCCGACTTTAGTGTATCCTTACTGGATGTGAGTTTGTTTTGAAAATCCTCATCTAGCTTATTACGTAGTGAGTTCCAGAAGGGCATAGGCAGTACGTAAAACGTACAGGGCACCAAATCCAAAGTTTCAGAAAATATTAAAAATTCAATTTGACAACAACAAACCCTAAATACAGGCTTTTCCAATTAGAGGTGTTATTTTGATATTCAAAGAAAAATATAAATTTTCGACATAAATGAACGGATGTTTATTTCATAATAATAATAATGAGAAACCACATCAGCCAAATGGCCACCACGACCACGCTTACAGGACCATATCCTCATGAATTCTATCTTTAAGGTCTTCAGTCGACGCTGGGCTCTTGGCGTAGATCTTATCTTTCACGTGGCCCCAAAGGAAGAAGTCGCAATGTGTTAAGTCACATGATCTCGGTGGTCAATTGTGAGCACCTCTTCGAGAGATAACACGGTCCGGCAAATTTGTAGTTATGCGTACTGTGACTGCAAGATTTTAACCATTTTTGTAGTGAATTTTAATAATTTCAATGCGTTGTTGAAGCCTGCATCGTTCCATTTGTAGTAATGGCGTAGTTTCTACTTGTCACATGACAAAGAATAAATGCTTGAAAAGTGACTGGTCTTGTTAGAAACCCCTATACATACATAAATCTTTTTCTTTTGCCGGTCAAGAAAGTCCTTCATTAGCAAAATTTTAATAAAATGCTTTATTTGTTCATATATTTTATGAAAATGTTTAATTGGCACAAGCGGTAAGAACTGTTCTTATTCAAACTTCTAACAATTGAAATAATGACTAACAATGCCCCAAAAAAAAATTGTGCTTTTCTAAGCTCCTAAAACGTTCTGTCATTCTGTCTTTTTAATTTCTTTCTATTCCCAATGACGAAATGCCAAATAATTTTCTGTATGCCAGAGTTGACCATCTTGACTTTTGATTTGGTTCTGTTTATCGTTATTTATTGATGAAATGAAAAGAAACTATTGCCTAAAATTGCTTCTTTTGAAAATATTAACTCCGATATTGAGAAACATTTCAAACAGCTCCACAAACCTTTGTTAAGAAAAGCGTATGAAAAAACAAACGGAATTTTCACACATTTTTCTTAATTTTCTATGAACTTATAAACATGTTTACTTTAAATAAAAATACGCAATGTGTCATTTTCTCCTTATCTTATTTCGTTTGTTTTCTATTTGCATTTTTTTTTTGGATTTTTTACATTTTTATTTGTATCTTTTATTTTTTTCTCTTTGGTTTAGTCGTGTATTTTATTGTTGTCGGTGCACGTTACACTACCAGCTACAGTCATGTGTCAAACTGTCATCAGTTCATAAGGAACGTGTTTATCTTTGCAAGTAAAATTCGCATTCACATTTCCTGGGCCAGTCTGCGTTTTTTTTTGGTTTGTCGAAGTCCTCTGTGTGAACAACCCATAAAGGGGTTTCGTTTTAAAAAAAGTCCTTTAAATATTTATTTAAAAATATTATTTAAATACATAACGTTTAGGTAATGTGTGTGAGAGACCAAAGAAAATATTTTTCAGCTGCCTTTTCTATCGCATAAACGCGGCCGACTTCAGGTAAATCTTCTGTAGCATTAGAAGTTTGGAGCTGGCTGTGAACAGTAGGTCCCTATCAGTGAGTATAGAAATTATATCGTACACAGCTCACTGACTCCGGAGAAGTTTCCTCAGTTCCTACAGGAATATTAAGGGAAAAAGAGAAGCACCCCTTGGACACATTCATGGAATTGTTGGTACATCGCTTAGCAATTCCAGATGGATAAGTTCTTTTTAAATATTACGACGATTGACGTACTACTTTGACCGATCTCACATCTTTTGATGTCTATTTTCTCCCCAGGTCAGAAATGTCTCCTGGGAATAGAATGGTTCCGAGTAGTTTCTGCAGAATTCTTCTTGCCCAACTTCACTACTGGGAGATGTGCTTTAAATCTATCGTCTCAACAATATTCTAAAATTTTTATTGATTTTCAAAAAAATAACTAACCGCTTTGTACATTTGTTTTCCCATTTCAGTTGTTTTCAGAAGAACATATGTGAAAATCTCTTGGATTTTCGGATCACCGAAAGAGTGTCAACAAAACAAAAAACCCAAATTTATTTCAGAGACATAACAAAGCATCAAAAAAGCTGAAAGTGCTTCAATACATGCTCAGATTTGTTCACCTGCAACTAGTCTGAAGCAGCTAAAAAGTTGCTTTCAAATCAAAAGACAGACAGACAAGAACTGAAATTAAAACAGTTGTTTTACATGACAACAACATCACCAAGTGCTGCTACAACAGAAATCAGAACAATGGCAATGCTTAAATCGGCAACAACATCGTCACGGCCACACCGTCACCATTGCCATCGTCAGCAACATTCGCAACGAGGGCAACATTCGCAAGAGCCGGTTGCCGTATTGCAGTCGAAATGCCCTCAACAGCCAAAGCTTAAACAATGGCCACGACTGTTGCTGCGACCGCTGTTGCAACATCAATGGCTGGTCGTGGTGTCAGTTGTCATGTTGGCACATTTTACGGTCACCATTGAAGGGATTACAGAGGAATTGTCGCCAGGTAAGTGTTTCACACGTTAACTATCTGAAGCCAGCAATAGATATTCGCATGCTTCACATGGATTTATGAATAAAGTGACACAGATTCGTTTGGTACTCACTCCGTTGCTATAAGTGTGCCCAAGTGGGAGAACAAACAAAAAAAAAACACAAATAATCCGCAGAGATGGTAAAAAAAAAAATCGATTTAGAATACTTTACACACCTACACAGACATTTCTAAATCAGTTTATGGCTCGAGCGTTACCATGTATTTGCAAATCAATACACTACAATTTGGAGGATTTTGTTAAACGATTTTTTTTTTAATGATTTAGTCTATGCTTTTAATGAAATTTCAGCGGAAGTGAAAATGTGCACAATATAGAATCATGAATGACATGTTTCTATCAGATAAATAATATTTTCATAAACTGCGGATGTTACCATCAATTAGAAATCAGACAACCACAAAAATGTAACAAGCATTAATTATTTTTTTTTTTTTATAATACATAATATATAATGTAGGTAATAGTTTGAGTATGCAGGCATGTAAAGGGTTATCCATTTTGCTTATTAAGTAAACATAAATAAAACACATATACACATGTTTTTTCATGATATTTCTTTTTTATTATAAAGTTTGAACGTTGACATTATGTGTGAAACACTTCATCATTTAAATGACCAGCACGCGAAGTTTTGCAAGCATTTGATTCTTTTGAGGTAATTTTGGAACACTTCTTGGCACATATTGGGCCGTATCTCAGCCATAACTTGACGAATGTTGGTTCTTAAGTGATCAAGAGTTAAAGCTTGATCTGGATAAACAAGGTCTTTCGCATAGCCCCACAAAAAAGTAGTCTTAATGGTCTCAAATCGCATGATCTGCGTGGCCAGTTGATGTCGCCACGACGAGAAATTAAGCGGCCAGGAAATGTCATATTCGCTCGAGTTGTGAGGCACCGTCTTGTTGAAACCACATATTCTCCAAGTCATATCTTCTTAATATATATTTACCCTCGACACTGATTCACTGATACACTGATTCACTGACTCTGTCACGCAGTACGTAGGAATTTAAATAGGCATTCTATAATTTTCTATAAATAATAATAATAAAAAAAATTATATTTTTTTTGTACAGAAATTGTGTTTTCCCCAAATTTTTTTTTCCAAATTTTTTTTTTTTCCAAATTTTTTTTTCCAAAATTTGTTTTTTACAATTTTTTTTAAAAAAAAAAATTTTTTTTTCAACAAAATTTTTTTTTTTACAAATTTTTTTTTTCAACAAAATTTTTTTTTTCAACAAAATTTTTTTTCCACAAAATTTTTTTTTTCCACAAAAATTTTTTTTTCTACAAAATCTTTTTTTTTTCAACAAAATTTTTTTTTTCAACAAAAATTTTTTTTTTTCAAAAAAAAATTTTTTTTTCAACAAAATTTTTTTTTTCAACAAAAATTTTTTTTTTCCACAAATTTTTTTTTTTTCCACAAAATTTTTTTTCCATATTTCAACGGGCGCCATAGGCGCATTACAACTTACTAGTTCTTCAATAGCAGGCAAACAAAAAGTCGGTTATCATACGACCATAGCGCTACGAATTAACAGCGACAGTCGTTCCATCTTCGTTTGGGAAGAAGTAAGGTCCAATCACACGAAAGAGCAGAGAGAGAAGTGACTTTTTGTGGATGTAATGGTCTCTCTTCAATTACTTGAGGATTCTCAGAACCCCAAATACGACAATTTTGTTTATTAACCGAGTGAAAAATGTGCTTCATAACCATTAACCGATAATCTCATTAATCTTTGGCTGTGCCAGAATCACCATTTTTGTAGTAGGTTTTAATAATTTGTACATGTTATGTGATAGTTAAGCGATCCATTTTCGTCCATGTCAGACTTCCAACTGAAAAGATAAAAAATTGCTTTAATAACTTAGTTTGACAGATGTCGAATTCCAGCCCTAGACATTTGAAACCACCAAATGGATAACCCTATATTTTAATTATATTTACATTTTATTTGAAAAGCCTGGAGCCAAGATATATGTTTTTTTTTAGTGTATTTATGTATATCCTTATGTCCGGCAATAGCTGTTACTCTTCGATTGGGTTTAGTAATCAATTAGATTGCTTTTTAAAAGAATTGATCAAATATAAAGATAATAAAATCAATGAATTTCACATGGAATTTTTTCAACTGCATGTACAAGAAATCATAAAGCAGTGCTTCAGCAGTAATCAGTATTACTTTCGATTACTATAACTAATCAGAAAGAATCAAAAATAATCCCTGAAAGTAGTCGGATTATTTTCCGATTACTTTTGATTCTTTTTGATTAGTTTTAGTAATCGTAAGTAATCCTGATTACTTTTAGATTATTTGTAATTGCAATCAGCTATATGTCTTTAGAAACAGAATATGGTCGTAATTTAATCATTACTGTTCCTCTAAGAAAATGTAATCACGAGTAGTAATCATTACATAACTGCTATGTGTTTGGCTGAAGTTCTATTCTCTCCATTCTGCACATACGTGGAAACTATTACATAGCATACCCTGTGGTTTATTTTCCGATTACTTTTGATTGTTTATAGTAATCGCCAATAATCCTGATTACTTCTGGATTATTTGTAATTGTAATTATAAGCATCGAGAAACAGAATATAATCGCAATTTAATCATTATCATAGCAAACCCCAGGTTCGTCACCAGGTAATTTTTTTTTTTAATTTGCTCATTTGGTGCTTTTGAATCCAAATGAAATTTACCGGGTTATGAACAAACTGAAAACGAATTTTTTTTTTTTGGTTCAATAAATTTTTAAAATTTTAAAAATTGTCAAAAAAAAGACTGTGTTCGTTCTCAATTGTCACATATCTTACAATTAAAACGATCTTACTAGCGATGCAGGAATTTCGCTTTTATTCACAATTTAGTAAAGATTCCAGAATGGACCCACTTTGGGGGCTATACAACGCATTTGGATGACAAACAAAAAAGTGTGTGTTTTATTGACCAATATTAAAATGTATGAAGCATATATACAATAGCTGTTGTAAGCTATTGCCATTTTTTTCCATTGTCTTCAATCAATTCCATATTTAATTCCAAAAATCCAAGGTTTGTAAGTGGATAGTCCTGGTAAAAGGTAATAATAACTTTATAGGAATTCTTCGGCAGTATGACGGGCAATATACCGGTGTCGATATACAAATTTTTCGCAATGACAACGCCCTGAAAAGAAATATATCTCTGTATCGAAGTTAAACAATTGTGTAGTAGTTAAACTTACTGTATACGGACACGTATGATTGATATTTGTATGTTGGGCCAGTACTTTCTTTAAAATAACGCCATACGGCCCTTGCAGACTGCTGGTGAAAAATCGGCAAATATTGAGGGTAGCATTGATCGGAAATGGCTTATAAACATTGGCGGTATTGCGGGCCTTCAATGCCAGGTTGACCTGAAATCACAAAGAAGAAAAAAATAGAAACGGAAATCATGGATGAGGGCCAAGCAGAGGGCGGTTCTATAAGTGGGCACTTGTACAATTAACATCATTACAATTTCTTGAATACAGAAAAATTGTAATGACAATAAATTTTGAAGCAGGTGGTAGAAAATAAAAACCATAACCTTTTAAGACGAATTTCCAAACACATTCCAAAATTATGGTTGGTTTTTGGAAGAGCATATTTAATTTGTTTTTTTCCCTCGCTCATTTTATTTCACTGACTTAAACAAATACTCCATAAATGCTCTGCCAATAACTACAGTTATGTCTGTCCGCAACATGCATGAAATTATACTTACGGATACATTGGTCAGCTGGTCTTTGATCCAAGCCTTCATTGTGGCAACTGTTTTGTAGCGACTTAACGCTTTTAGTTCACAGGAATGATTTTGATAATAATCCGGATTTGTGTAACATAAAATATTGGTGATCTTCAGATGTGTCCCACCAAAGATAACCTGAAAATGAAAGAAAAAGATAACAAATTGATGTGAATTTATTAGACACAAAAACAAATACCAACTCACCGAAATATGGATACCGAAACATATGACAATCAATAGACGACCAGCCATTACAACAACACTGACCGATTTCAATGAATGATTTTTTTTGTATGACTTCATTCATTTCATTTTACAGACACAGTAGTTAAAACATCATTAGTCTTTAGCGATAGTCTTTATTAGGGGCTATTATAATAACCCATGCTGGGCAGCGAGGGAAAGAATTGGCAAAATGGGAATGATAGTTTTCGTATCGTTTCATTTGATTTTTCCCAGTACATTAAGCCTCACGAAAATACACGTCAAGCTCTGAAATAAAATTAGGCCCCAATTTTACACAGGGAACAGCTATGCGAAGTATTAGAGTTTTTGGCCGGTTTTTGGTGTGTATTTTAATATCTCCACTGATACTGTTGGGGCCTTGATTTTGAGTTCATTTTAAATGTGTGGTGTATTTACTAATCGTAATAAGTACTAATTAAATTACATTCTTGGTAGAGGAGCAGTTACGATTAAATTACGATTATATTCAGTTTTTTACAAAAAATCAATTACAAAAAAAAACCTAAAAATAATCAGAATTACTTACGATTACTATAAATAATCAAAAAGAATCAAAAGTAATCAGAAAATAATCCGACTACTTTCGAAGATTACTTTTGATTCTTTCTGATTATTTAGAGTAATCGCAAGTAATCCTGATTAGTGTCATTAAAAAAAAATATGCTAATGGAAATGTTTGTCCACATTAAATTCAACCAGCATTTGTACTTTTCCAAAGTAAATACATTTTCCAAATATCATATAACATTATTTTATATTTCAAAAACCGTTTAATTGTTTTACAATTTAATTGTTTTACGGCCTATTTATGCCGAACGATTAGGTTTTTAATTGAGTGTTTTTTTTTTGTTCTATTATTTATTTCAGTTTAAATATGTTGACATTTATAAAGGTTCATTTACTGTTTCATCCGGAAAGGAAAGCTCTTATCGTTCGTTGATTTCTATAAAAAAAACAAACGGTATTACGTGAATGATTTTATTAACAATACTAAAAGCTTTTTTCATACAAAAAGCCTTGGCCTTTTGCTAAAACACAGTAACACTCTATATGAGCTGACGGCATACGAAAATAAACAATCAGAATGAAAATTGTTTGCTTTCCCCGACAACAGAAATTTTGATGTTTTTAAATACGTCTATGTGGAATCTCATCCGCAGAAATATGCATATTTTTTCTCCTGCAAAAATTATTTAGATTTATGAAAGATATTCATAAACATGTAAAAACCTTTGTTAAGAAAAATGTGGTGAAAATGTTTTTGGATTTTCATAGATTTTTCTCAACAAAGGTTTATTAAGTTTTTATGAATACGGGGGGGGGGGGGTACATTTTTTGCACAAGTGAAATAATTTTTTTCCACTGATACTAAGAAGTTGTTTTAATCGTCCGATTTGAGGTTTTTTTCGTTCATGTTGGACTTATGCGAACCAAAAAAATTTAAAATCGAAAAGTGCACAAAGTAGTCAACTTTGAAAATATTTCTAAAATATATTCAATTGTCCGATTTTCAAAGCTAATACCTTGAAATAATTACTCACTCCTTGCCTAAAACATATTTTTTTTTTATAGAACAGAAAAATGTTTCCTAGATTAAAATGTGGACGGGCGTGAGGGACTTCCACTTTTCGATTTTACGAGTAAGAGAGCAATCTCTAAGCCATGTAAAACATCTCGAGAAAAGCATTAGCCGTTCGGAGCCGGCTTTAAACAGTAGATTTCGGTCAGTATACACAATTATAGGGCGCACAGCTCACTAATTCGAAAGAAGTTCCCCGTTAGTTCCTTCATGGATTGTTAGGGGAAATAATGGCGAGAATAGTTTTGACTTTATTTTTCAAAGTTTCAAAAACCAAACGGAACGAAGCAGATTATACTCATTGCGACCTCTTTGAAATTACAAAAAGTCTACAACGAATGAAATTATCCGAAAAATGATGTCTGGCATTCTATAAGAGTCATAAGAAAAATTAAATTTTCATGGAATGTTAAGGGCAAATAAGATTCAGAACCACTGTGTGCCGGGCATGTTTGACAGATTTTTTTTTTACTCCTCTATCAGGGCTGTCTTAAACCAAAAACATCAACACTCTGTCATATTTAAAAACTAATTAACATACTTGTATTTGTGTTTAATCTTAATTTGAATGCTACGGTTTTCACAACAGTCTACAAGATTTAGTATTTAAATTCCAGAAAATGTTTTTATTACAGAAATACAAGTTTAAACTAGAAGCCCCATTAACTTGTAGGCCACTATGATGAGTCTTCCGGCTAGTCAGTGCTCTCAGGTCGAGGTCCCAACAAACACATCTAAGTGACCTACGAAAGGGTGAACCACAACATGTTAGTCCCAACTGTTATAGAATGTTCGTCACGATTACATCACAGATACATAAACTAACGAATTGTGAAATTTGTTTCTATTGTGAAAACATGAAAATCCCAAAAATTATGATGACAGACAAATTATGCTACGAAATTCCATTTGTGCCCCAGCATAGAATACAACAAGGGCCAACATCCTGCAGACAAGCCATGTTGGCTTCGTGGGATTAGCAATAACACAATAAACCAGAATTAAAAAAAAAAAAAAAAAAAAAAAACTTTAACCTCTAGTCTCTATAAAATCGATGCCGAAATGTATCTCTCCAATGAACGATTTCGGATAATCCTCATAAAATGTCAAAAAAAACTTATAGGCATTCCTCGGAAGTATAACTGGTAATAAATGCGAGTCCAAATATCCATCTCTAGCATATACGAATCCCTAAAATATTTTTGGGAAAATAAAAGAAAGAATATTAAAAAAAATGATTTACAATTTGGAGTTAAGCGCAAGAACTACCGAAAAGGGGCACGAATGATTAATATTTGTATAACCGGCCAAAAGGCCAGCAATTATTTTGCCGTATGGACCCTGGGACTTTTTCTCCATGAGACGGCATAAATTAAGAGTCACATTAACCAAAAACGGTTTATAGACGTTGGCAGAATTCCGGGCGGTTACAGCTAGGTTTACCTGAAATTATGTGATGAGTGCAAAGTAATTGAAAAGATAAAAAAAATACAAATCCTTCTACTTACAGAGGTATTGCGTAACTGTTTCTTGATCCAGGCATTCGTTATAACATTCGATTTGTAACGATTTATGGCCTTCAGCTTGCACGAAACATTCATATAAAAATATTCGGGATTGGGGAAACACTCAATGTTACTGTTTTTCAGATAAATCTCCCCCAAGACAAACTAACATCAGGGACACACATTTAAAATGGTTACCTTTTTTTTAGGAAAAAAAACTAATTTTCATACTCACTTGCACACAAAAAAGTGACAAAATGGTTAAAATCCTTATGAACATGACGACTCGCCAAATTAAACGTTTAGTTAGCAGCAGCAGATATATTAGACTGGATTTGACTATTGCAGACATAAAATGTGTAGACATTCCATTCCAATCGAAATGTTTTGTAATTTACCGCCGATTAGTTTGGTAGATTTTGGATTTTGTAAACCGACAACAATTGGTGTGGAACATCAACAAATTAACATACATTAACATACAATTATGATATTTTCGATCGAAATTTTTTGATCAAAATCATGTTTTCTTTAATGTTTTTACTTTAATGATTGATCTTGATGTGCATTTTAAAGACTTTTTAGCTATTTAAGGGGAAAAGGCCAAAAGACAGATACAAATGCTTCCAAAATGGACGGACTTGTGCATTTTGGATTGCTGTACCAAAAGAGGCATGGCTAGAGTTCCAATTAGTTTTCCAAAATTGTATCTAGTTTGAGGTTTACAGAAATTGTGTAAAAAAAATTAGAAAAATTAAAATAAATAAAAATCCAATCCCGGTAAAAAAAATTCCAACCACTTTTCTACTCAGAGGACGATGTAGATCCTTGACAAAAACTGTCTTTATGAAATAAGACCCTGATATTGGATGTTATTACATTTTTGGATTGGCTTAAATTTAATTTAATTTTGTTTGGCTGGGTGTTATTTTGGGTGGGAATTAGTTAATTTTAGTTGGTCTTTTTTGGTGAGTGTTATTTAACTAGGGGCATGTCCAAAATGTGAGTAGTTTTTTTTTCATTCAAAATACATATTTACATCGGCAATTAATCCAGCTCAACTGAAGAAAAGCCAACTCCAGTCTTATCAAAACCGTGCCATTCTTTTATCCCATCAAAAAACACCTACAAGTTTTAACAAAACATAAATTTTGGAAGCCCTCAACAGAGCTACCAGAAAAACGGACAATACACATAACAAATACTCTTAAATTGATTTTTGTTGGAAAGAAAAACAGCTGACTCAACTTTGTGCCTTTAGTAACGAGGCCTGATTTTAACCTCTAGTCTCTATAAAATCCAAACCGAGCCGTATCTCTCCAACAAATGATTTTGGAAAGTTCTCGTAAAACGTAAAAACAAATTTATAAGCATTCCTTGGCACTGTAACTGGCAATAAACGTGTATCCAAATATCCATTTCTAGAAGATACGATACCCTAAAAAATAGAAAAGCCAAATTATTGAAAAAATTATTTACAATCTCCTGTAAAGCGCCTGAACAACCGAAAATGGACACGAATGATTGATGTTTGTATATTCGGCCAATATACCGGCAACAATTTTTCCATACGGACCCTGAGTCTTCTTCTGCATGAGACGGCATATATTTAGAGTCACATTAACCAGAAATGGTTTGTAGACATTGGCAGAATTCCGTGCGGTTAAAGCTACATTTATCTGAAATTAAAAGTGTTGTAGGTAAATATCAGAAAGAGTACAGAAATTGTGAGATATCGTTGTTGTATGGATTGTTATGGAAACCCAGCATGGAAAATATCATCTGAACCATTACAAAACAAAATATCGTATTACTTCATTGGTTAGTTGAATTACATTTGGATAATGAAATATAAGTCGAATCCACTTCTAGTGACAGTTAAGCAGACAAATTCCCTTCAACGGTTTTATAAGTAATTCCATAACTCAAAGTCTCCGTAAGTCGAACTTCTCTACGGCATAATCGCGTTTCGAGTTATGGATGTTTGACTGTTTATTTGAAGTTGAACACTAAAGAAGGGAAATACTAAAAGTCTGCGCTAAATATGTACATAGTATAACTCGATGGCTTTTCCAATTTGCTGCTTAGCACTGTTGTCGTTCTCATCCTACACGAAGTTGTGAAAATTACTCCAAATTGTATATACGAATCCTTCTACTTACAGAGGTATTTCGTAAAGTTTTCTTGATCCAACCGTTCGTTATTATAATTGATTTATAACGATTGATGGCCTTCAGTCTGCACGAAATATTCGCATAAAAATATTCGGGATTGGGCGTACACTCAATATTGCTGCTCTTAAGATAAATCTCGCCCAGGGCAAACTAAAATCGGGGGCAACATTTAAAATAGCTCCCTCTTTTGCCAAATATACATTTTTGTACTTACCTGTAGACAACAAAGGGCCAGAATCAGTAACTGACGCAAAAACATATTTCTCTAAATTCAGCGTTCAGTTAACAGCAACAGCAGTGTTCAGAATTGAACATGAGTCTTTTTGTTTTTCCCTTTGTATGTACAGGCGACACGATTATGACACTTCAAGTGTGTCACTATCAGCAGCCTGAGCTGCACTCGCGTATACATGCAATTGGAAATCGACGATCGAACCCTTCAAGTGGTTCACTATTAATAGCATAAGCCACACACACACGCACATTCAGTCGATTGAATATCGATACTCTAATACTGCATGGGAATGCAATGCGCTGTAACAAATGTTTGCGTCTGTTCAATGTTTATGTATTTTGTAATCTTTATTAGTCTGTAGTGTATTTGTATAAATGTATATAGTTTATTGCTTCTTTGTTTAGGAGCATTCGATGTATGTGGAATATGTACTGCCAGTGTCATGTACTAGACGTATTGTCAAATTCTGTATTATTTAAGTGAGTGTTTAGTTTTGGAAAATAAAATCAGTGTCTTACAAGCACTCAACAAGTAAAGACTTTTAGTTCGGATTAGCTCTTTACATTTGGTTCTACGAACCGAATTAATGTCTTTACAAGCAGCATTAAGAAGATTAGACTGAATTTGACAATTGCGTAAATAAAATGTTTATTCATTTCGTTCCAATCGAATTGTTTTGTAAATTGTCGATGATTATTATTGGATTATGGCTCTACTGAAACGACAACATTTAGAGAGGGATTTCAGCAAATTAACATGAAATTAATTTTTTTTGTAATCAAAATCAAGTTTTCTCTAATATCTTTTCTTAAAAGACAATATGTGTTTTATGATATAAGTTTCAAGCGACGACGGCGCGACCGCAGCTCCGATTTTTCATTGGGTAATTCTTCGTAAATTATTTGGGCATATTTTCCTGTTGACCTTGTTTGGGAATTTTTCATCGATTTGGAAGATTTTTTTTGTGTGTGTTTTTTTTGCATTTTAGGCATTTTTATTGCGCCCCCCAACAAATATAA
The DNA here is from genome assembly GCA_958296145.1 of Hydrotaea cyrtoneurina. NCBI lineage: Eukaryota > Metazoa > Arthropoda > Insecta > Diptera > Muscidae > Hydrotaea > Hydrotaea cyrtoneurina. The sequence goes on along the minus strand of OY282516.1, from coordinate 71,169,158 downwards.
GAAAAATGAATTTTTTTTGTGTGTGTTTTTTTTGCATTTTAGGCATTTTTATTGCGCCCCCAACAAATATAAGAAAAACGAATTGGAAATTATTTCATCTTATATGTGTGTTATTTCATTTCTAGTTTTGGGTTATATCGTTATGAAATTAACCCCAAATGAAACTTTTGTACACTATCGTAGTGTACTTTTGTACACTATCGTAGTGTACTTTTGTACACTATCGTAGTATACTTTTGTACACTATCGTAGTGTACTTTTGTACACATAGTGTACTTTTGTACACTACCGTAGTGTACTTTTGTACACCACCGTAGTGTACTTTTGTACACTACCGTAGTGTACTTTTGTACACTATCGTAGTGTACTTTTGTACACTATCGTAGTGTACTTTTGTACACTACCATAGTGTACTTTTGTACACTACCATAGTGTACTTTTGTACACTATCGTAGTGTACTTTTGTACACTATCGTAGTGTACTTTTGTACACTATCGTAGTGTACTTTTGTACACTACCGTAGTGTACTTTGGTACACTACCGTAGTGTACTTTTGTACACTACCGTAGTGTACTTTGGTACACTATCGTAGTGTACATTTGTACACTATCGTAGTGTACTTTTGTACACTATCGTTGTGTACATTTGTACACTATCGTAGTGTACTTTTGTACACTATCGTAGTGTACTTTTGTACACTATCGTAGTGTACTTTTGTACACTATCGTAGTGTACTTTTGTACACTATCGTAGTGTACTTTTGTACACTATCGTAGTGTACTTTTGTACACTATCGTAGTGTACTTTTGTACACTATCGTAGTGTACTTTTGTACACTATCGTAGTGTACTTTTGTACACTATCGTAGTGTACTTTTGTATTTAGTTTTTCCACATACGATTCCATACACTTATGTATTGCGTAATTTTGTTGATATCTGATTTCATTCGAATGCCTTTCAAATGTATTTAGCATACATAAGCGTTTGCGCACTTTTTCGTTATTAATAATTATATAGACATTAAGCGACAATTGACAACATCGTTATGTAAATTGATTTATAATGTGTCTCATTTTGATGAGATGACTTTATCAGAATAAAGTAGGTACTCCAGTTAGTTCTATCAAACTTTTAAAACCAGCAACATGTCTCAACGTTACTTAATCTTGGTGATGTTTTTGTACCTGAACCTGTGCGTAAGTGTGACCCAAGTAAATTGTAATCGTTTGAAAATTGGTAGGCTGTCCTTTAGCATCAATGCCGACAAGATACAAGAATTGTAGAAAGTGTTTTTCCGTATCACAAACAAATGATTTACGCACAGACATCAGTTCGTTTTAAGACTTCCCAACTATTCAAGCAGATAAGAATTTCACAATGCAATTCATGAAATGGTGACCTGGCACAGCCCCCTCCAATAGGAGATTGGAAAAATTTTACGTTTCTTGCAAGCAGGCCAACTGGTGCCAAGACTTAATAAGAAATCTTCACCTTTACGGATGGTTCGAAAATGAAGACTACAGCGGTCTTAGGAGTTTTCTCCGAAAATATGTGTGGTTCCCGGCTGAGATGTTTGTCATCAACATGACAGGGTACGGTTTTAGAAAGTGAAATTTTTTTAAGGTCCTTGTGAGGGGCCCGTTTTTGGTCATTTTCCAAGCATGACGAACATGTACGATAGACTTTCCCAAGATATGTTTAAATAATGATTTTCACAAAATTTGATCGCAGGTCATTTACGGCGCTCGCTATTTAAAAATCAGAAATCTGGAATGCACCTCGAATCCCAAGTTTGTTTACAATCACAGCTGTCGTCTCAAGGCAATAAATCGCTACAAGAGTACAACCCAGATTGATATGGGGCCCAATGGTATCGTACGCAATGCCACAGTAAGTATGAAGTTGAATCGGGAGCGATGAAGATCTTAATCCCTTTTGTCTGTAGGTGAGCTTTAGACTATTCACGCGTAATGATGCCAATAAATTTATTCCACATCTGGTCAATTTCACCACGAACTTTTGCGATTTGATGAGCAGACCAACGTACAACGTATATGGGAATATAGTGAAGACAATTTTGACAGCCTACACAGACATGAATCACTCATGCCCATACACTGTATGTTAAAAGGAATTTTGACTTTAAAGTCATTCGAAATGAAGTGTATTTACAGTTTGTGTATTTGTTTCTGTCGTAGCAAGGAGTTACCGTGAGAAATCTGTATATCGATCCGAATCTAATTCCAGTGCCAATAACGCATGTATCCTATAAGTTTTTGATAATGTTCTACGAAGGTTTTCCCCTGGAGCCGTGGTTTAGCGTTGCACACTACGTTGATTACATTGAAACAAGAGACAAAGGTTCAAAGAAAAATCCTTAAATGCGTTTCGATTACGAACGAATACCAACACATTATGGGCTGTCGTAGTTGAACCCAAGTTAATACATCTGTTACAGCTAACCAAGAAATAGATTCTGACCTGGCGTGGTGCGGGCTATGACTGCCAACTTAAAAAAAAATATGTTACTTCTATGTTTTAAATAGGTAAATGGTTGTGGTAAATAAATTAAATATATTTGTGTTCTCAAATGAAATTTTGTTGCAGTAGGATAAAAAAAAAACAGTTGTAAGATGAAAACGAATGCGCTACAACGTCGAAATCGTTTTTTTTTTTAAGAAAATTATCAGTAGACACTTAAAAGTCAAAAACCTTAAGGCATTTACGTGACGTTCTATGGATCGTTTCCAACAAAGCACTTTCCGATGACTTGAGGTTGCCATATGTGAAAAATGTCATAAGAAGTAGGATGGAGAAATATTTAAATAGTTTAGGCTACCATCCCAATTAACTAGCCTTATCGTTATTAGATGTTTCACACGAAATCCAGAGACTAAAAAGATTTCATCGAAATCGTTTATTTTTTTAAGAAAATTATCAATAGACACTTAAAAGTCAAAAACCTTAAGGCAGTTACTTGACGGTCGTTTCCAACAAAACACTTTCCGATGACTTGCGGTTGCCATATGTGAAAAACGACATAAGAAGTAGGATGGAGAAATATTTAAATAGATTAAGCTACCATCCCAATTAACTAGCCTTATCGTTATTAGATGTTTCACACGAAATCCAGAGACTAAAAAGATTTCATATTTTAGAGAACAAGGTACTAACGAATTCTTCTCCAACATAGCTTTGTAAAATACTTGCGGAAATGTTAATTTTGCTGTTCTTTTACACGTGTATTTCACTAAATGTAGTAGAAATATGAAAATTATTCATCTCATCTGATTTGATTGTCTCCAAGAAGGATTTCAAAATTAATAAACAAACAAAAAATTATATAATTTAAATGAAAGCTAATTTTATTACAAATCCATATTAAGCTTTTTTGTGGGGGCAAGGAATGTGTACTCCGAACGTTGTCCATTGTGGGATCTAGTCCAACTGAACTATCTCTATCTTAATGGCAGGTCAGAGAAGCAGGCTGAAAGAAAGTCTAAAGCTTTTGCAAGAAAGCCACATGTGCTCGAGTTGTGTGCCATGTGGCACCGTCTTGTTGAAACCACATATTCCCCAAGTCGTATTCTTCATTAGCAGGCAAAACAAATCGGTTATCATACGACCATAACGCTCCGAATTGACGGTGACAGTCGTTCTCTTGTCGTTTTCGAAGAAGTAAGGTCCAATCAAACCTTCGGAGCAAAAAGCTCACCAAACAGTGACTTTTTGCGGATGTAATGGCCTCTCTTCAATTACTTGAGGATTCTCAGAACCCCAAATACGACAATTTTGTTTATTAACATACCCATCGAGTGAGAAATGTGCTTCATAACCATTAACCATAATCGCCTCTTAAAGCACGATATGTGGCTGTGCCAGAATCACAATTTTTGTAGTAGGTTTTAATAATTTGTACGCATTGTGTGATAGTTAAGCGATCCAATTTCGTCCATGTCAGACTGACCAACTGAAAAGAACAAAAAATTGCTTTAACAACTTCGTTTGACAGATGTCGAATTTCAGACCTATACTTTTGAAACCACGAAATGTATTACCCTATATATCGATGATGACAAACGGGGTGAGCATTTTTGTATTTTATAGGTGAATTTCACATTATGTACCGGAAGCAAATTATATTTCAATTAAATTGTATGCGAAATATTCTGGAATTCTAATTGCATTCTAATGATTTTCCAATGCATTTTTGTCAAACCCATTAAAAACCCATTAAAAGATCAGTAAATGGCAAAAATTGAAATTTGAAGTTTCCCAATTAAGTTATAATTATATGAATCTCATTTGCCAGTGATGACTCTAATATTACAGGTATTGTCATTAGTTTTGCCAAACTTTTAAAACCAGCAACATGTTCGAACGGTACATTGTCTTGATGCTGTTGGGTGTGAACGTAAGTGTGAACAGCATATATAGGAATCTGTCTTCGAGATCAAACTGATTACAGTCTCATTTTTCATTTGGGCTCCCAGTAATCACTTATTGAGACATAGTTTGCCTAGATTTATTTCTAATTTCGAAACAATTTACTCCAAAAAATAATGACATATTGGTGAGGAAATAATTCAAAAAAATATTATTATTCTAATTTGGGGTACAAGGTTTAACTGGGTGACACAGCACATACCGCTCCTTACATACAAAAGTCACACATTTCAAAAAATATCAAAAATGTTTTTTTTTTACGTAAAATGCTTCTTAAATGATGAAACTTTCATGTTTCGTTAAAACAGACGTCATTTTATGATCGAAAATACCCGAAACGAAAACGCATAGTTTTTACAAAAATCATAAAATAATTCAAATTATTTTAAAAAATGACGCTCCTGTATAATTTGCTTATTTTGACTTGTGGTGCTTTTGTATATAAGGAGCGATGTGGCCAAATTTTTGCAGCGACAGACCAAAGCCTCTTGTGGGAATCGAACCCACAATACCCACGTTGATAGGCAAGCACGCTACCAACTAGCCTAACGTTTTCAAAAAGTTAAATTTGTTCCCTTAAAGCGAAAAGCAGAATCATTTTCAATGCCAACCGATCCACAATATATCTTAATATATATTTACTGATTCACTGACTCTGTCACGCAGTACGTAGGAATTTAAATAGGCATTCTATAATTTTCTATAAATAATAATAATAAAAAAAATAATATTTTTTTTTGTACAGAAATTGTGTTTTCCCCGAATTTTTTTACCAAAATTTTTTTTTTCCAAAATTTTTTTTATAATTTTTTTTTTTTTTAAAATTTTTTTTTTTCCAAAATTTTTTTTTTCCAAAAAATTTTTTTTTTCCAACAAAATTTTTTTTTTTCAAGAAAAATTTTTTTTTTCAACAAAATTTTTTTTTCAACAAAAAATTTTTTTTTTTCAAGAAAAAATTTTTTTTTGAACAAATTTTTTTTTTTCAACAAAAATTTTTTTTTTCCACAAACATTTTTTTTTTCAACACAATTTTTTTTCCATATTTCAACGGGCGCCATAGGCGCATTACAACTTACTAGTATAACATATTGTGCCTTGATCAGCAAGATGGACAAACATGAGGATTTGGCTAGATCGTCTTGGTATACAAAAAATTGATCATGACTACTTTACGATATTTTATAGGGTCAAATATCAATATTTCAAGTTTTTAATGTACCTAAGAATAAGCCAATTAGGGTCAATTATTGAGTCAAGGTTGATCTTCGCTTTTCGTTTGAACTGAAGCTAAACTTCAAATTCATTTTTTCAGTCAATGTTTAATCGCCACATAGCCATATAATTCTGACAGCAATCAACGAAAGAAGAACATGAATCAAAAGTATCTTGGTTCACCAACATCCACAAATAAAATGAATTACATAAATAAGGCTGCAGTGTAATTTTGTTGGTGCTGGAATTGGTTTCCATCTACCACCAGTTCTATACATGTGTCTTCTGCCCGTGCCAAAGTTCATTTAGCCGAGTTCTTGTAATTCTCATATTTGTTCTAAAAATCGTGTGTGACCAAAGTTTAATATTATTTCAATTATTCAGCGGAAACATATGTATTCTGATAAAAGTGAGAGTGTTGCCGAAAATTTGGATTATTTTGACTGACCACTCAAAAACGTATTTGATGATTTAACTCAGTTTTATTGGAAACCGAGTTCTTCATAATCGTGGTTTAACATTGGCCCTTAGTCTAGTGGACTAAGCTAATCCTTGGCTTACAGTGCTAGAATTTAATTTAAAATTATATTATTATTTCAAACTGTTTGCGAAGCTTTCAATCGAAAGCTTATCTGAGGACCGGCAGGACGGACTGATCTCATTATATACATTCACTGGGAATTCTGTCGAAACTTGATCACCCCTTAACCGAACGTCATCCCAAAATGTCTTACGATTTTCCCCGTTCTGGATTACGACCAACATCAGCTACGCGAATTTATGTTTATACCCTCACCCTAGAAAAATTCACATTAGACCCTAGGTGTCTTTGTACCAAATTGGATTCATGACTTTTTCAGCCGTTTGAGCCATGTCGGCTGGTACATATGATAACTTCGCAAGAGGTTAGCAATTGCTTTGAAATCTGGCAAGGTTTAGTTTTTTCAAAAACTACTTATGCGATTACATATGGGCTACATGGTCACACCCCATCGGATACCTTCCATGCAAATCTTCCATTCCGATATATTTCTGTAAAATCCGGTATTTTGAGGTTGCCATTATGACACGCCCACTTTTGACAAGGATGAACCATTCGGAGTTGACTTCAAAGTGTACGATCCAAATTCTATCATGTCCATCGCACTCGTCTAAGTGCCGCGTCAGCCCCCCTAATGAAATGTTGAGGGAAATATTTCTGCATTGTCATAGGACAAATAAAGACTGAAATAAATAAATGGGCTAACAAATTCGTTCGCTAGATATGTTTAAATAACGATTTTCACAATAACAGGTCATATATGGCGCTCACTATTTAAAAATGACGAATCTGGAATGCTCATCGAATCGCAAGTATGTGGACAATCACAGCTGTCGTCTCAAGGCAGTAAATCGCTACCAGAGTACGACGCAAATTGATGTGCGCCTCAAAGTCACCGTAACCAATTTGACAGTAAGTATGCATTCAAGTCGTAACCGTCTTGACCGGTCTGTCTGTCTGTCTGTTTGTTTGTCTGCAGGTGAGTTTCGGCATGTATACGCGCAATGATGCCAATCGATATGCACCACATCTGGTGAATTTTACAACCGACTTTTGCCAAATGATGGACCAGCGTTCGTTTGGTCTATATCAGAATATAATGAAGAAAGTTTTTGCCACTTTTACAAATCTGAATCACTCGTGTCCATATTCAGTAAGTTTAACATTTTTTGTTGGATATCGCACGTATTTTTGTGTGTTGGTGATTTAAATTTATCGCAGGGACTGATGAGCGCAAGAAATCTGTATATCGATCCGGATCTATTTCCAGTTCCACTACTGTATAAGTCGTATAAGTTTGTGTTAAAATTCTACGCAAATTATCCTATGGATCCTGTGTTTACCGCTATTCCCTGCTTTGATTACATTGAAACAAGAGAAAAAGGTTGCAAGAAATTTCCCTAACTGGGCACATTTGGGCTGTAGTAGTTGAACCCGGCCTGGATTTGTGTGGCCAATGGCAGTTTACAATAAATATATACATGTTTGAAATAATTAAATGGTTGTGGTAAATAAATAATATATGTATACAGGGTTTGGTATTCAAAGAAAAATGTTTTTTTTTTTTTGAGATAAATGATCGGATGTTTATTTCATATTAAAGAGGAAGGTATGCCGTTAACAATGAAAAACAACATCGGGCATCATGAGGTTTTCCAGAACCCAATCGCAATGTGACTGCCCTATGTCCTCGATAGCCTCACACGCTGAAAAAAAATGGCAATTTTAACAAATTTCAGCAAACAAGTTCGCATCAAACATATATATACTCTTCCATACCACAAATATAAACTTGTTTGTAGGTGATAAATATCGAATATATATGTATGCAGTTTTGTGTCAATTTTTATTTTTTTTCAATTTGTGAATTTCTATATACCAATCCATCTCATTCTATCGGTATTGCTTTTATTTTAAGGAGCGTAAATGCAAAAAAAAAAATTACGAAACCAGTTGCAAATACACACTTATTCGCACCCAAATGTTGTGCTTTGTTGAATTTAATAAGTTCGTCGTCTGTTTTTCCCAAACACGCTATTGCTTATACACAAATATGTAATACTAATAGCAAACGAGTTGTATTTACATCCAAATAAGCTTTGTGTAGAAGGAAATAAGCTTTACTTGCTACAAACACCAAACACGCGTTTTACTTGTGTTAAACAAAAAAAGGCGTATTTTTCAGCGTGCACGAATTCCATCTTTGAGGTCGTGAATCGACACTGGACTGTTGACGTAGACCTTATCTTTCACGTGGCCCCAAAGGAAGAAGTCGCAAGGTGTTACATCACAAGATCTCGGTGGCCAATTGTAATCACCTCTTCGAGAGATAAGACGGTGCGGTAACTTGTTTTTTTTTTTAGACTCGGAATTTGTTTTTTTTTTCTGTTGAACAGTGTAATATTTTCGTGGACACACACTATTTGAAAGCCCCAACTATTTGCACAAATTGATTGGAGATTAATAAAAAAAAAAAAATAGAAAACAATCAAATAAAAATAATTAGCCAAAGTGAAATATGAAAACGTTGAAATTGTTTTAGAATATAATGGCAAAAAGTATTCATCAGCAGTCTGTGGTCGACGAAATTACGCAATACAATGTTAGCCGGGGCGTTGTTTTGCTTTACTCTGGCCCTAAGTGTAAATGTAAGTTAAAGAAGACATCCATGTAGCGAGCTGCCTAGAATGAGTTTCTGGATTTCAACAGCCTTAACAGTCTCAGTTATATATTAAATTCCATTTAGGTTATACGGGGACACACTTATCTACAATTTACTCGCCTGGATTGCGAGCACAGTCCACAATTTTTCTACAACCAGTCGTGCACTCTGAGGGCCATCAATCGCTATCAAACGGCTGCTTTCATGAGCGTACATATCAAAGATATTTTGCGTAACATATCGGTGGTGATTGCAATTGACAAGTCTATCTCACATTGAAATATTTTCATTATTCAATTTCCAGTTTAATGTTGCGATGTATGCGCCCAATCGTGCCGGTGTTTATACACCATTCTTCGTAAATATCACCGAAAATGTCTGCCAATATATGAAGCGAAGAAAGGTTCGACCATTTGCCGGCCAACTTCTGAAAATCATAACTCAGAACTCGAATGTCAATCACACGTGTCCATATACGGTATGACGGCGTAGAACATAATCCTCAATTTAACACCGATTTTATTTGAATATCTTTTTCCTTTAGGGTGTAATTATGGCCAACGAATTATATTTGATCAAGAACTTTATCCCGTCGATGCCGTTTTTCAAGAAGCCATTGAAGATGGTGTTGACTTTTCACGAAAGTTCCGCTTACATGGGAATGGTAACGGTGTATATGAAAGTCGTTGTGGCTAATGAGTAAAGCGAAGCTGTCAGATTAAATTAAAATTATATTTTAAAACAGATGAAATGTGCCGTGAACAAATAAACATATGTGCAGAAAAGACTTGTTATTTTTGAAATTATTGCGAAATAATGAAATTTTTTTTTTTTTTTTTTTTTTTTTTTGTAAACTAACACTCAGGGGATGCCCCCTATGAATGCAATGCACTGTGTTGGCGATAGGAAGTAGGGCTAAAACTCGTATAGATTTTTTTTTTTAATAACAGGTTGTTTATGGGACTAGACGTCATAAGGTAAACTTACTGATCGCTTCATCTTAAATAAATATATACATGATCTCAGAGGGATAACATCCGGGCAACCGCCAAGGCGACGGCTCGAGAGTATGGGGACAGCATATAGAGTTTTTTTATATAAAGTGTATTCCAACAAGAAGTGTTATTTGAAATCACCCGGTATTTCGGTAGCAGACACTTTTGAAGCTTTTATTCTTTGACATTTGACATGTAGAAACTACGCCATTACTAAAAATGGAACGATGCACGCTTCAACAATTAATTAATTAATTAATTATTTATAACTAGTAAGTTGTACTGCGCCTATGGCGCCCGTCGAAATATAGAAAAAAAATTTTGTTGAAAAAAAAATTTTATGTGAAAAAAAAAATTTTGTAGAAAAAAAAAATTTTGTTGAAAAAAAAAATTTTGAGAAAAAAAATTTTGTAAAAAAAAAAAATTTTTGATGAAAAAAAAAATTTGTAAAAAAAAAATTTTGGAAAAAAAAATTTTGGCAAAAAAGAAAATTTGGGAAAACACAATTTCGTACTGCGTGACAGAGTCAGTGAATCAGTGTCGAGGGTAAATATATACAGTCGAGTCCACTTATAACGAACTACTAGTGACTCGACAAATTAGTTCGTTATAAGCGAAGTTCGTTATATCCAGGGTAAAATAGGGTAGAAGCAAAACTTTTGGGATTTAAAAAGTGTTCGTTATAGGCGAAAGTTCGTTATAACCGGTGTACGTTATAACCGGACTCGACTGTATTAAGATTAATGTAAATTATAATTAAATTCTTGTTATTTGCTAGTCTGTAAGGAATTTCTGTCCATAGACTCAATAAATGAAATGAAACATTGGAAAATATCCAAAAACGAAACACGAATATTCTTATGACCATTTCCCTTAGGATACTTCGGCCAGGTCTGCTGTCAAATTTACCAAACTTGTTTGAGGATCTACTCCAAAATACTTCTACAATCACGCGTGTTATCTCCAGATAACCAAACTTCGGGTATGTTAAACAGGACCTAAAAAAGATAAAAAGTTGACTAAAAAAAAAAAATAACCTCAAGTTTAGTTTTAAATTTATTTTGAATTTCCAAAATTGTGTACTACTTAATTAGCGAAACCAAACCAAACAAAAAAAAAAAAAAACGATTGATCAATTAAAATTCCATTACAAAAACATAAAGCAATTAAAATGCCATACAATACGATGGCACAGCAAATAAATGAGGTAGAAACAGATAAACATCTGAAAATATGCCATGCCAAACCCTAAAATAAGGCAGATCAATCAGCTAGTTTTGTGCGGACTTTGTGCCCAGCCACCATGTTGTGTTGGCCGAGAATGGGAACCATCCTGTGTTTGAGTATCACTGTGCTCTGCGGTGTAAGTTGAAAAAAGACGAAATAATTCACGTATACATTGATGTTCGTATCCCTTAGGACTCTTCTGCCAGGACCGCTATAAAATTGACCAAAATTGTTTGTGAAACTAATCCAAAATACTTTTATAATCACTCGTGTTATCTCAAGAAGACAGGTCGCCTACAATATGTTGGTATGATGGAGAGTAGCCTGAAACGTACACTACAAAATATTTCTGTAAGTTGCAACAAAGAAAAAAGACATAGAAACACCCATAAGTTTACCCGGGTCGAATTTTACATAGGCAATATTTTAAAATTTCCCTATTGTCGAATCATTTACATTCTTTTTAGGTTAACATTGCCATATATATTCAGAATCGAAACAAAGTCTTCAGACCGTTCCTGCAAAATGTCACCGAAAATTTCTGTCAATATTTCGATAAGAAAAAATACAGTTTCTCCGGAAAGGTCTTACTACAACTTTTACGCAAAGTCTCCAATCTGAACCATTCATGTCCATATACGGTAGGTTCAGAATACATTAGTAACCGGACATAATCTTGTATTAATCATGTTTCGTTTGAAGGGACAACTAGTGGCTCATGATGTGTATGCTGAAGCGAAATTTATTCCCGTTTCGGTGCTACCGCGAAAAGCTTTTAAATTCGCATTTACATTTTACGAGGGCTACCCCTATGACCGAATAGGCTTTACGGAATATGTAGGCGAGGTGGTTGAGATAATCTAATCTTTTTCATCAAAAATTAGCAAACCCAATAAAAAAAAAACTTAAAAGTTGTAAAACTTTTGAAAAAAAAAATCCAATACTGGTTGAATTTGAAGTGGACAACAATTGCATATTAGCAAAAGCTAAAAATATGTTTTTTTTGGGCTTTTGCTGTTTTTCTATAGCTGCACAAGAATTCTTTGGCTGCCATTTAACGATTTGCACAGTTAAAGCCCACCCAACACCGGCATACATGTGTGTCTAACATTGCTGTTTAACGAATATATTTGATAGAGTACGGTACTGTTTGATGTTTTCGAGAGTATGTTGGACGAATAGCAAAACTACTTTGGTGGTATTTGCATGTGTACATGTCAAACATTGTAAAAAAAACAACAACAACAGATAATAATTTCAAAGACCACAGCAGGCAGTGGTGACAACATTTGGAAATTGACAAAACGAAAACCAAAACATCTGTTGCTCTTATGGGACTCTCGCTCTCTTTTTCGTTTGTTTCTCCCTCGATCTCTAACTTTACAGCAAATGAGTATGTGAAACACAATGTTGGCTACACTGAAATGAAAACAAAAAATCCTCTAGTTGCCAATTCATTCAGCCAGAGATTTTTCTTTCGGTATGGGGGAAAGGAAAATCAAGCCTTAGATCTATGGGCGAGGTCAATAGTTTGATAAAAAAAAAAGATGATGGAGAGAAAAACTGATGGCTGCTGTAAATAACTTTTGTTTTCAAGAACAACAAATATATATTTTTCAAGAATAAAAATATATTTGGCCAAAACAATAAACTTGTCATTTTAAACTTAATAAAATACATTTTATAACGAAAATAAAAACTTGAACTAGAGCAAATATTATTAAATTTATAACGATACACGCTGAAAAATACGTCTTTTTTTTGTTTACACACAAGTAAAACGAGTGTTTGGTGTTTGTAGCGAGTGAAGCTTATTTCCATCTACACTAAGCTTATTTGGATATAAATATAACTCATTTGCTAGTAGTATTAAATATTTCTGTATAAGCAATAGCGTGTTTGGGAAAAACAGACAACGAACTTATTAAATTCAACAAAGCACAACATTTGGGTGCGAATAAGTGTGTATTTGCAACTGGTTTCGTAATTTTTTTTTGCATTTACGCTCATTAAAATAATAGCAATACCGAGAGAATGAGATGGATTGTTATATAGAAATTCACAAATTGAAAAAAAAATAAAAAATTACACAAAACTGCATACATATATATTCGATATTTATCACCTACAAACAAGTTAATTTTTGTGGTATGGAAAAATATATATATGTTTGATGCAAACTTGTTTGCTGAAATTTGTTAAAATGGCAATTTTTTTTTAGCATGTAGAAATCGACTCTGAACCACTGCGCACCACATTTTCGTATCTCTCTGTGAATGCACGTATATATTGAAACTATTGTTTAGTTTCAATATAATCGAACGTAAAGCTGGCATAGCCAATATTTGATAACGGGTAGTTCTCGTAAAATGTTAAAATCGATTTATATGAATTCTTCGGGAGCACCGACGATATCAGCTTCGTATCGAAGTATCCATCTCTGGTGAATAGTTCGCCCTGGAATAAAAACAATAAATGCAGTTCTTTACATATTCAAACGTCGTAATACTCACCGTATATGGACACGAATGATTTATGTTCGTAAAACTTTCTATAATTTTCATAGCTATTTGTCCATAGGGGCCCTGGGTTCTTCTCTCGAAGAACTGGCAAATATTTAAGGTGACATTAACCAAAAACGGTGCATAAACATTGGCAGAGTTTCGAACGAAAACAGCAACATTTACCTAAAGCAGATATTAGTCGGACTACTTAAAAAACTCGTAGATCATTCGGAATTCTGTAATTTCTATTAGCTTTGTGCGTGGATCAATTTTATAATACTTACGGAAGCATTTCGCAATTGATCTCTGAGCAAACCGTTCATCATGACAACCGACTTATAACGATTTATCGCCCTGAGCCGACACGTATGATTATGGAAATATTTCGGACTTGGTGCACATTCAACATTAGTGAGTTTCAGATATATTCTGCCCTTTACAAACTGAAATTACGGCTACAATTTCTAGCAAAGGGTTTTTCCTTTATATTTTATTTTTGACTTACAGGTAGTTGTAGAAATAAAATTGTAAGGACCGTTACTAGCAATACCATGATCTTCATTTCAAGGTTTATGAACTAACCGATGTGACCGTAACCGTTGGTTTAATATTTATTATTAAATGTTTTGCAATATATTCAAATATTTTTCGGTTTGTAAATAATCGACAAAGTATAATTAAACTATATAAGCGATCTGTTTTTTTTATCTCCACAAATAGCAGCACGGCCCATTAGAGATCGTTCTAATTTTGTTTTAATGTGCTAATGGTCATGATTTTAGTAGTTTTAGAGCTCTTAGAGTTTTGAGAAATTAAAAGACTCGCCAATAGAAAGACAAAATACGTACCTTCCTCACACAATAAGTGGAAAAATGAAGATGCTTCCCGACAATTTTCAGGATTACAAACAAACCTAAGGCAAAATCTCAAAACCACCAAAAATGTCGCTTACAGTTTTGGTTTTTTTTTTTTTGTAAATTTCAAAGAAAGCAATTGTACACTTTAACTGTCGCATTTTGAGGCAGTTAATGGACCGACTCATTATCATATGTTCGTTCATTGCTTTTGTTAATTGCAATTTAAGTATATGTTTTGAATTTATTTCTAAACATTTTTATTAAGTTTTGATTGCATTTAATTTCTGCTTCATTAAACCTCGTTTGAAATGACATACACTTTGGGCGATGTTAATGTTTTTTTTTTTTTTTTTTTTATAAATGTTTACACACAAGTAAATCGCGTGTTTGGAGATTGTATCAGGTAAAGCCTATTGGCTTCGAAACAAAAACTCATTTGCTATTATTAGTATTTGGACAGAAGTATTAGCGTGTTTGGGGAAAACAGACAACAAACTTATTAACATAAACAAACTAACATTTAAGTGCGAACAAGTGTGTATTTGCAGCTGTTTTCGTAATATTTTGTTTGAACTGTTCACAATTTAAAAAAAAAATTGTGTGAAAAATAATTTATACATATATATTTAATATTTATCAAGTTAATGTTTGTGGTATGGAAAAATATAATATATGTTTGATGCGAATTTGTTAAAATTACCATTTTTTCAGCGTGACTATGCAGACAGTTGAAAACACATATCGATATGGGTTGATTCATTCACATTTTGTGGGCAAATACTCTTTGCCCAAAGGATACAATCCCAAGAACAGCCAGTAGTCTCACCTGATTAGTATCGTCTACATCGCAAAAGACCCGCATATGATTTTTGGGAGCAAATCCAAAGGAGAATTTAAAAAAAAAGACAAGCCAAAAAGTCATCCGCTATAATTTTATCTCGGTAAAGATATTGTGTTTAGAGAATGTGTTTTGTTAGTTATCTTCCAAACTAACTATATTTTCTTGACTTAAATCGGACTGGAGTTTAGTTATAGGCAATAACATTTTCTTTGGACCTTATAGCACATCTCTGGTCAGGCCGACTAGATTCATCTGCCAGACTGAAGCTAGAGCACATTCCGCTAGGCTTATGCCAATCAAATCGGCCAGGCAACATTCTTAGAGCAAACCAATCAACTATACAAATCTCATTTCGGGTTTAGAAGAGGAAGCGGAACTCAAGAAGTTGTGGTAAATGTTGTCAACCTTGTTTACGGTGGAGTAGCGGGAATGTTTTATGACTTTTCAAAGGCTTTCGATCTCGTGGATCATTCTATTTTGTTACAAAAATGTCCATATTATGGAATTGAGGGTAGCTCTCTGCAATTAAGAAAAAGCTATCTTCAAGATAGGAAACAATATGTTGAAATTGACACCGGCAAAAGTGATGTAGGACTCGTAAAGCATGTTCGTAAGCATGTAAAAGTTCAGCAAGTGTGGAGTGTGCTCGGCCCTCTTTTATTTACAATTTATATAAACGACATTGTAAACCTTAACCTTCATGGCAAACTGATAATGTATGCATAGATGATATAAGCCTCTTTTATCCATACAACCACGATGTTATTTTATAATCACAGATTAACGACAATGCTAAAGTTATTCTAGAATATGTTGGAATTAACAAACCGGTATTAAATACGGAGAAAACAAAGTTAATTAGATTGCGACCACACTCAACCAGTAGTATAGGTACATTTAATGTATCTGTTGGTGAAAGTTACGTATATGAGAGTGATTCTTTAAAATACTTGGGTTTTCATTTGCAATCATTCGAAGTCTTCACAGATCACAGAATAAGGCTCATAAAATAGTTTATAATCTCCCGCCAAAATATCTATCGATCACCTTGCATATAGATGTATGCAAGAATATTTTACCTTTACATGGGCTATATAAAATGCAGTTGCTTATATTTATGTACAAATCGATTCGGAACATTGGA
Organism: Hydrotaea cyrtoneurina; assembly: GCA_958296145.1. Taxonomy (NCBI): domain Eukaryota; kingdom Metazoa; phylum Arthropoda; class Insecta; order Diptera; family Muscidae; genus Hydrotaea; species Hydrotaea cyrtoneurina. The sequence goes on along the minus strand of OY282516.1, from coordinate 71,152,727 downwards.
CATCATGTTATCGAATTTTCCAGAAATCAGACTGTCAGTTCAATACCGGAAATAACCTGAATTTAACTAGCAAAAGATGTAAACTGGAGACTACTAAACAACGCATTGAATTCATTGGTTGTACGGAGTACAATCAATTAACCCAAGCTTTAAAGAATATCTCAAGAATCTCTACGTTGACATATAATTTGATATCGTACTTGCTTAGTAATTTGGAAATGCTTCTATTGTAGTTTCAACTTGTTTTTCTTTTTGGATTGCCATGGTAAATAACAATTTAAATTTAATGTGTTTTAACACATGAATTCGCCCCAAAAAAGTCCACGTGGCGCTGGGGCACCTTTACACATGTAAATATATTAAAACTGAAAATAAAATGAAATGAACTTAAAAAAAAAATTTCAAATTACAGATATAGTTTCAAAATGTTGTAAAATTCCCCCAAATTTCTACGTTTACACAAATTGATTGCACATGTATGAACTTTACTTCACAGAAGCGCGTTTGATGAAACATTTTTTTTTTAAATAGGATTAATGAATAATTGATTAAAACTATAAGTTGTCAGTCTATTTTATCTGCACTAAATTGGCTAGATAGTAAATACATTATAAAAAATTACTCTTAATGATTATGAATTATATTGTTATGAGTTTTAAGGATTTTTTTCACTAGTAATGATTCATTTTGAGTAATATTACAAAAATCAGCCCCTAATCATTATTTTTGAGGAAAAAAATAAAACTCAAAAATAATAATTATATATGATTTTTTTTTTTTGGCTCAAATGTTAGCCGAATTTGTTAAAAAAAATTGCTAATAATAATTCACACAAGAAAAAGTGTAGCTTACAACGTTATTCGCGGAATTGTTTCACAATTTTTTATATTGTTAATTTTTCATAATTATTTTAGTTGAGATTTCTTTAAATAAAAACGTGTGTAATTTAAAAAAAAAAAAAAACGACTTTTTGTGCGTCTTTTTTTAAAGACAACTTTTTGTGTGACTATTTCAAAACTAGTAAGTTGTAATGCGCCTATGGCGCCCGTTAAAATATGGAAAAAAAATTTTGTTGGAAAAAAAAAATTTTCGTGGAAAAAAAAATTTTGTTAAAAAAAAAATTTTTTCTTGAAAAAACAAATTTTTGTTGAACAAAAAAATTTTGTTGGAAAAAAAATTTGTTGAGGAAAAAAAAAATTTTGTTGAAAAAAAATTTGTTGTAAAAAAAAAAATTGGAAAAACAAATTTTGTAAAAAAAAATTTTTTTAAAACAAAAAATTTTTGTAAAAAAAAAATTGTAAAAAAAAAAATTTGGTAAAAAAAAAATTTGGGGAAAACACAATTTCTGTACAAAAAAAAATATTATTTTTTTTTATTATTATTATTATTATTATTATTTATAGAAAATTATAGAATGCCTATTTAAATTCCTACGTACTGCGTGACAGAGTCAGTGAATCAGTGTCGAGGGTAAATATATATTAAGATTCTCAGTTTTCGCTTTTTTAAGAATTCATAAATGTCTACTCGATTTGAAACTGTATTTTAATGTTTAGCTTCAATAAAATCGAATGTCAGGGTGACGAATCCAATATTCAACAATGGATAGTTCTCGTAAAATGTTAATATCACTTTATATGAATTCTTGGGGACTACGGACGGTATCAGATTCGTATCGAAGTATCCATCTCTTGCAAGTAGCTCGCCCTGGAATGGAAACCATAAATTCAGTTGATCACATATTGAAAATTCGAAATACTTACCGTATAAGGACACGAATGATTAATATTCGTAAAACTTTCCATGATTTTAATGGCTATTTGACCATAAGGTCCCTGGGTTTTTCTCTCGAAAAAATTGCAAACATTCAAAGTGACATTAACCAGAAACGGTGCATAAACATTGGCCGAGTTACGGGCGAATACAGCAGCATTTACCTAAAGCAGATAAAAAAAAAACAACGGCCACTTATAATAATTATTAACTCCTATTATCCTTATGAATGGGTCACCATCATACTTCGGCCATACTTGTCTATACTTACGGAAGTATTGCGCAACTGATCTCGTATGAAACAGTTCATCATGACAACTGACTTGTAACGATTTATCGCCCTCAGCCGACACGTATGATTATGGAAATATTTCGGACTTGGTGCACATTCGATTTTAGTGAGTTTTAGATATGTTCCGCCATTCACAAACTAAAATAAAATAAAATATTTCCAAATACAAAATATTTTTTTTTTTGACTTACTGTTAGTTGAACAAATAGAGTGGTAAGGATCAACACCGGCAAAACGAAAAACTTCATTTCGATGTATGTGATCTAAGCGATGCGACATTTAGAGTTGGAGTAATTTATATTATTAAAAGTTTTCAAAACTTTACGAATAATTGTGATTTGTAAATAATGGACAACGTATAATTTAAATATATCTTCGATCTATGTTATCCACAATTAGTAACATTCCCCCAAAGTGAATATTTTAAAATTTGGTTTAATGTGACAATGGTCATACTGTCGGTGTCACTACAGTGATTTTTTTGAAATGAAAAGAGACTCGTGTCACATTTATGTGTATGCGACCACTAGAAAGCCAAAAAGATTATCTTCCTCACATAATAATAAGTGGGGGAATGTTATTGCTAAAGGTGCTTCCCCACGGTTGGTCAAACAATAAATAAAATAAAATGCAATCTAAAACAAACTGTGGCTCTGAGATTACAGAAATGTAAAATATTTATTCAAATAGCATTAAAAAAATTTTGACATACTTAGAATGGATTATGTTTGATATTTTTCAGGGCCGGCAAATTGCAGGCTTTTCCCATTCAACTATTCCTATCCTTGGGGCCTTGGTTTCCTTTTGGGCCTTGGTTACCTTTTTATTTTTTTGATAAAATGATGTATTCTTTTGCAAAACATTATATTGAAAAAGTCTCCAATGATTCCAGAACTGAAAGCCCTCTAATCGACCTGAAGTCCTACAGGCACATGTCTAGTTGGGCTGTACGGAAGCCCAAGGTGAATAGCCTACGTTACAGTTAGCTGTAGTTTCGAAATGGAGTTAGTCATTTTGGCAATGCGCACACCAGTCGTTTGATTGCACTGAGTTCATTAGCATTTGAATACATTTTTTTAAACACAATTTAAACATGTGATTCGGTTTTTTTAAACGTCTTTATTTAGTTTTAATTACATTAAATGTGTGCTTAATTAAACCTTGTAAAAGGCGATTTGGTAACATGAATTCATCATACTACAGTTTGTTCTACGAAAAGGTATGCTAAAAAAAAATGCCAACTTTCTTAGTGCTCTCATGGGAACATTAAATCCAAACTAGTCTTAAAATAGATGGACTGTCATTAAATCCACAAATTACATTATAAAGAAACATCATACACTAAATATGTCGACGATATGTGACGATAAAACAAATTTTATGAATTTCTTTTTCACCCTTTCAGTTCTATCTTAATATATATTTACCCTCGACACTGATTCACTGACTCTGTCACGCAGTACGTAGGTATTTAAATAGGCATTCTATAATTTTCTATCTATAAACTAGTAAGTTGTAATGCGCCTATGGCGCCCGTTAATTTGCTTGAGAAAGTATTTGTTACTTAATTTTAAAAATTTTGTAAAAAATATTTTGAGAAAACTATTTTGTAAAAAAAAATTTCGGGAAAAATAAAATTGAAAAAAAAAAATTTGTGGGAAAAAAATTTTTGCTGAAAAAAAAATTTTTGTTGAAAAAAAAAATTTTGTTGAAAAAAAAACAATTTTGTTGAAAAAAAAATGTTTGTGGAAAAAAAAATATTTTGTTGAAAAAAAAAATGTTTGTAGAAAAAAAAAATTTTTGTTGAAAAAAAATGTTTGCTGAAAAAAAAAATTTTTGTTGAAAAAAAAATTTTTGTGGAAAAAAAAAATTTGGTGAAAAAAAAAATTTTGTGAAAAAAAAAAAATTTTGTAAAAAAAAAAAATTGGGGAAAACACAATTTCTGTACAAAAAAAATTTTTACAATTTTTTTTTTTTTACAAATTTTTTTTTTCAACAAAAATTTTAATTTTTTACAAATTTTTTTTTTTTACAAAATTTTTTTCCAAATTTTTGTAAAAAAAAATAATTTGTAAAAAATTAAAATTTTTGTTGAAAAAAAAAATTTGAAAAAAAAAAAAATTGTAAAAAAAAAAATTTGGAAAAAAAAAAATTTTGGTAAAAAAAAAAATTTGGGGAAAACACAATTTCTGTACAAAAAAAAATTATTATTTTTTTTATTATTATTATTAAGATATATATTTACCCTCGACACTGATTCACTGACTCTGTCACGCAGTACGTAGGAATTTAAATAGGCATCTTAATATATATTTACCCTCGACACTGATTCACTGATACACTGATTCCCTGATTCACTGATTCACTGACTCTGTCACGCAGTAAAAAATTAAAATTTTTGTTGAAAAAAAAAATTTGTAAAAAAAAAAAAATTGTAAAAAAAAAAATTTGGAAAAAAAAAATTTTGGTAAAAAAAAAAATTTGGGGAAAACACAATTTCTGTACAAAAAAAAATTATTATTTTTTTTATTATTATTATTAAGATATATATTTACCCTCGACACTGATTCGCTGATTCACTGACTCTGTCACGCAGTACGTAGGAATTTAAATAGGCATCTTAATATATATTTACCCTCGACACTGATTCACTGATACACTGATACACTGATTCCCTGATTCACTGATTCACTGATTCACTGACTCTGTCACGCAGTACGTAGGAATTTAAATAGGCATTCTATAATAATTTTATAAATAATAATAATAAAAAAAATAATATATTTTTTTGTACAGAAATTGTGTTTTCCCCAAATTTTTTTTTACCAATTTTTTTTTAAAATTTTTTTTTTTACAAAATTTTTTTTTTTTCACAAAATTTTTTTTTCACCAAATTTTTTTTTTCCACAAAAATTTTTTTTTCAACAAAAATTTTTTTTTTCAGCAAACATTTTTTTTCAACAAAAATTTTTTTTTTCTACAAACATTTTTTTTTTCAACAAAATATTTTTTTTTCCACAAACATTTTTTTTTCAACAAAATTGTTTTTTTTTCAACAAAATTTTTTTTTTCAACAAAAATTTTTTTTTCAGCAAAAATTTTTTTCCCACAAATTTTTTTTTTTCAATTTTATTTTTCCCGAAATTTTTTTTTACAAAATAGTTTTCTCAAAATATTTTTTACAAAATTTTTAAAATTAAGTAACAAATACTTTCTCAAGCAAATTAACGGGCGCCATAGGCGCATTACAACTTACTAGTTTATAGATAGAAAATTATAGAATGCCTATTTAAATACCTACGTACTGCGTGACAGAGTCAGTGAATCAGTGTCGAGGGTAAATATATATTAAGATAGAACTGAAAGGGTGAAAAAGAAATTCATAAAATTTGTTTTATCGTCACATATCGTCGACATATTTAGTGTATGATGTTTCTTTATAATGTAATTTGTGGATTTAATGACAGTCCATCTATTTTAAGACTAGTTTGGATTTAATGTTCCCATGAGAGCACTAAGAAAGTTGGCATTTTTTTTTAGCATACCTTTTCGTAGAACAAACTGTAGTATGATGAATTCATGTTACCAAATCGCCTTTTACAAGGTTTAATTAAGCACACATTTAATGTAATTAAAACTAAATAAAGACGTTTAAAAAAACCGAATCACATGTTTAAATTGTGTTTAAAAAAATGTATTCAAATGCTAATGAACTCAGTGCAATCAAACGACTGGTGTGCGCATTGCCAAAATGACTAACTCCATTTCGAAACTACAGCTAACTGTAACGTAGGCTATTCACCTTGGGCTTCCGTACAGCCCAACTAGACATGTGCCTGTAGGACTTCAGGTCGATTAGAGGGCTTTCAGTTCTGGAATCATTGGAGACTTTTTCAATATAATGTTTTGCAAAAGAATACATCATTTTATCAAAAAAATAAAAAGGTAACCAAGGCCCAAAAGGAAACCAAGGCCCCAAGGATAGGAATAGTTGAATGGGAAAAGCCTGCAATTTGCCGGCCCTGAAAAATATCAAACATAATCCATTCTAAGTATGTCAAAATTTTTTTAATGCTATTTGAATAAATATTTTACATTTCTGTAATCTCAGAGCCACAGTTTGTTTTAGATTGCATTTTATTTTATTTATTGTTTGACCAACCGTGGGGAAGCACCTTTAGCAATAACATTCCCCCACTTATTATTATGTGAGGAAGATAATCTTTTTGGCTTTCTAGTGGTCGCATACACATAAATGTGACACGAGTCTCTTTTCATTTCAAAAAAATCACTGTAGTGACACCGACAGTATGACCATTTAAATTCCTACGTACTGCGTGACAGAGTCAGTGAATCAGTGTCGAGGGTAAATATATATCTTAATAATAATAATAAAAAAAATAATAATTTTTTTTTGTACAGAAATTGTGTTTTCCCCAAATTTTTTTTTTTACCAAAATTTTTTTTTTTCCAAATTTTTTTTTTTACAATTTTTTTTTTTTTACAAATTTTTTTTTTCAACAAAAATTTTAATTTTTTACAAATTTTTTTTTTTTACAAAATTTTTTTCCAAATTTTTTTTTTTCAACAAAATTTTTTTTTTAAAAAAAAAAATATTTTTGAACAAAGATTTTTTTTGAACATGAATTTTTTTTTTCAATAAAAATTTTTTTTTTCAACAAAATTTTTTTTTTTCAACAAAAATTGTTTTTTTTTCCAGAAAAATTTTTTTTTTCAAACAAATTTTTTTTCCATATTTCAACGTGTATGTTTAAGCGAAACCGATGAAGCTCAGACTATCCAACATACCCAAAATGTTCATGCTTGCGGCGAATAGGCTTGAAAAAGTATATTTTCAATTACAAATTAATCGATGTGAATTTTCTACTTATTCCATGGTACAATAAACAAGGTAAGGCCAAGCAATCAGCAATTTTTTCTCGCAGCGCTCTAAATTGTCAAAGTTGACATTCGATGTGTTGCAAACGGAATAACAAACCCATCATATGATAGAGGGTATTACAAATTATGAACATATTTATGATGGAAATGTAAATATTTTGTATCAAATATTTACAACAATAACAAAAATTAACTGTCAGTAACTTTATTTTATATTCTTGACATATACAACTTTGACAATATAGAGCACCAGAGTTGTATCTGATTATTTGTTGTTGGTCTAATGACCTTACCTTGTTTATTGTACCATGCTCTATTCATTCAAATACTTAATTTACACTATTAGGAAATTTGATCAGAATAGTTTTTGAAAATTTGTCTCAGTTTGTGTTTTTGTTTTTTTTTTCTTCTTCAATTGACAAAATTTCAAACAACGACAAAGAATAAAAATCAAAAGTTTTAAAGAAAAAAAAAAACATCAAAAAGGAATTTGGAAAGCGTCAGAGTCAAAAGCTGCGAGGTGATTCGGGTAAAAATTTAGATCTTTGCAATGCAAATGGGAATTACGTCCGTCGGGGTAAGTAAGTTCCGCAACTGCATTTATGTCAATATACATGGCTGCTGTGCTTCACATTTTCTGCGCTCTCTAGTGTTTAGCTTCAATAAAATCCAAATAGAAAACGACGGATCCAATATTCGATAATGGATAGTCCTCGTAAAATGTTAAAACGACTTTGTATGAGTTCTTGGGGATAACAGACGGTATCATATTCGTATCGAGATATCCATCTTTTGCAAATAGCGTGCCCTCGAATAGAAATCAGAAATGCAGATGTTGACATATTCAGAATTCGAAATACAAAATACTTACCGTATAAGGACACGAATGATTGACATTCGTAAAACGTTCCAAAATGTTCACCAGTATCTTCCCATATGGGCCCTGTGTTTTCCTCTCGAAAAATTGGCAAATATTTAAAGTGACATTGACCAAAAATGGCGTATAAACGTTGGCAGAGTTGCGAACGAACACAGCCACATTTGCCTAAAGCACATAGAGGGTGGGAACTGTATTTGTGTCTGTACTCACGGAAGTTATACGGAAGTATTACGCAACTGATTGCGTATGAAACAGTTCATCATGACAACTGACTTGTAACGATTTATCGCCCTCAGCCGACACGTATGATTATGGAAATATTTCGGACTTGGTGCACATTCAATATTGGTCAGCTTCAGATATGTTCCGCCATTCACAAACTGAAAGAAAATATTTCCAAAGAATTCCTTTTTTTTATATTTTATTTTTGACTTACTGTCAGTTGCAGACATAGTGTTGAAAGGACCATTACCGGCAAAACCAAGAACTTCATTTTAATGTATGTGATCCAGCCGAAGCGACAGTAAGAGTTGACGTAATTTTTATTTGTAAATTTGTTTTGAAAGCTTTTGAAATAAATGTGTTTGGTAATCGTCAGCGTATAATTTAAGTTATCGCTGATCTACGTTGTCCACAAATAATTGCACACAATGTTGTGCAGCTACGCTACGGCTCTCTGGCGATTCGGAGAGGCGTCATTACGAGATGTACTCGCAAAATAATAAATGATAAAGGGTGTTTTTTATTGGGGTAAGTTGGCATCACTTTTTTAACTGGCGGCCATTTTGTCAGCTGTCAAGTGATTAATATTTAGTTTGGTTTGCCATTTCATCATGAACAGGTTGACAAAAGAACAACGCTTGCAAATCGTGCAAATTTATTTCGAAAGTAATGGTTCAGTTCGCGAAGTTCACCGCAAGCTCCGTCCATTTTATGCCATTACATCCACAAAAACTGACTGTTTGGTGTGCTCTATGGGCTGGTGGAGTCATACTTCTTCCGAAATAATGCTGGAGAGTCAGTTACCGTTAATGGAGACCGGTATAGAGCCATGATAACCGACTATTTTGTTCCCGAATTGGATGGCATGAATGTGGATGAGTTGTGGTTCCAACAAGTGGTTGAAAATTGGACCTGTAGAATTGGCTTTATTCGAGCCAGCCGCGGCGGCCACATGCCCGAAATCATATTTAAACATTAATGGCATAAAATTATCCTTCCAATAAAGCCAAATTGATGGACATTAAAACGATTTTCTTGTGTTTTATTTCAATTTGAAGTTCTATACCTCAATAAAAAAAGTAAATATTCATTTTACCATTTTGTAAAACGACAAATTTACGACACGACTACGCCAACCGTAATCAGGCTGATTATTCAACACGAGGTAGTGAATAAAATGTAATAAAATAAAGTACATGCTTCCTTTGCATACAACAAACAGCTCTACCCCGTAATTGTCATCATTTATAACAATTGTCATTGCGAATTAACCAAAAATTGTTGCGCCAATTGTTTGTAACCTGAAGTGAAATTTTCTCTCGAACAAAAGGCCCAAATATTTAAGGTGGCATTATTATTAATGACCTGGTCGAACCTCAATCACCTTGAGTGCTACAAAACAAACGAAGATGTGTCGGCAAAATCACAATCATTGACGAGGGACTTCATTTTGGACAGCAACCACCAAAAAGTGAGAAATTTGTTGTCAAAAGAGACAACAATGTTGAATTTTAAGGGGTTGCCAATGGGTTCTGTTATTTTTTGTTTTGTTTTGAGAACTTAACAATTGAATTGGTTATTCTGGCCTAGTGGCCTAACAAGACTCTGTTATGAGAAAACTGATGTTGACAAAACTTGTAGGATTAGAATTGAAATTTCCTCTTCTCAACTCAGCTAGTTACCCAGCTAATGACTCATTAGTTTTTACCTTTGAATTCAGTTTAAGGGTATTGAGATGTCATTACATAGTAATGCAAAGAGTAAGTAGACTTATTAAAAATACGGAATATTGCCAGCAGTCACAGCTGAACTCCCATAGTCTTTCCTTATCTAAATTCTCCTCTTCCTTACTTGTACTCAATGGTTTGAATTGTGTCCCATTGCAAGGATGGAACCAACAGCTACTCTGGCAATACTGCCCACTTCCCCTCACCATTTCTAATACCAGTTTTTTTCTTCTTCTTTTTCTTAAAATTAAAATTGATGACTGAGTGACTCCAGAAATGGAAATGATAATGGTTATAGCATTTTTCTCAACAGACAAAACTACATAAAAACGAATTATTAATAATGACAAGACAATTGAGCTCTCTGAACCACACCACCACTAAAAGTCATGAGACCACCCCCTCCGCCCGTTTCACACCAAAACCGACAGACTTGTGAGTTAATGATTCTTGCGGCCGGAAATAGAAAGACAAAGCAACAAATTCAAGTGACATTTTTGACTTTTTCCATTGTTTGAAAAATAGACTTTGAATCTGTGAGGGTTGAAATGTCTCGCTGATTTTAAAAGTTGGGTGGGGATTTGGGATTATCAGAATGAACTCGTATCAAGATGAACCGCTGAAGTAGAAAGTGGTAACACAAGTTGGGCTGTGAGCAGAGGGAAATACAGGGGAAATGATTTTTAAAGTGACCGAAAATATGCTTACGCACATACATAGAGGGTCATTTGGAGCCTGTACAGGGCCTTCATGAATTAATCATTTCCAAGACATTTCAATGATCTTATTGTCCAAAAATCGTCGAATCGTAAACTCATGAATTTTTGAAGGGTAATTTGGTCATAGTACGACAAGTCTATATCAATTGTATATTCCATTCCGTTACTCACACTCGGAGACTAAAAAAAATAACTCTCGTGAAAGTACTTTGTATGAAAGACAATTTCCCTTTCTATCTTTCATGAGTGATCACTACATGACATGACGGGATGATAAATGAGGTTAGCTAATTGGTGCGAAAATTGTTTCTAAAAATGACTTTTTGAATCAAAAAGTTAACAAATTTTCAATGTCAATTTAATTTTCTGGCACTACCTTTGAAGCAATATTTCCAGCTTTCAGACTATTTATCTCTATTTTTTTGGTATTCCAATTTGGGACGTTATTTAGGAGATTCATAACTTCAAAAAGCCACATGACATTGCTTCCAAGTTTTTTTCCCCCGCCGATTCAGTTTTGCGAGGGCCAATGAAAAATATCCCCAAAAAAAGTTATTATTTTTAATTATTTTATTTAATCGTATGAAAAATATTTTGTAAGATTGAAGAAGATTATAGAGCAATAGCAGCAATGGCTATCAGCTCCAAAAAAAAATTAAGAATACCCCAAATGAAGAATTCCCCAAAATAAATGAAAAATCACCCCCAAAAGCCCAACATGAGCCCCCAAATATTGTGAAAAATACCCCAAAAAACAACATTATAAAAAATTCTCAAAAAAAAAAAATTGGATAATTTTTCATTGTCCATATAAAAAATGCCCCAAAAACAAAAAATGTAATGTTACCTAAAAGTTATGAAAAACTCCCCAATTTTTTTTTGGGGGAATTTTTTATGATTATTCTGGACGCAAGCTTTATGAATATTATGAAAAACTCCCCAATTTTTTTTTTTTCGAAATTTTCCATAACGTTGCGGGACGCAAGCAGTTTTGTATGAGCGAGGCCAACCGTAATTTGGACTTGACCAATACTGAATTTGTCCCTTGACCGTCATTTACAAGCATGGGAAACTATTTTCGCCAATATATGATTACCCCCCCAAAAAACATGTTCCACGCTGAATTTATCTACAAAATGTACCCTGCTTCGTCAGACTTCATACTTTTCAATTTGAGTTTCTTTACAATTTGACGGAATCGCTGGTTTAGTAAACAACAGTGAAGTTGGCTGCAGTTGTAATACATGGAAATAATTGCATCAATCTAAACATACGCGTTGAACTAAACTCTTTATTATGAACTAAACATTCGATCATTTATCTCAAAAAAATGTCATTTTCTTTGAATACCAAAAGTAACACCTCTTGTTGGAAAACCCTGTACATAGAAGATTGCCCTTTCGGCCCAATATTTATATTCAGATATATTACACAGAAAAAACATATTTTTGAAATCAATTACGAAGTTTGTATGGAATTCGTCAATTCAATTACTTTTTTAATTGATTTTCTTCCAATTACAAAAGTTGTGAATTCAATTACTCAAATTTTAATAAGTAATTGATTTTTTTTACTATTTTTTACATTGATTTCACCAAGAATTTCAATTACAACATTAATTGATATCCAAGCTTAATTTCAATTACGACAGTAATTGAATATTTTTGGGCCGTATTTTTTTCTGTGTACGATTGTTCCTGAATATATATAAATATATTTTTTTTCTTTACAGGTATGTGGATATTTTGATATAAACTTTATATCGCAAGGATAGACGTGTTCGACTAATTTAGTTTAAAAACTAAATGTCGTTAGATAATTCTTAAGTAAGTACATAATAATCTCATTAAGTAGCAGCTAAAACTTGATACGAAGTCCATTTTTGGCTCGCTTTATGTCCGTAAAATGAAATGGGTCGCTTTTCTCTGGAAAATATTCCGAAATTCATCAAATGCGACGTACATTCGAGCCTGCTATGACATTACCAAATTCAAGACAAACATCAACAAACACTAATCCCTTTTCCCGCCCCTTCAATACCCTTGTTTCCTATCGCGAACGCAGTGCCTTGCAGATACCCCTTATCTCCTGAATGTTAGTAAAAACAAAAAGAATTACAGTCGAATTCGGAAATAAATATTAATAACGATTGATCTGGATGATTTTCCATGCACTTTACTGCGCTTAAACCGAAATTCGCTTTATTGAAAAATAATTTTGCTTCGTTTCATTTCAATACTAATTCATTTTAATTCATTTTTTTTTTAATGTATTCGACTACATTTATTTTTCAACCTCATTGGGAATGGTCAATGTCAGCGGCTTTTACACCTTCCACCATAACCTGGAATGTACACAAATTAAGTTTGTCCCTCCGTTGGTTACGGGCTAAAGACAATATTTATCATCTTAATGAAATGAAGTGTAATCATTGCTGTCGTTTGTGATATGAATGCTTTTATCCATTTGTTCAAATTCATTTCAAATTAACATTTCCATGGGGTTCTGTTTGTCCATACATTTTGCTGTTTCTGCGAAAGCAAGTCGACACCAAATCTCCTCAGCTCTCTGTCTTGGCTTTTTAGGCAAAATGATAAATTGACAAATTTTGTGTATTTTTGGGTCAAAGTACAGAAACATTCATCATTTCATTAAGTTTTGTTTTCTCTGCCCTGTGGTGTGGTTGGCGAGTGGTCGCATTCACAAGGACCCTTCTGCCTGGCCCAGGATGTGTGCGTAAACATTCAACAGTGAGTGTTGATGGGATTCAACTGAGGAGCGCAGACAGAAAGAAAGTCTTGCTTGAATTCTACAGTTGTTATTTTTTTACGCTTTACCCAGTGTTTTGTGCGAAAACAAAACAAGAAAAAAAAAACTGGCGTGAAGGAGATGGTTGGTCTTGGGCCGCTCGAAAGCAACAGACAGTAAGAAGACATTATGCCACAACATATCGTAATAAAGTAATATAAATTAAGGTACGACCTCTTGATAGAAACAAATAAATAATTTTCAGCTGGGGATTTGGCCTGCCTTTGTTGGCATTTCGGAACATTATCTTTGTGAGGGTCTTCCACAAGTATTTCGGTCTATCTGGGGGTGAAGGGGTCACAAGGGCTTATTCCATTTGGGGTTTAGTTGGTTGTTTCTGCCTTTTGTTGTTGACGATACATTTGCTTTGTCTTTTACTGGCACTGCGGTTTGATTCTGGCCGTTGTAGATGATTTGGTTGTTTGTATTATTTCTTAATGGTTTATAGGTCAAATAATGCGAATAATGATTATGATCATTACTTGTTTTTTAGGATGGGGGGATGATTGGAGATAAGATGATGGAGGGTTGCGGCTGGTGTTGCTTTAGCTTTTTTGCATTTGATTTTTGTATAAATTGAAATTAATGATGATTGCAACCTTTTTAACGGCTCAGCATTTACAATCATTTGTCAAGAGTTTTTCGGGAAGTATTTTTGTTGTTGTTGTTGTGGTCTTCTTCGAGTTCGAGTGCCTCGAGTTGATTCGAATGATATTAAGCCGTTTCTTTTGCATTACAAGGTATTGGCAAAGATTGTGTTGCCTTTTTTCCTTTTTTTGTTGTGTAAATAATTAAAACCACTGATGTTGCGAGTGGTTGATAATTCACTGGAGCATTCATTACAAAAAAAAAACTGCCCAAATAATTGATTAATTTTCTGTCTTGTGTTGTGTTTTTCCAACCCGTGTTTTATGTGACTTTCTTGGGTTATCTTATCTCTGTCACGCAGTACGTAGGAATTTAAATAGGCATTCTATAATTTTCTATAAATAATAATAATAAAAAAATAATATTTTTTTTGTACAGAAATTGTGTTTTCCCCAAATTTTTTTTTTACCAAAAATTTTTTTTTTCCAAAATTTTTTTTTAAAAATTTTTTCTTTACAAAATTTTTTTTTCAACAAAAATTTTTTTTTTTACAAAATTTTTTTTTCAAAAAAATTTTTTTTTTTACAAAAATATTTTTGTTTTACAAAATTGTTTTTTCCAAATTTTTTTTTTTCAACAAAATTTTTTTTTTCCACAAAATTTTTTTTTTCAACAAAAATTTTTTTTTTTCACAAAAATTTTTTTTTTCGACAAAATTTTTTTTTCAACAAAAATTGTTTCTTGAACAAACATTTTTTTTTTCAACAAAATTTGTTTTTTCAACAAAAATTTATTTTTTCCACGAAATTTTTTTTTTTTTCAACAAAATTTTTTTTCCATATTTCAACGGGCGCCATAGGCGCATTACAACTTACTAGTTTTTAATAATTAATCATTTTGTAGTTACTAAGCAAATGTCAGGTGTTCCGATACATGTGATATGAGCCCCGTTGTAGTACAATTTCGATACAGTTTGTTATTTGCCCATTACAATTGAATGCATAGAATTTGGTTCCTTGAGCGGGCATATCCTCGTAACGCTAAGAAAAGTGAAAAAAATATTTTTTTTTTCAAAAATAATAAAAATTGGGGAAAATCTGAGAATTGATAAAAATCTATTTTTTAAAAAATTTGACGTAATACAGACATTTCCACGAGTCTGCCTGCAAAAAATCAGCTCGATTGGATCACTGAAAAAGGGTTAAAAGTCGGTCCAAAGGCTTTCACACAGGCCACTACGAGCTTCATACTCCAAACTTAAAAAAAAAAAATTCTGACGTGTACATGAAAATCGCCGACACAAGTGTATTTTTATTTTGTATCCCCTTTCCGAAAAAGTAAATTTGGTTCATAGGACAGAATGTGTGTAACATGGTGTAATGAAAAACAACATCAGGCAACTGGCCACCACGATCTCGCTTACAGGACCATATCATTTTCATGAAATTGTCCATAACCAAATCGATAGCCTCACGAATTCTATCTTTGAGGTCGTTAATCGACGCTGGGCTCTTGGCGTAGACCTTATCTTTCACCTGGCCCCAAAGGAAGAAGTCGCAAGGTCTTAAATCACAAGATCTCGGTGGCCAATTGTGATCACCTCTTCGAGAGATAACACGTTCCGGAAACTTTTTAGTTTTGCAAACTGTGACTGCAAAATTTTCACCATTTTTTGTAGTGAATTTTAATAGTTTCAATGCGTGAATCGTTCCATTTTTTTGTAATGGCGTAGTTTCTACTTATCAAATGACAAAGAATAAAAGTTTCAAAAGTGACAGCTACCGAAATACCGGGTGATTCAAAGTAACACCTCTTGTTGGAGAAACCTGCCACTCGTGGTTTTGGAAGAAACCTCTGGTCAGTGACCTGCAACCGATGTCAGCCTTATACGCGAAGAGAATGCCAGCTTTCTGCAACATTTGTTCCATCAGCAAAGATCATACAGAGGACAGACGTCGCAAGCAAGTAAATGGTAAATGTTTTGAAAAAGCCGCTTTCTATTTTTACTAGTGTAACTGAGGGTTCTAGTGTAACTCAGAGTTTTTCTACATATTTTTGGATCTCAGATAATTTACTTAATTCCCATTAATTGAAGCAAACGATCAATGGCAAATATTGTCTTGGTAAAACTAGAATATGAACCTGGCTGTGTTTTGTCAGGGCCAATATTTCATAGAATCATATTTCTAATCAAAGATTTCTCACAAAATATTTTCTTTGAATTGTTTTTCTTTTCCAAATTGATTACAATTACTCTAACGCTCTATACAAATTCGAAAGCTTTCATTTCTCATTTCAAAATTCAATCTATATAACTAAGGATATTAACAATACACAAATACTTGAAGAATTTCCGAAACACAAATGCACACACTCCTCATCACAAACATTTAAATGAGGCCACCCAAATAGTCTCCCCGTTAAACAATAGACAATGGGAGGATGTGGATGTGGATGATGTTTGGAAATAATCATTTATCTTTCAAGTGTTGTTGTTTCCTTCTTGGAATCCTTGAGAGTGAATCACTGTCATAAGTGGTTTTTATTGTGCTGTGGGTTAAGGATAAGTGTCATCTTATACACTTATTTAAGCAACAGCAGCAGCAGAGGCGGCGACGGCGGCAACATCTATGACATCCTCATCATCATCAAGCATAATAATTGTAAATATTCCCCATACATATCACAAGCACATCTATACTTATAGACATACAGTCGTACATCTATACATGCACATTCATGTTTTTGGATAATATTTTGGTGTCATATTTATTTTAACATATCACTTCATATCTTTGGACTCAAGTGGTGGCGGTGGTGGTGACTGTGGGAGTGTGGCTACAAGTGTAGCCATATTCGTAGTCGCAGTCACTGTTTTTGATATTTCCAAAAAGTAATTTTCACACACACACCTACAGAGAAGCACACCCTTACACACACACAGTCAGATATACTTACAATAGAATTATTTCCTATTGCTAATAACAGCTCAACATTTTAAGAAGCTTTCAAGTATTCTCTGTTTTCTGCTTTTTTGCCGAAGAAGATTTTGTAAATTAATTTCAATTTATTTGAAATTCTGCTGTTTGTAGGTGCATGCATATGTCAGTTGGCAGAATTGTTATTTGATTTTCATTATAAATCTTAAGGACTTTTCCGTTTGGAACAAAAATTTCATTTGCATTTGCTCTGCTTGATTCGTTAAGTTCAAATTCAAATTTAAACTTAAACATTTGTTGAGTAGAAATTCCATAAGCTGTAGGAAATGGAATACGAGTATTTGTACAACCAGGGATCCGGATTGTTTTATACATTTATTAGTAGATTTATTGTTATTGATTTTTTGTTGGTTTTTTTTTAAGTCATCACTGGATGACTAGGAAATGCCCGGGGGAATTAAGTTGAAATCCAACGTACAATTCAGCCAGTCTTCTTTAAGACGGAAAAGTCATTGAAAGAAATATGTTTTGAATGTAAAAGTTCATGGGACAGATAGTGTGGGTCATTATTACCGCATAGCAAACCCAGGTTGGTAACCTGATAAAAAAAATATATTTTTTTTGCTCATGTTATTGCCACCTCGTAAGTGCCAGCGAGTGTGTGAGTATCTCTAAGCCATGTAAAACTTCTTTCGAACATTTTGTTGTGATCTGGGGAACATTCCAGGTTCATAGGCTTACACTCAGGGCACTGCTTCACAGACGATCACACCAGCAGGAAGCAGGAAAATTTCTCCATTACCACACCAGCAGGATGTTATTTGAAACATTCTCCATTACCCTGCCATTACACGTACAATAAATTAAATTGTCAGTCTACGAAACAAATGAAAAATATCAAAAATCATTTGAAAAAAAAAAAACTTAGGCTCTACATGTGCAAGTGCATGTTCATTTGCAAAATGTCGTCGCAAGAATGGGTTCTCTCAACAATTGTTGCCAACCGCAGCAGCAAACAAAAACACAATGTTGCCCTATGCCACAAATCGTCAAAGAATTTGGGGAAAAGTATGGGTAAAAGTAAATTATATTCAGTTTTTCAAGACTTACAATTGCACTTAAGTATTCAGGATTACTTGCGATTACTATAAATAGGAAAAATATAACTAAAACCACAAACTGGTGGAATTTGATGTGGACAAAAAATTGCATCACCATATTATTTGATGGCAGTAATCAGGATTACTTGCGATTACTATAAATAATCAAAATTAATCCGACTACTTTCAGAGATTACTTTTGATTCTTTCTGATTATTTATAGTAATCGGAAGTAATCCTGATTACTGTCATCAAAAGAGATGGTAATGCAAATTGTTGCCCACATCAAATTCAACCTGTATTTAGTTTGAGTTCTATTTTTACTTACCGCTACAAATTGTATACGATTTTTGTTTTTTTTTATAATTGCTAAGCTGAGCATTCTTCATGATTTCTTGCATTCAATCACTGGTGTATGCGTTAAACCAACAATAATTGGCCAACTGGAGAACGCTCTCACTCCAGTCATTTGTAAGATCCAACCTGTATTTCCGTGCATGTTCTCCAAATCTTGGCTTTCTTTGCTTGCCAGCAATACTCTCTTTTTTTTTTTGGTTGCTGTCATCTTCCATTGCACGAGTATTGGGAGAGAAAAATGTTTACTATGTCGCCTCTCATTGATCGCGATATTTGCCAGTTGTCCCGAAAATATCAATGTCTACCGCATCGATAGGGAATATGTATGTGAAAGGTTCATTGTCGTCGTCCCGGTCTTCTTCAAATATTTCACATCTAGTCATCATGTTCTATTGTGCTGCTTAGTGTAGCTTTCGAAATTCCACAATTTCATATCTGTTTTTTTTTTTTGTTTATTCCGCCATTGACACGATTTTGATTTCAAGTTGTATTCTTTCAAACTATCATCTCCGGCCACAATCCGTAACAAAACTGAAATTCGAATTACCACAGAAGTGCATAAACAAGAAAATCGAATAATATGTGTTGCCATGAAAGCTCTTATACGTCTGCATAAACAAATGACCATAGAAATTTAAAAAAAAAACAAAAAAAAAGTTCTTGAGTATTTTCGAATTTGTTGTTGAGTGGTATTTCGTGTAAGTTTTTAAATGTATGAACATTTTAAAATACCAACCGGGAAAAAAACAAACAACAATAAATGTATAAAACTATTTATGGGTTACTTGGATGGCCATAAATACTCGTAGAAGAAAAACTATGTCGGCAGGTGGAGGGACACATATGAGTTCGCAGAACTGGTATTTGGAAGGAGGGAGGGCCTTTGCAATTTTATGATTTCGTTTAAAGAAATATTAGACTAGGTTGATTTCGTTGTCCCTCGATGTCACAGTGCCCTGTGGCCAATATGAGTTCCTGGCTGCCTTGAGATAAGATCTTCTTGCCAGCATCTTTGCAATCAAGCAACTTAGATCTCGAGACTTCGTCGGACATTTCGTGGGCTTTGGTTCCATTTCTTAATTTTTTTTAAAAATTATTTTTGGTTTACAGCAACATTCGAGACTCTGATGGCATTTTTCCATTCACATGTCCTTCATGACTTTTTTATATTTTCCGACTGCTAAATTTTACCAATTTTGTTTGGGAGTATTTTTGTTTTTTTTTTCATATGGATAGAAATAATGAATTTGCGAATTCTATTTTGTTTCCTTCATAAACTCGTGGTTTTACATTTTAATGTTACATTTTATTATATAATGAAGAAGAGCTAACCCATCTCAAGTGCCAGCTGCAGGGCCCTCACGAACCTGCACAACGACTGTGGGTGTTTTTTTTCTCGGACCCTAAATACACATGCTAAAGTTCAATTGAATTTCGAGTCCTTGAAACTGAAAATGCTCTCATACGTACGTAAGAGTGGACAAAACATGTGTATGTATGTCTCTGCAAATATTTCAAGTACAATTTTCACAAACTACTTTCTCTGGAACGGCAACTACAACAACGGTAATGGCATGCAAAGCATTAGTTTATTGAAGAGTAGATGGAAATTGCGCAAATGGTAATTTTAACAAATTTCAGCAAACACATGCTGTATAAAATTTTGTGTTAGTTTTTATTAATTTTTTTTCAGATTTTGAATCATTCTATATCGATATATATTATGCTACCGCTTTTATTACTCCTTAAAGAGCGTAAAACAAAAATATGAAAATAGCTGCAAATACAGACTTATTTGCACTCAAATGTACTTTTTTTGAATTCTCAAAACACGCTATTACTTCTGCCCAAATATCTTCTTAATATATATGTATTTACCCTCGACACTGATTCTCTGACTCTGTCACGCAGTACGTAGGAATTTAAATAGGCATTCTATAATTTTCTATAAATAATAATAATAAAAAAAATATTTATTTTTTTTGTACAGAAATTGTGTTTTCCCCAAATTTTTTTTTTACAAAATTTTTTTTTTCTTTACAAATTTTTTTTTCCCAAATTTTTTTTTTTTTAACAAAAATTGTTTTTCAACAAAATTTTTTTTTTAACAAAATTTTTTTTTTTTAATAAAAAAATTTTTTTTCTATAAAAATTTTTTTTTTCAACAAAATTTTTTTTTCAACAAAATTTTTTTTGTCCCCAAAATTTTTTTTTTTTAACAAAATTTTTTTCCCGTATTTCAACGGTCGCCATAGGCGCATTACAACTTACTAGTGTAATAATAATCGAATTATATTTGCAGCCAAAGAAACTTAGTTTCGAAGCAAATACGCTTTACTTGATAATAGCTCCAAACACATGATTTACTTGTGTGCAAATATTTTAAAAAGACAGACTTTTCAACGTGTATGTATGAGAGACACAGATAAATGAATAAAACTGTAATGGGGTATTTGGATGGCCATAAATACTCGTAGAAGAAAAACTATGTCGGACACATATGAGTTCACAGAACTGGTATTTGGGAGGAGGGCCTTTGCAATTTTATGATTTCGTTTAAAGAAATATGTTGAGCACATTTGTGATCAACACATACACATCTGCAGGGCACCACGGATTTTAACAAAAAAAAATATTAAATCAATTTTGTCCATAACTTAGGAATACATAATTTTTGATTAGTTGTACAACAGTCAGTTCTATAACATGTGGTCATCTTGTAATTTCCTTTTTACACATATTTAATTTTTAAGATTCTGTTTACCTGCGTCCTTCTCATTCCTCATTCCAATGCCATTTTGTAAGGGAAATTGTTAAGGAAGATATAAATAAATTAAAATTTTGCATAAGAATGCGGTTCTTAAGCCTTAGAGGAATTAATGTCAAATGGCCAATGCAATTCATTAATTGCATTTAAGGAATAAACGTAGGTTTTTGCTGACATCAGTTTTTTTTCCAACATCATTTCTAAATCCACTGCTCGGTACATGGCTATTGCTTTTTCTAGAGAAGTTTAAAATAGAGAAGAATTTAATATACTCTCTGGCTCGCTAAGTCGCCGGCAGTTACGAGTTGGAAATGTTATTTATTTATTTATATCTATTCCAATTAAAATTAAAAGAACATAAGCATCAGCAACTAAGGCTATCGGTCTTACCAGGATAACAACTTGGATTTGCTCTGAGATAGACGTATATTCCAATATGACCATTTAATTTCGTCACTATTGGTCTTAGAATTATTCACTGTTCGAGATAATTTATCACAATTAGCAAGGTCTTGCCAAAACGAATACAAAATGTACTCTACCCACCCTTCCTCTGACTATAACAATTAGTTTCATCAGTTTTTTTGACATTTTTATAAACACCCGTTTCCACCAGCGCCGGCTAACTCCTAGAGACAAGTACTTTCCACCTCCATGCTTTGGCTGTGGTCATCCCCATTGTCATATTTTGTTATCCGTACATGCGCTACATTGGGTATGAACCCAAAAATTCACATATAATTCAATTATATTTAATATTGTCATATGCTAAAAGCTTTTTATCCGTAATGACATAAAGTGATAAAAACCGCCAAAATTAAAAAAAAAAAAAACACAACAGAAAACGTTGTGGGCAACACAAGAATATACAGCGACACAACGCAGGTTGTTACCGCCACTTAGCCAAAAGCCCATTCAAAAATGTTCCACTAATGCAGGGGGCAAAACAACAACGTCAACGTCAGCCCGGCCCAGCCAAGCCAACAACAAGAACATATAAACCCAAAAGGACTCTTCAGGTCCAAATGACAAGGACACATAATAAACCATACGGACAGACAGTTGGGGATACGGTGTGGAGACATGCAGATGGCAGCAGAAAACATAACGCATTTGCTAATAGAGAAACTTAAAAGCCATGTCATGTACGTTTTATATATTTTTGCTGGCTTTGATGTTAATTCTATTAGAGGACCCTGCACCAGAAAAAAAAAAACTTCCAAATGTTAATAAAAACTGCTCCCCAGTGTGAGAGCTACTCGTGTACTATGGCGGCCTTCGTCTGGCAAGGTCTGCAAAATGAACTGCAAAAAAAGAAGAAGAAAAAAACGTTGCTGTTTGTGTTCAATTCACCAAAAATGTTATTTTATACAAAATATTCTCTGTTTTTGTAAGCATTGAAATCCATGACGGAAATACTTGGTGTGATTTAAGGCGAACGTCGTGTATCTCCCATGAAGGTCATACCCGGCAAGGCCGTCATGAAATTGATGATTATTATTTGGAAAACATCAAGGCAGAGCCAAATTGACAAGTGCCATTATGTGTAAAGGTCGTTATTGCAAATATTCGTAAAACATTTTTAAGGACACACTGTTGAAGCGGACGAGTATTTTCCGTCATCGGCAATGAGATGATCTTTGACTTTATGAATACAAAATTTTTGGTATCTCAAGTAATGGGACTAATTATTAAGCTATAAGTCGAATTCCTTAAAAATATTTTAATACAAAATTGCAATGTGACTTTTCATATGGAATATCATTTGCAACCGCAGGTGATTCCAAAACACTTTTTGTTCTGGCATGTACTTTAGGGCAGATCACATTTCTTTTGGCACAAAATCTTTGGTCATTTTTCATTTTTAAAAAACATCTTTATTAATAGTTATTATATACACAGAAAAAAAAAGACAACCAAAAATTTTAATGAAAATATTTGTACAAGAATTTCATCACTTCTCAATGAAACTTTTCGTTAATATGCTAAAAAATTTGTCAAATATTGAACAAAGTTTGATGAAATGTATCAACAAAGCAATTCATCAAATATTTGGATATTTTTAATGAATTTTTGATCCCATTTATCAAATTTCGTTTTAATATTTGATACATTTTTAGCATATTTACGAAAATTGTTATCAAATGTGGAAAGAAATTTGATAAATTGAATTGACAAAACATTTTATATTTTTTATGATTTGTATTTTGGTTATATAATTTATAAAATTTCTTTTAATAGTACATACATTTTTTCGTAAATATGATAAGCAATTTACCAAATATTAAACAAAATTTAAAAAATTATAATATTTTTCGATATATTTTATTAAATTTCGTTTCAATATTTAATAAAATTTTTCATAAATATGCTAAAAAACGAAATTTGATAATTGTTGATGAAAAAATTTATTGTTAATTTCAAAAATATTTTTAATGAACGACATAAAATTTTTTTTGTATATATGAAACTTTCTTCATCAAAGATATTTTTGATAAACAGTATACGAATATTTTCTTTAAGTTGACAAATTGTTTATGTTTATTTAGAGTCTAATGGCCTTCTAAGTGATCGACAGTATGGCTTTCGTAGAAATCGATCTACTGGAGACCTGATGGCGTTCCTTACGGAGCGATGGAGTCGATCTATTCACGCTCTTGGTGAATGTAAAGTCGTAGCTCTGGCTATTTCCAAGGCGTTCGATAGGGTCTGGCACGAAGCACTGATATCAAAACTTATTGCATTTGGTGTCGGTAATATCTTCTCTCGATTCATATCGAGTTTTCTCAGGGATCGCTCTATACGAGTTTTTATAGATGGGGTCTCATCCAACGAGCATAGGTTGACGGCAGGAGTGCCACAAGGCTCTGTCCTCTCTCCCTCTCTATTTTTTATTTTCATTGACGACCTGTTGGGTCAGACTGTGAACCCGATCTACTCCTTTGCGGATGACAGTAGCCTATGTCATTCATACTCATTTGATCATCGGCCAGGTCCTCTGGAGGTCGAAGACAAAAGGCGAATGATGAATGACTCACTTAACCGCGATTTGGCGATGATTTGTGAGTGGGGCCAAATGAATAGAGTGGATTTTAATGCGCAAAAGACCCAGTGATGTATGTCCGTGAAGATAAATTGTAAAATGTAACTAGTCAAAACACAAACCGCCTTTTTAACAGAGCGATTATAGGGAGTTAACAGAGCCATGTTAATTGGTTAACAGTGAAAATGCTGATATATATTTACGATTTCTGACCGATCGGACGAAAAAAATAAAAAAATAAAATAAAATAATTTAAATAAAACAAGTTCACCTTGGAGTTCACCCTTAAATAGAGTGACAAAAGAAGGCCCACTGTGGCCGACTGGAAATAGATGCAGGGTCCACATTAATACCATGGGTAGCTATTGTGATTCCAAATCGATCTGTATACCACACTTGTCCAAAATCATTTTCAGAACCGATTTATTCAGATATTAAAATCCGAACAATTGGTAATATTTTAGAAACTAGTAAGTTGTAATGCGCCTATGGCGCCCGTTGAAATATGGAAAAAAAAATTTGTTGAAAAAAAAAAATTTTGTTGAAAAAAAATTTTTTGTTGAAAAAAAAAATTGTTGTGGAAAAAAAAACTTTGTGGAAAAAAAAATTATGTTGAAAAAAAAATTTTGTTGAAAAAAAAAATTTTTGTTGAAAAAAAAAAAAATTGGAAAAAAAAATTTTGTACAAAAAAAAATTTTTTGTAAAAAAAAAAATTTGTAAAAAAAAATTTTGGGAAAACACAATTTCTGTACAAAAAAAAAATATTATTTTTTTTATTATTATTCTTTAT
This sequence comes from Hydrotaea cyrtoneurina, assembly GCA_958296145.1. Lineage (NCBI taxonomy): Eukaryota > Metazoa > Arthropoda > Insecta > Diptera > Muscidae > Hydrotaea > Hydrotaea cyrtoneurina. Next base: position 71,127,820 of record OY282516.1, on the reverse strand, counting down.
AGAAAATTATAGAATGCCTATTTAAATTACTACGTTCTGCGTGACAGAGTCACTGAATCAGTGTCGAGGATAAATATATATTAAGAATATTTTTAAAAGCTACACTCGATGTTTTGCGCCCTGTTTTTGAAGATCGCATTATCAGCCGCAGAGCTGATGTCGTTAGGCTACTGCAGGCAGCCATTTGAATGAAATTATTTTCCATTATTAACCGAAAGGTTTGTACTTTCAAATAAAAAAAGAAATTTGAGAAAATATCCAGTAGTTTTTTTTATAGAATTTTCCAAAAAAAATAAACATTTATTTGGCGGATCCTGTATTTGAAAGAATATAATTTGATTTCTCCTCTATGTCGAACTGTATCTTATATACAGAGTATCCCGGCCAAATTTGAAAATATTTTTAGGGAAATTTTCCATTTGGTAATATTCTTATTTCAAACATCTGCATATTACATTGTTACATGTTGGGATGTTTTTATTTTATAGAACGTGTCCAGCACTTTATGGATAAAAAAAAAAAATGATAACCTTAACATCAATACATTCAATTCCCTTTAACTCACCATGAGGTAGCACAACCAAATAAAAAAAACTTCCCGGGGGCCCTTGCAAACATTTTCAGCACCTTGGACAAATTTGCGTTTATACAATTCAAGGCAATTATGTCGACAATAATAACAAAAAAAAAACCAAAAATCTACCCCAACAAGTCTTTGGATTGTGAGTTTAAAAATGAGTAAAAAGGAAATGTAATTGAAATTATGATGGAAATGTCATCAGTGTCGTCTGCCATGACGTTTTCTGTAAAATGGCAGAATGCCAGCAGGTATTAAATTACTTTTTCCATGTACAAATATTTAAATCAGCAAAACAAAACCACAGTCATATCAACACACACACACAGAAAACGATATAAAAACATAATAATCAACTCATCAGGTTCTGGTTCCATAAATATTTTCCTAACTACAGGCAGTCAGTCCTATATACTCGTGTGTACGAGTAGGTCGATAACTAAAGAAAATTTAGCCACACTCAATTGTCGTATGTTTCGTTTTCGCCTGCTGTTTAACATTTTAATCAAGTTATTTGTCTTTGTGTCATGTTGTTGCTGTTGGTCTAATAAACGGTTTCCGTTTCCTATTTCCGGTCACAGTTTATTTGCTTATTTGTTGTAGTCAGGCAAATCGTTCAACTCTGAAAGCTCAACAAATGCAATTCATATTTTGGCCCTGTATTTGCTTGGCTTTCGTTGGCCTGTTGTTTTTACACACAAAAACGTTGTGTGGTTAATAATTCAAATTTTTTTTCCAAGAATTTGACATTGACCGAATGGAATATTTTAAACCTATCTAGTTCTAGCTTTGGGGATGCCCCCATATAAATGCAATGTACTGTGTCAGCGGTGGATAATTAGGCTAAGGGAAGACGGAACGAAGGAGGGCGGCACCAATTCCCACTGAATTATGAAAAACCTCCCAACAAGGATGATATGTGCCTACCATGCATTCTTGAAATTCTACGATTTTATATTTCTATGTGTGTAGATTAGAAATTTCCTTGAATTCTCTTGGAGAACACATCCTAACTCAATAATGTCCTTTGCTCACTTCGATATTTTCTATTCTACTTAAGTGATTTGAAAGCATATATCAGACTTAATAAAATTACCATGAAATTATTCAAGAGGCAAGGGCCTATTTTGTTTGTTTTTCATTTTTTTTTTTGGGCACACTCAGTGTTGTCAGAGTGATTTTCCTAGAAACTATACATATCCGTATATCAATGTGTGTGCCCCCAAAAACCTCATGAAAAGGACTCTGTCATTTGCATAACAGATCCTTTTTATGTGGTGCGGTGATATTTTAAAACAAAATTTGTATTGAAACACACACACACACACACATATTTTCCTTTTTTGACCCAAGAACTTTTTTGTGTGTTGCTGCAGCGCAACCACTTTTAAAATGTGTTGCTGCTGTACCTGCCACTACGAAGAATTAAATTGTTTTAAAATGAAAGGAAACCTACAACTTATTTCAAACATTTTACATATGAAAGTGACCACATTAACCGTTGTCACCACCCGGTGACATTTTAGTTAAACATCAAAGTAGAACAATTTCCGGAAAACAGACCAAGGTAGGATGTGGGTATACTATATAATGGGGTGGCCCGCAAGGAAATGTAAAAAAATTTGAAATATATTCCAATATTAGGGACGTCTGGCTCTAGGAAAAATTGTCCAAAAAAGAAGTTAAGATTTCCCCCTAACAAAAATCTCATACAAAAAAATGGGGAAATGAAAAACGCCTCAAAAAAGAATTTAAGAATTTCAAAAAAATTCCCATTCATTAGGAAAAATTACTAAACAAAAAGTTGGGGAGTTTCTCACAATTTTTAGGTAAAATTTCATTTTTTAAACAATGAAAATTTTTTCATATTTGAGATTTTTATTGTTTGAGATTTTTCAGAATTTTTGGGAACATTTTCATATTGGGCTTTTGTGGGGATTTTTCATTGATTTTGGGGAATTCTTTATTTTTGGGACATTTTTCATTTGAGAAATGTTTTATAGACCAAATATTTAATTTTTCGTTTATGGTGCATTTTTCATATGAAAAACATTGACCAAAAACGAAAAATTAAATATTTGGTCTATAAAAAATTTCAAATTCCCCAATTTTCTATTTTTGGGGATATTTTCTAAACAAAAGTAGTGGTGTTATAATGTTGATTTTTTGGGGTACACTCATACCTCGTTATACGGCTTAGATACGTTCCGGAAAAAGTGGCCGTATAGCGAAATGCCGTATAAGGAGGTAATTCATTTCATACAAACCCATAGTAACAGCAAGAGATCGGTTCTAATTTTTTAAAAAATAAGTTTAATTCCAATTCAGTGAATAAATATAAAACACTTACATCGTGGTGACCAAATAACACATTTAAATAAAGTAATAAAAACAAAAATCCATCATATGTAATATATATGTGAACATTTTTTCACCGACCAGCTACAAAAATTTTGTCCAATGTCAGTTGTTTGGCGTTTCTTTTCATTTCTTCTTGTAGTTGGGTGTAGCAAAAAATAGACTTCTCTATATTTCGTATAACATTAGCACTTCGATCTTCGTCGGGATCAGACTGCAAAAGAATTCTTGCCCCCTACTCGAAATTAACTTCTTTTGAGTAGGTGTCAACTCTTCTGTGTCGTCAATTTCATGTCTTTTGAAGTACGTTTGGCGGCCATTTTCAGCTAATTTTGTTTCAATAATACACTTCAATAATACCTTTCAATTATTATTCAGAAACTAAAGGTTATTTTTATACGCGCTAGAAAAGTACGTCTACTCACACTCATCGTTGAAAAACGGTGAATCCCGATTTTTTTTTGGCCGTATAACGAGGTAATGTGCGCCGTAAAGGGAGGCAGGGCCACAATTGAAACAGGCCGTTATAGCGAAATGCCGTAAAAAGAGGTGCCGTATAAAGAGGTATGAGTGTATTTTTAATAATATTTGGGGGAATTTGCTTTGGGTAATTTTTCATAAATGATTTTGGGAGATTTTTCAGAATTTTTGGGGGGATTTTCACTCATTTTGGGGCATTTTTCATTTGGGAAATTTTTTATGGACCAAATATTTAAATTTTCGTTTTTGGTGCATTTTTCATGCGAAAAACTTTGACATTAAAAAATTCCGCAATTTTTTGGGTAATTTTTCGTTTTTTGGGGATATTGTCAAAACAAAATTAATGTTGTTATATTGGTTTTTTGGAGTATTTTTAATAACATTTGGGGGATTTTGCTTTGGGTAATTTTTTATAAATAGTTTGGGGGATTTTTCAGAATTTTTTCGAATATTTTCATATTGGGTTTTTGGTGGGATTCTTTATTTTTGAGACATTTTTCATTTGGGCAATTTTTCTAGAGCCAATATTTAATTTTTCGGACATTGAAAAATTCCCAAACTTTTTATTTTTGGGGAATTTTTCGTTTGGGGAATTTTTTGTTTTTTTCAAAACAAACGTAATTTTGGTTTTTTGGGGTATTTTTAACAATATTTTGGGGATTTTGCTTTGAGTAATTTTTTATAAATAGTTTGGTGATTTTTTGGAATTTTTGGGGAAAAAATCATATTGGGATTTTTCATTGATTTTGAGGAATTCGTTATTTTTTTGATACATTTTTCATTTGGGAAATTCTTTATAGAGCCAATATTTGATTTTTCGTTTTTTTGTGCATTTTTTCATATGAAATGTGGACAAATAAAATTTTCCCCAATTTGGTATTTTTGAGGAATTTTTCGTTTTTTGGGGATATTTTCAAAACAAAAGTAATGATGTTATAATGTTGATTTTTTGGGGTATTTTTAATAATATTTAGGCGATTTTTCATAGGGTACCAACATTAGAAAATAAATGTACTTTCTATTGTAATTAAATAAAAACAAAATAAATATGTTATTTGCAACATATTTGATAGTTTCGTTGGTCCACCCTAATACTCCATTTCCATATACCTACTCCAGTTGATTGTATGCTCTATGATGTAAATGTAGCCAAAGGAAACCTCAATATACTTAAAAGCAAAAGATTTTCAGTGGGCTGTCGTCCCATATCCCACTAATCGTAGTGCAAGCACTATGAAATATTCACCGGAAAATACATTACACATCTACAGTGAGTAACAAAGAAAAATTATTCTAAATGGATTTCTGGTTAAAATACTTTTCTATAAATTGCTGTTCAAATTTCCAGCAGACTGCGTAAGCTCAAAAACTAGATTTTTCAGAAAAAAAAAACACAATTTTGTTTTTCAAATTAAATTTATTTTATTTTATTTCAAATTTAGATGATTTCAATCACCAACCAGTTATGACCGGGGTCACAAAATAAAAAGCCTGTTGATTGAAGCGTTTCCATAACGTTTAAAGGTTGTTGTACGTAATACAAGGAATTACATAAGATTCAGTTTATTTGGACCTTACACGCATCTTTCTGAGCTTACGCTTCAACCTACGCATACGCTTCTTACGCCACTTAGCTCTCATTTTTTCCTTCTTTACTCGAAGACGACTGAGAACGAAAGAAGACATTTTGTCTACAGGCATCATATACATTCCTTGTAGCCTCACTGACCCCGTGGACCTTCTGTTTAAAGCTTCAAATGGCTAATGTTTTTTTTTTTTTTGTAGAGAAGTTTTACGTTTAGCGTTTACTCTCTTAATCGTAAAATCGCCGGAATTAGGAGGTCTAAAAGGATCACTGCAAAATGTTCTTCTTAGATGCTTTTTGCAGGTTACGAACCTGCGTATGTTGTTGGATATTCACACAGACTATCCATCACAGTATAACCGTCTTTAACTCGTTTAGAAATGAGACTGAAGAAGACACACGTCCGGGAGACACAGACCATATGGCCAGCGACTGATGGGAATCGAGCCCACAACCCCCACGCTGATAGACAAGCACACTACCAACTCGCCTACCGGGGTGCTTAATTATTTATTTATTTTTCATAATATTTGGGGGATTTTGCAATGGGTAATTTTTCATAAATTGTTTGGGGGATTTTTCAGAATTTTTGGGATAATTTTCATTATGGGCTTTTGACATTTCTCATAGAGCCCATTTTTGCCCGTGGTAGTCGATTCTAAGCCGATCGTTCTGTTTGGTGTTCAATGAGTGAACGTGCAGTACATGTCGGCTCACTACTCCAACTGGTCCTAAAGATCTTTAGACCCATCCGACCAGTGGTATCCAATGTCGCCACAAAAAATCTGTATCAAATCTCCAAATGTATAAATTAAAAAACACCCAAATACTTCTGAAAAGCCCATTGGGGAGTATTTTCCATTGGGTGTTACTTCATTTCTAGTTTTGGTGGTTACTTCGTTATGAATATTTTTTTGGGGATTATTTAATTTTTTATGGGTTATGCATTTTTTTGTCGACTTTTAATTTTCAAAAAAAATTTCAGGACTTTATGATCAGAAATACCGGATTTATTGCCCCTATATAACCAAAATCCAAAAAAAAAAAATTGTTTCACAACTAAATTTGTTGCGCATTTTTATTTAAAATTGCCTTTAAAATTTTTTTAAGTCTGACTTATTGAAATGCAAGTTACGCCCTTTCTTAATTAAGCCATCGATATACACATCTAATTTTCCAATTGTTTAAGATACCAATAGACAAATGCAAAGTATTTCATAAACCACAGGTCAATGCCCCATTCTTTTCCTGCTGTTGCAGACGCATTGCTGCAAACTTTGTTAGTAGAAAGTACAAAAGCATTTATCCTTTCATTAGTTCCCCGTACGACAGTTCCATATCCTCAAGTACTAATTCCACATGCCCATTGAGTAAAGTCGGTTTGTCTATCCTTTTTTTTCTCTTATCCAAATTGCCTGGCATTGAATTCTTAGGCCTTTTGTTTTTATGAATGTGCATTTAAACAAAGGTCTACAACGGAAGATGATGGAGGGTAGCAAGCAGCAGAGCTGCGGGAGCTGGCCATTTGTATTTATTTTCTAGTCTGGCAAATAGTCATAATAATAACTTTTATGAACAATTACAAAAATAACTTATCATCATACCATTACCATCACCTTTATATTCGTTAGTTCTGGTCAGTGGAGGAGGGGGATATTATTTTGCAATTGTTCAGGCAAACCTTCTTCTCCTGTTGGTCGTTGGAGCGTTTGTCTTACATTGTGGGCAGACTTTGTTTTGGCCATGTTTACTTTATGCGTTCATTTGTTTGCATTCTACTGTGGCCATTGCTGTCTTGATTTTCAAGTTTACTAATGATGCTCACTTCTGCAATGCCATAATGCGAGTATTGCCAAAGACTACAATTGTAGAAAGGCATCTTATTGGCGTTTTATTCTTCTTCTTTTTTTTAAAAAAAATCGCTGTTGTTATTAAAATAAAATATTTGTATTACGCGTTACTTAGAGTACACCCGAAAAAATTAAATTGAAATGAGAGAGCAGAAAAAAATTAAAATCGAAAATTACTGCTAATATAAGTTTGGGTTTTCTCAGTTAATAAATTGTAGGCATTTTTTCGGAAAAGTGACTTGAAACATTTATTAAATCACATGTAATATTAACTAAGTATTGTTTAATTTCAAAAACATTGCATAACATTGGAAAATAATGAAAACCTTAAATATGATTCACATAATATTTATCTGAACTCGTGTGGTTGGCTCTTAAATTAGTTTGAATTATTTCATAGTTTTGTTTATGTGCGAAATTGTTGCATATTTGAAATCTCCATAAAAAATGACTTTTTCAATTTCAAAAGCGTCTCGCAAAGTCAAAGGAAAAGAACAAAATTTGTATGTGAAGTTGAACTATATTAGAATCCGTATAAGTACAGACTGACGATTTAGAGGCATTTCTTCTTATTGCAAACAATTTCAACAGCAGTTACGTATTTAATATAATTAAATGAAATGAAAGACTGAAGTGTTCACATACATTTTTTTCTGAGTGTGTATGGCGAAAAAAAAAGATGTATTCTTAAAAGTATTAGATTTTCTTTTGTCTTCTCGTAAGATGTAAAACGTTTCTATAGTGTTTTGTTTTTATTATAGATCGGGTCGCAATCAAACTAACGAGAAAAAATATATTCAGTAAATTTTGGAAAATTAGGAAAATACATCAGACCCCACTTTATCATAAAAAGAGAGAAAAAACAGACATGGATTTTCGAAAATATTAAATTTTCAAAAGGTTTCATTGAAATATTTGAAGACAGACAAATTACAAAACAAAAAAAACAAAAGAAATCACATTTGCATTTGATTGTGTTACCAGTCGGAGTGTGCTGTACTCAGTGATACCGCTGAGAATTTTGAAAAAGTTGCACAAAAAGAATTGTATGCCATATTTTTTCGACAAATATTTGTTTTTATGAATTCCTGTTAGAAATAATGATTCTAACGGAAATCATCATAAATAAAGTAGCAGGCCATCAAAAAAGTCGAAAATAACGACTTTAGTCGCACAACGGCAATACTGCCAGGACTAGAATTCGCGAACGACCCGCGTCGCAGATTTTATTTTTAAAGGAAATTTTTCAGAACTTTTCATTTTAGATTTTTTTGGAGGCATTTTTCATGAATTACTTGAAGTATTTTTCAGAACTTTTAAAGAATTTTTTATTTTAGATTTTTTTGGAGGCATTTTTCATGAATTACTTGAAGTACATTTGAAGTATTTTCAGAACTTTTAAAGAATTTTTCATTTTAGATTTTTTTGGAGGCATTTTCCATGAATTACTGAATGTACTTCATTTGAAGTATTTCTCAACATTTCATTTTTAAATATATTTTTTTGGAGATTTCACTAACATTTCTTGTCATTCTTCTATATCATGCAATACTCGAAATTCTTCGAAATGCTCATAATGTCATATTTGCTTTTTTAAAGATTGGTCAGATATTCCCAACAAAACTAATTTGTTGTTACGCCACAAAAGAAAAATCCCTTTGGCCGACCCATTTTAATGTGTGCGTATAGAAGAGAAGAAAATCGGACAGAATTCATTTAACAATCGAAAGAAAAAAGAGCACTGAGCAAATCTGCTTAATGAACAAGTCGTCAGAGAAGGAATTTTGCACAGAAACCTTTTGCTAATTGGAAACGAAAGAAATTTCATAGGGGCATAGGAGAACAACAACAAAAAGAAACATAGGAATGTCAAAAAAAAAGAAAAATGTACTAACGAAAATATTTCTATGTCCTACACCAACGGGGAAGATATATTAAAGTCGTCATGGTTTTTGTAATATTTTTTGAAAATAAATGGTTATTCATTTTGCGTTTTCAAAAGTAAACGTAAATAAAACACATATCAAATACTTTTTTTTAGGTTTCAGTCAAAAAAAATTTTTTTTCGTAACGCTGAAGTAGTTTAAAAATTTGGAGTCTCTTCAAGTTATGCTAAGAAAAGTGAAAAAAAAATATTTAGTCTGCCTACTAAAAATCAGCTCGATTGGATCACTGAAAAAGGGTTAAAAATCGGTCGGAAGGGTTAAAAAAAATGTGACGTGACATGAAAATCGCCGATACACGTGTATTTTTATTTTTTCCCCTCTTTCCGAATATGTGCATTTGGTTCATAGGACAGAAAAAAATCTATTTTTTGTAACACGGTGTAATGGTTGTCTATACTACTCCCATATCTTCAGAATCTCCTTAGAAATGCTCTTCAAAGTCTAACCTTTGTTCTGCAACTCAATACCGGTAATGAACATAGTTAACTCTTATTATTATTTATAATAAATATTTAACATTTAACCCTTCCTTGGGGGGGAGGGTGTTAGTTGGACTGTTATAGTCAGCCACTCCAACCTTTCTTAATTAGTTGCATTATCATTCAGTCGTACAAAGATTCATAGATTCGAGTGAATGATGTTGCCGCTGTCGCTGCGGCTGCTGCTGCTGAGGATACGGATACGGATGGTGATGGTGAATAAAGATAAATGTTGTGTGTTTGTCTTGCATTTGCATTTGCATTTAATGCAGCACAACATTCACAGACGGTAACCAGCAACGACGGATGTCATAAATCTCAATAAATGAATGAATTTATAAAGTAAAATGTGAATACATTAAGTTTCATTTTAAGTTCAAGCCACGGAAACGGAAATGTTGCTTGTTCGGTAAAGCAGAAGTGGCCGTAAGATAAGATACGAGTATACGAGTGTTGCCATAATTGTGTCTAAATCATATTAAGCAAAGCAAACTTTTATCCCAAACTAAGGGTTACATGGAAATTGTTAAATGGAAAACACACTGCGAGGTAGTTTACTAACCATCTACGTTAGTTTAGGGGGGGGGCCCTTTCGAATAGGTCCTTTCTGAAAGATGGAGGGCAGATCAAAATCGAAAACTCCCTTGACTATGGGTATGCGAACTTTTATTTATTTATTTCAAATATATTTCATAAAATATAGTAATGTGAACTTGTATGTCGTTAGCCCAATTTTACAATTATTTTCAAAATATTTCAAAAGATGTTTGCGAAGAAAAAATCTAGGATAAATGTGGAAGTTCTAAATTTAAAAATTTTTTTTTTTTTAGTTCAGTTTTTATGAGACTTGTTTTCATTACAAGCTTGCTTAATGGTAAAGAAAACGCCCAACTACCGATATTGTCATTTGACACAAACTTGGCAGCATTCTGAGAAAGCTGAGAAAAAATTTTAATACATTTTCATTAAAAACTGAAATCATAATCATGATAAGTAAGTGTTGTAAAAAAATATAACAAATACAATTTGAAAAAAAGAATAGTCTAACCATTCTTTCATAATTGTCAATTTTGTATTTATTTTCTTTTTCTTCTGTATGTAGTTAACAATTAATGATAACTTTGTTCACTTGGCACCATTTAATATTGGCAATGCTGTGCCAATTTAAGACACAAACTTAAGCGATAATTTCTATCCATTGTTTCTATCGCTTAGCTCTTCTTCTGTATTAGTTCACAGTAGGCGTGTTTTCGTTACAAGCTAGCTATTATCGCTAGATTCACTAGCGATATTGTCATTTGACACAAACTAGGCAGCATTCTGAGAAAGCTGTGAAACACTTTTAAAACATTTTCATGATGAGTATGTTTTGTGAAAAAATATATCATATTTAATTATAAATTAACAATTCGTCCGTCTTTTCTGATAGAATTTTGTATTCATTTACTTCTTCTTCTGTATTAAATCACAATCAATGATATCTTTGTACACTTGGCACCATTTAATATTGGCATTTTGTTATTTTTCTATGCTGGCAATGCTCTGCCAACTTAAGACGGTAATTTCTATCCGCACTTAATATCTCTTAACTCTCTATACAAATGAAGAGATTATCTAAGCTAGCAGTGTAACGAAAACACGCCTAATTTGACATATCTTGAAGACGAATTGACCGATTTCTTTGAAATAAATTATCCAATTTATTTGAAATAAATTTTAAAAAATGTATCGCTGTATTATTTGAAATCTCAGTGTTTGCTGCCATAGAATCCGAAGGGCAGTTTCAGAGTTATCAACAAAGAAAAGTCGCAAAATATTTCTTTTTTTTTTAGGGAAGCTTTCATAAATTAGAATGAGCTATAGATGAATCAATGGAGTATTTTCGATGTTATTAAGAACTTAGTGAGGACACTTTCTAGTCACAACATTTTTTTTTGTTGCCTAGTGTAATCGCTGACCCCCGCCATTGAGTTCCGCAGAGGTAAATCTGACTACCTGATATCTCCTGGGTGAAACCATTTAGTCGCAGAGTGTGCTGGGTTCCAACTGGCGTTATTTATCGTACGCTTTCTCACCGCAGTCTGTAATCTAGTACTGCGGGTAGTCTGGAACATATGATGTTTGTCCCAGCCCAAACAACTTTTAACGGTCCTTCGGGGAACCCGGTTTACGATGTCTTATGAAAGTGTTTTTTTTTTAAATAAAAAAATGCAAAAACTGTTGTAGGAAAATTTAACAAAAGGATTTCCTCCTCCAAGATAGAGAACCCTGGGTAAACCTTGACGAACACTCCGGACAACAGCGCAGAGAATATATAAAATATATGTAAAATGCCAAATCGATGTCATAATAGATTTTAAGTTAAATAACAACAATTTTCAAATTTCATTTTAATTACTGTCATTTTCGACTTTGGAACTTTATAACTTTCGGTTATTGTTTCTTACTTCTTTCTATCTCCAGAGCACTCCACACAACATACACTTGACCAACTTTTGTTGGTTTATCTTTTTGGATGTTTTTTTTTTGTTGTTGTTATTTTCCTAAGTACATACAAAATGGCCATGTTGCCAACAGAGAGTTTCATTACTATGGTTTCTTTTTCTCGTTTTTGGGATGTTAAACAAGAAAAATATTCTTAACGTTGTGTTCTGTTTTTTTTTCTGAGGTTTTCTTCCCAAGAATTTGTCTTGCAAAAGAACCCAAACAAACAATGGTCAGCAGCAGCAGCCAGCAACAAACAAAAATGACCAGCCCACCAACATACATAACATATTGTTGCTGGCAATACTGCTGGACAACGACAACCATAGACAACAACTTAATGACAACGGCAAAAACCCGGAGAGGAGAAAAAAAGTGTTGTCAACAAAAACTTTTCGAAGGGGAAACGGACGCAACTCGAAAGGGATGAGACTGGCCAAGGCGACATCCGAGTCAGAACATTGGGCAAATCTGGTACAACAAGAAGAACAACAAACACCAAACAAAACATGAGGCCAAGACGGTTTTTAATGAACCCCTAAAGTTAAAAAGTTCGAACCGAAGGCAAACCTCTGGCATTCTCATACTAAAGTAAAAGCAAAACAAACAAAAAAAGACTATGACTAAATAACAAAGACAACAAGAAGTTCATAAAATATTTAAAGATAATTTTCTTTAAAAACAAATACCAAACAAAGGACGAACTATGCGCTGTTGTCCTTATATTGAACCTCGCCAGTCGTCTGACGTAACATGCAATGTCAACATGTTTTGCAGTAACTCTAATCGAAAGGTATGATGGATGGATGGAACGGTGTGGGTGCGTGGGTGTGGATGGTGGCGGCTACGAAAAATGCTTTCTAAATACTCGGGCAATTATGCCATCCAATATGCAAGGAACAATTTTAGGTAATCACCTGTTTTACGGCAAATTACGTAGCAGACGTTTAGATTTTTATGCCATGTCTGCCATTGAAGTTCAAGTTTAGCAATGAGGTGTACTTTAAAGTGACTTGTTCTTGGGAACATGGCCACGAACATAATTGCACAATTGCTGCTATTGGCAGGGGTGGATGCATTTAATGGGCTTATATTCACAAAAAAGAAAAAAACTAAACGGATCTTTAAGAATTCAAAGTTTGCAGGAAACTGAGGTTTTGGAAATTTTACCTTCAAGTATGGCTAAAAACAAAGTCCATCAAGAGCGGCGTATCCCCTCATTAGTCTGGGTAACCAAACGGAAATCACAATGGGGATCAAGAAGCTTGTTATGCTATTTGGAGAGGTCCATTTGAAAGTCACAAAGCAACACTGATATGTGTCATTGTATGATAGACAATCGCCGAACTAATAGAGGTTCGTATATCGATAGGAATATGTAAAACTATTTTCCAGCTGTCGTCTTTCTACCTCATAAATGCAGCAGATCTTGGCCTTCCTAATAAATGATTTCTTAGCACTTCGATCTGGTGCGTACTTTCGCGCAGTTCATGATATCAAGGATGTGTGTGTCTGGTTTCACTTGGTTTTGTTCTCCGCAGTCACGGCCATCCCTGTCTGCGCCTTGCGCTTTTGAATTATTTCATCGACAGCGCTTGCCTAGTTGTAAAGAAAACGCCAAACTAGCGATATTGTCATTTGACACAAACTAGGCAGCATTCTGCGAACGCTGTGAAAAAAAGTGAATACATTTTCATGAAAATCTAAAAAAAAATAGTCATGATGAGTAGGTGTTGTGGACAAACATTACAAATTCACTTATAACTGAACAAAACTACCATTCGTCCGGCATTTTTGAAAGAATTTTGTATTCATTTTCTTCTTCTTCTGTATTAAATCACAATGAATGATATCTTTGTACACTTGGCACCATTTAATATTGGTATTTTGTTATTTTTTATGCTGGCAATGCCGTGCCAACTTAAGACACAACCTTAAGCGATAATTTCTATCCATTGTTTCTATTGCTGTATGCGACACACAATAGGCGTGTTTTCGTTACAAGCTAGCTATTATCGCTAGCTTAACTAGCAATATTGTCATTTGACACAAACTAGGCAGCATTCGGCGAACGCTGTGAACAAATTTTAAAACATTTTCATGATGAGTATGTGTTGTGGACAAATATATATATTTATCAAATTCAATTATAAATTAACAATTCGTCCGTCTTTTCTGATAGAATTTTGTATTCATTTTCTTCTTCTTCTGTATTAGTTCACAATGAATGAATATCTTTGTACACTTGGCACCATTTAATATTGGCATTTTGTTAGTTTTTTATGCTGGCAATGCCGTGCCAACTTAAGACGGTAATTTCTATCCGCGCTTAATATCACTTAACTCTCCATACAAATTAAACGATTATCTAAGCTAGCGGTGTAACGAAAACACGCCTATTGTTCAGGAATCGAATTCAATACAAATAAAACACACACACAAACGTTACTTCCATCGAGCAGTTTAGTTGATTCAAAAATACTGGCCTTGAACAAGATTTCAAAAAATTCGGACCAAAAAGTGTTTAATATGTTTTGAATTTTTGTCAGTTTCATGGTATTTTTTTGAAATTATTTTTAGAAGAAATTATAAGAAACCCACAAAAAATAAAGCGAAAAAATGTGAGTAATAATTGTTGGTCTTAAATATCTCGCAAATAGTAGAAGATAACCTTCAAACGATTTACAAAAAGTCTTACCCTACTAAAATCGGTTAACAATATGAAAATAAAAAAAAATACTCGCTATAGAGGTGGTACAATTGGATACCCCTATCACACTCGGTAAATGTACAGGATGGCAACCAAGTAGCTTTTCTGAAGACTCCAGCTCAGTCTCTAGAAACCTGACACACACATTCAATATGTTCGGAGATCTACATCAATGTATTTTCACTTTTTTTGTAGTGATTCCTATCACAACTCATAAACGGAGTCGAACTGAGGTCTCACCGAAGCCCTTTTATTTTCTGCAATTTATATGAAGTGGGACGTTTGTGGGACTATCGGTCAGGTTCATAGCTTGGTGTGAACTTCAAAAAAGTCTCCAAGTGTTTTTTTTTTCAGAGAAGTTATCTATCATTGGAAAAAGGGCCAGTCGGTCCGACGGACCGTATTCAACTGGCATCGTGAGGGAAGTGTCTCGCTTTTATGTAGCCCTATTTTGTCCTCAAATTAAAAGAACTGACAGCTCACATAGGGTGATACGTTCAGGCCCACTCTATGGTTAAGCTCATAGCTCAGGTTTAAAAGACCTTTAAGAAAATCGTTTATGAGAACTAGCACTGATAGTTTGAATACTTTTGTAAACAGGCGGCCCATCCATCATATCCGTAATACTCGTTTGTCTGGTTTTTCTTCTTGGCACCCACAGCGCCCAGGTAATCCCTTGAATGGTATCCCTACTTTCTTTCTTGTTGTTTTTATTTAAGCCCTTCGACAAGAACGCAATAAACAAAATAATTATTGCATACCTTTTAGTTTAATAAATGCCATCGACTATGTCGGCGTATATGAGTTCCTTTGATGGTCCCATCGGCCTCCTGGGAGGTCGTCGTTGACGTGTTGTGCCCAGGAAATTTCATTATTTATTCATTAGCAGCCGGCTAGAGTGAGGAAGAAGGCAAATTCAGGGAATCGAAGTTGTTGTTTTGCAAGTACCTGCTCCAGGAGCAGCAGCAAAACGGCAAAAACTTTAGCGACACTTTGTTACGCAACGTTTTTACCAACGCCGCGTTACGTCGCTTCCGTGGTTTTATTTTTATTTCTCTTCTTCTTCTTGTTTTTTTTTCTACATTTTTTGTTTCGTATATCTTGGAAGCTACTCAAACATTAATGACCATAAAAGTTTGCCTTTTAGTTTTACGTTGCGTGGTGGAAAACAAAGTCCTTCATATCTGGAGTTACCCATACATGATTATTTTGTTTATTTTGCCTGCCTGGTTTAAGTTGGTAAACAATTTATTTTTGTTTTTAACCGAAAAACGTATAAACCCGTAATAGCGGTGTTAAACGTGCCGGAGGAGGGCGGGGAAGGACAAACTTTTACTTTGTTTTTCGCCGGTGCGTTTAATTTTAACCACTTGCGGAATTGGGGGGGAATCGAGTGAAATCAGCAACACCAGCCAGTGGGTTGAAGTCCTTAGATAAAATGTGTCATGGCGATGGTTGCAGATGGACCAGATGGATGTGAAGATTAGACAGACTTTGACCAAATGGTCTTAATGTGCATGAATTCTGTCCAATTAGATTTGGGGTCTCCAACTAATAAACTAATGGAAAAATTCCTCCTATTTCAAGTCCTCTAGCAACATCCACTTTCCTCAATTGCATTACTCTATTTCAGTCTTTGGGGGGCACGACTTTGATCAGTCTTTGATCTTGGGACTTGCAGATATTTGACTTAAATTACCTTCACCATTAATGGGTTAATTAAAGGACTTTGCTCGGAAACAGGACTAAATAAAAACTATTAAGGTTTTTATCGCTTTCCCAACAAACAAACAACGCTCTTCATCATAAGTGTATAAGTGGTACTTTTATTCATCGTATGGTTTTTGTTCAAACATTTTCGGAACTTTTTGTTGTTTGGCGAACTGGTCCTGCTCTCGCTGCCGCCGTCCTCATTGTTGTTCGCTGAGTTAATATGCCGACATGTGTGTGTGTGCGTGTGTCTGAAAATATATGTGTAGGTTGTTTATTTTGGCGATTAGCAAGGATTTCCAACAACCGAACAACAGGCAGCATCTAAAATATGCAGGCACCGGGACCAACAGGCAACATTTGCTGGCTGGCTGTTGTTGGTTGGCAAACGAGCGTTGACATGATGCATTTACGTTAATTGTTATTTTATGAGTCAGTCTTTCTTTGTTTAAGCCTTTGCCTTACCTTTCTCTCCACATGTGCATACAATTCACCTGATGAGTATTTGTATATTTTAGTGTGTGTGTGTGTGCGTGTGTATTTAAGCTTTTAAGCGAAATTTTTCACAAAATTCTCATTTAACGGAAGTTGACAAGAGTTTTTAATGGTTGAGACTATAACGACAGCATTCAGAGTGGAAAATTAGATTTTAAGGGGATGACGTGATTTAACTGCTGCCAACTACGTCAATGGGAAAATAAGTGCTTTGTAATTAGTGTGATCAGATTCGAAACTGCAAATATAGTGTAATATAGTAAACTATAGCACTAGCCAACACGGTTTGGCACTGGAGCAATCAAAAATCTTTTCTTGGTGGGCTGAATTCGAATCTGTAATTGGTTTTTCTCTCTATAACCTCAGGTTTTTGAGATATCAAAATAAAAAGGTTTTTTATTAATTTTTTTTTACATAAAAAATCTCCCCAGAACACTAAACCTCTTTATTCACTTAAATACTAAAAGACTCACAGGCTAACTTTTTTTTGAAAAAGTACAAAATCTTAATTTTTAAATGAATTAGTTTTTTAAAAAAAAAATACTTATCTTGTAGAATACAATTGCCATGAACATCTAGACACAAGCTCGTGTGGCAATCGACTGAGTTGACCATGTGTTGATCGTGAAATATCGTGTAGAAAAGAATTCTAGGGTTAAAAATCAATGAATTTTCAAAAGTGAATGGAGTTATTTGTATTTTGTTGCTTCGTTTTCTCGTATTACAGTCCAGCAATAGTCTCCCAGCATGTTTAGGTCCCCAAATCCTTGATAATTTCTTGTAATTTTCATTAAATCTTGGTGAACACTCTTTCCCTTGTTTGCACCCAGATTAACATGCTTCGTTTTTGCAGTAAATTTTTTTCTAAAAATTTGTAGACCAGTGTAATTAGTCATTATTTTTGTGTTTTAGTATTTTTGTACAGGGTCCGACAAATATTTTTTTTTTGAAAATTGTATAAAAAAAAAACATATGTTTATGTTTAAATCTCCTTTTGATGTTAAACTTTTGATTTTAACTAAATGTAATAACAAATATTTTCTTTATCCTTTCAGGTAAGTTACTGAGTCAACAAACTCAGTTTTAAACGCTTGTAATGCCATCTGGGAATGTGGAGGCAATTTTTTTTTTTTAAATTGATCTATCGATTAGTGAGTATACAAATTAGATATAAATTGTAAGTTGTAATGCGCCTATGGCGCCCGTTGAAATATGGAAAAAAAATTTTGTTGAAAAAAAAAAATTTTGTGGAAAAAAAAATTTTGTTGAAAAAAAAAAAATTCTGTTGAAAAAAAAAAATTTTCTTGAAAAAAAAAATTTTTGTTGAAAAAAAAAATTTTGTTGAAAAAAAAAAATTTGTCGAAAAAAAAAATTTTTGTGGAAAAAAAAAATTTCGTGAGAAAAAAAAAATTTCGTGAGAAAAAAAAAATGTTGCTGAAAAAAAACATTCGTGAGAAAAAAAAATTTTGTTGAAAAAAAAAAAAATTGTAAAAAAAAAAATTCTGTAAAAAAAAAAATTTGTAAACAAAAATTTTGGGGAAAAAAAAAAATTGTTAAAAAAAAAATTTGGGGAAAACACAATTTCTGTACAAAAAAAAATTATTTCTTTTATTATTTATTATAGAATTATAGAATGCCTATTTAAATTCCTACGTACTGCGTGACAGAGTCAGTGAATCAGTGTCGAGGGTAAATATATATTAAGATAGGTGCAGACGGCAATATCATGGTCATCACTTACACCAATTGCCTACTACATATGTATTAAATTACTTTTAACTTTATTTACATATTTTTTTTTTTTATTTTTCATATGTAGTCTTCAAGCTTCTTCTGCCCACCATTTTGTAGAAAGCCTTAACTTGCTATATTTTGCTGCAGCATTTAAAAACGTCCCCCTCGGTTTCACATCTGAATTATGATATATGACAATTGCCCACCTCAACAATTTGTTTGCAAAAACTCCGTGAGTGTTTCCTCGATTCGCCCAACTTGTTATAACCGGCGTTTTTGGCCTTTAGACGTCACCGGAACTTCTGTCTACCACTTGAGTTTTGAGCATAAAGTTGGCCGTTGCAAAAACAACAAAACAGACAGAGAATGCGCCACAACTGGCAAGCGACAAAGATTAATGTCGCCGTATGTGACATTTAACGCTTGAACATGAACTCGAGACGTCTGCCGACACGCATACATCAAACACTTATTAACTCACTACTGAGTACTTAAGTTTTGGGGGGGGGGGGGCAGACATATGCATTAGTATACCGGGTGCCGCAAAAGTAATAGCCTGTTTTTTTTAGTGTATACATTGAGCAACCGAATGATAACCTAAAGGGTAAACGATCTTAGTCAGATGCTCATATTTCCTACAGAAAGCAGCAATAGCTTTTTCTCAACCAACGATACACACACATTTGGTGTAAGAGACGCAGCGACACCTGGTATTGGCAGACGTACTACTATTTGGTTCGCCTACCCTACAAGATTATCTTTGGCATAGACCAACTACTTTCCATTCGTCATACTCAGCGTGTGAGTGTGAGTTTTTCTTATGAAAAACGTCATAAACCGGCTGCAGACATGTGTAGTTTTGAGATAATTTCGTCTAGTTTCTAGTCCCCGGCGTTTATATTGGAGACAAACGTTTAAAAAATCACCAGACAACAAATTGTTGTACTCAGTTCCGTTTCCCGATTTCCATATTTACAGTATGTTGTTTTTGCCTTGAAATGGAATAATTAAAGCAGGAAACCAACTGCCGCGCACAGTGGCACATAATCGAAAGCAATAAATTTAGCAAACATTTAATGCAGCTTAGAAAGTAATTAATGAATAAATATGTAATTGAATTTATATTTACAAAATAAGTTTTGGGGAATTTTGGGGCAAACATTTTTTTTAGTAAATAAATAAATAATTAAATTCATAATTACAAAATAAGTTTTGGAGAATTTGGGGCAAACAGTGTAACGCATCAGTGGTAGTTAGGGTGTGTGCGACTATCACTCTGCAGAATCCAGTTTCGAAACCTGGTAAGTCCGTCAAACATTTTCATCTGTCTAGAGAGTAATCTGTAAGCCATGTACAACTTCTCTAGAAAAGCATAATCCGGCTTGAAACTGTACATCCCAATCAGGGGGTATACAAATTATATCCTGCACAGCTCAAGGATTCGAGACAAGTTCCCCGCCAGTTCCTTCATGGAATGTTAAGGGAAATACGTAAGTAAGTGAACACAGAAAAGGAACTGTTAAGGTTAAATTAGGTTCCCGTCACTTAGATTACGTAGTCCATTGTAATTCCACGGAAACTGGCAAACAAAAACGTATCCCTGCTTCCTGGGCATACAAAAAAGCACCTGAGTTGGCCAAAGAAATAAGAACCCAGTGTTAAATGGGCCTGTACGCCGCAGTAGGGCAAGACCCACTCAGCTTCTGCAGAGGATCCTATTCGCAAACTTCAGTCTCATTGTATGCCTTCCAATCAGACAGAGTCCAGTCATAACGCCAAAACAGTGAGACATAGAGTCTTGATAACGCCAGCATATTTGTCATATTTGTCTGAATTGAATGCAGTCACTGGCAGACGCCCACCTACTGTTTCTCCATAGACGGAGATTGCAAGTTGCTCAATACATACCTCTGGATTCCATTTCACTCAAATATGTAAAGAAGCCCGTTGATATTTTTTTGTTTATGATTCTTTGTTTTAAAAATTTTTTTTGTTTAAAAAAAAAAATAAAAAAAGCTACAAAATCAATATTCTACTGTTAAATATGGGAATTCATAACTAACTAAAAAAACCTGTATTAAGAAAAATGTATGAAAATCCAAAAAAAAATTTCACAAATTTTTCTTGACAAAGGTTTGTAAATTTTTACCCCCATGTTCATAAAACTTTGTCAAGAAAAATGTGGGAAAATACAAAAACAATTTTCATATATTTTTGTTAGCAAAGGTTTTTTTTAAATTTTTTATAAATATGGGGTAAAAATTTAGAAACCATTGTCAAGAAAAATTTGTGAATTTTTTTTGGATTTTCATAAATTTTTCTTAATACAGGTTTTCAAGTTTTTATGAATACGGGGGTAAGTATTTAACAGTAGAATATTGATTTTGTAGCTTTGTTTTTATTTTTCTTATTTTTTTTATTAATACCTTTGGCTTGCCACCCATATTTTTTAATGGCAGTTATCAGGATTACTTCCGGTTACTATAAATAATCAGAAAGAATCGAAAGTAATCTCGGAAAGTAGTCGGATTATTTTGTGATCATTTTGGATTATTTGTAGTAATCGCAAGTAATCCTGATTATTTTTAGATTTTTTGTAATTGTAATCAATTTTAAGTCTTAAACAACACCGTGTTACACACATTCTGTCCTATGAACCAAATTTACTTTTTCGGAAAGGGGATAAGAAATAAAAATACACGTGTATCGGCGATTTTCATGTACACGTCAGAATTTTTTTTTTTTAAGTTTGAAGTATGAAGCTCGTAGTGGCCTGTTTGAAAGCCTTTGGACCGATTTTTAAACCTTTTTCAGTGAGACTCGCAGGCAGACTCGTAGAAATGTCTGTATCAAGTCAATTTTTTTAAAAATGGATTTTTATCAATTCTCATCAATTCTTCATCTCATAAAATTATCAATTATTTTTTTTCAAAAACAATAAAAATTGGGGAAAATCTGAGAATTGATAAAAATTGTTTTTAAAAAATTTGACGTGATACAGACATTTCCACGAGTCTGCCTGCCAAAAATCAGCTCGATTGGATCACTGAAAAAGGGTTAAAAATCGGTCGAAAGGCTTTCACACAGGCCACTACGAGCTTCATACTTCAAACTTAAAAAAAAAAAATTCTGACGTGTACATGAAAATCGCCGTGTATTTTTATTTTTCCCCTCTTTCCGAATATCTGCATTTGGTTCATAGGACAGAAAAAAATGTATTTTTTTTAATCATTACTGTAGCTCGAAAAATTTAATTTAATTAATAATTATTACGATCATCATTCATTGTAATATCCACGACCTATTTAAGTTGTATCCACCAACTGTCAACTGTTTTCCCGATTAGAAGAGCAAAATGTCCCATTGTGCACCGTCAGTTTTACCGACGTACTTTCATGTCACTCAATGCAAATGCACCAGACAGCAATGAAAAATACAAAACACAACTCAAAATTGATTTCCTTTTACCATTTCAATTCGACTGAAGGGAGTCGCTATACGGTCGTCTGTCGTGAGCGAAAAAAGAAAACACAAAAACACAAGAATCGGTAGACAAGAAATTTGAAGGTTTCATAACGTTAGTTTTCGGTTGACAAATGCTTTAATCGGGAAAAAGGGAATCACACATGACATGATATTTGAAATAAAGAAAAACCATAAGGGGAAAATTGTCTACCAACTTCACCGGGAGTCCACCACAAACCCTATACTCATCTGTCCCACAAACAATGACAACACATAGCATACTACATCCCTGGTAGCGTGTATTCAGGATACGTTCCGACCGAAATCTCTGTTCTCATTTCGAATCATCTCTATAGTTGTGGAAGTAATTATCACCATTTTTTGCCAGTGACCTTTGGCTTACTCCTTATATACAAATTAATTAGGCACATCAAAGGCCAACCGAAAAGTATGCACCATAACCAAAATTATAATTGCTCCCAAAACTATGCTACGCAACAAAAAAAAATTGCAGCTCCTTGCTTGGCCAACCAAAGAAAACGGATATTAAACATCCACCTTTAAGCACTAATTAAAATCGAAAGACAAACACGAAGAACACCCTTTGACAAGTTTTCGTAAATTAATAATCCGGTTTTTTTGCCGCGGTGTGTGTGTGTGTGTGAGTGTTCTTCATTATTGTGCTCATAAGACAACCGCTAATTTGATCACTTTAGGCCAAGATAATAATATCTTATCATAATGAAAAATGCTGTCATCTACGTCTTCTGTGCGACGCAAACGAAAAGAAAAATTAATTTCAATTTTTCCTCCAACCAAAATGAAACTAAACGAACGACAAACGTCGTTCCAATGTTTTTGGCACACTACCAAAATAACGGAAAAAAAAGAAAAAAAAAATCAGAATGCTGGGGAGGAGCAAGTTTCGCTTTTTGCCCGTCGATGTGTTGGCAAGCATGATTTTGATCATACCTCGGGCATAATTAAAATTCCGGTGATGTCTTCGTATATCACATACATTACAGCTGTGCACCGTGCACACGGATCCGTGTTTGCATCCATTTTCTACCGGTTTCTCTACGTTTGTGTGTGAATGTTTGTGTTTTTTTTTTTTTGTTCGTCCTTCTTGTGTTTTAATAAAAAACCGAAAAAGGGTTGACGGCAGTCTGAGCGTAACGCAAACGTTGTTGTGCATAATTGTTAGCGAAAGTGCTTTGAGAACATGGCACACTCTGGCGAATTTCGTAGGTTTTGTTTTCTTGTTTTCGGATGAGATGTCATTACTTTGGGTTTCCCAGTCGTTTTTTTTTTTGGTGCGGCACTTTGTCCTCGTTTTTGTGCACCAACTAATGTATTGACATTCGGTTGTAATTGTCAAAGTGCAGCGGTGGCCGATAAAAGGTCCGCAATGGGAAGCGATAGGAGAGCTGATCTCAATCTCACTGTGAGAGCTTGATTACAACATGGAGTAGGCTTGAATTGTTCGTTGTGAAAGCAGCGTTTGTTAATTTTGTGAAGAGTTGCCACATGTATGTATTTAAAGAAAAACCCGCAACGCTGATTACATGTTTTGCTGCACTGTCCCATGCGATTACATTGGACAGTGATTGTTCGAAAACCTCAACACTCTCACACTTTTCTACCAATGCACACACATTTTTCCAATTGACTGCCAACATAAATTTGGCAGAGATGAATGTTAGAGTTCTCCAACACATTTGTTGTGTCAATTTATGGGATAATTTTATTGTGAAATTAAAATTTTTTTTAAAATGTTTATCGTTTTTTTTAAGGTTTCAGTTCAAAAAACATTTTTTTTCATAACGCTTAAGTAGTTTAAAAATTTGGAGTCTCTTCAAGTTATGCTAAGAAAAGTGAAAAAATATTTTTTTTTTAAAAATAATAAAAATTAGGGAAAATCTGAGAATTGATAAAAATTGTTTTTAAAAAATTTGACGTGATACAGACATTTCCACGAGTCTGCCTGCCAAAAATCAGCTCGATTGGATCACTGAAAAAGGGTTAAAAATCGGTCCAAAGGCTTTCACACAGGCCACTACGAGATTGAGACTTCAAACTTAAAAATTCTGACGTGTACATGAAAATCGCCGATACACGTGTATTTTTATTTTTCCCCCTCTTTCCGAATATGTGCATTTGGTTCATAGGACAGAAAAAAATGTATTTTTTGTAACACGGTGTTATTGTCAATAAATATTGGTGTCGAAAAGGCAGCGGCGGACAGCAACAATTGTGGCGAGAAGTTACTCTTGCAACGACATTTTTCAAATGAACATGCACATGTGGACCTGGAGCTTTTTTTCAGATGATTTTCGATATTTTGTTCTTTTGTTTCGACGACAATAACCAACTGGTAACAGGACCATAACTAGTCCTGTTTCTCTTTATCCAAGCTTTTCTACCGTAAGATGTCTACCAGTTCGTTAGGCATTAGGGTGGAGTGAAAACATGCTTTTTTTTTAATTTGAAAAAGTTAACCTCGGAAAGAGATGTAGTCTGGGGTCCTAATGAGGGGATAATAAAGAAAAAAAATTTAAAAAATGTTTAGGGGTCGCGCCACTCCCTCGAAATTTGGAAATTATCGCTATTTTGGCGTTGATTTTAGAAAAATCCTAAAAAGTTTTATGTCAATAAATGTTTGCAATAGCGTAAACAATGAAATAAGGGCATAAAAAAATTTAAAAAAATTTTTCTCATTGTTCAAAAATTTCAAAAAGTAAAATAAGTCAAATCGTCCCTTCTTCAGAAAATTGACTGAACAATGAAATCGCCACCAAAGCTACAAATATTAGTCGATTATCCTCATATTTGCCTCAAATACTTTTGTTTGGGCACTGAACAAGCTCAAACTTTTAAATTTCGAATAAGTTAAGTCGTTAATTTTTAGGATTTTTCTAAAATCAACGCCAAAATAGCGATAATTTCCAAATTTCGAGGGAGTGGCGCGACCCCTAAAATTTTTTTAAAATTTTTTTCTTTATTTTTCCCCTCATTAGGACCCCAGACTACATCTCTTTCCGAGGTTAACTTTTTCAAATTAAATAAAAAGCATGTTTTCACTCCACCCTAGTGGACAACCTTTGGTTCCAACAAGATGGCGCTACAGCCATTGAAACAATCAATATATTGAAGGAAACTTTTGGTGAGCGCATTATCTTGCATCATAGGCATGTGGCGTGACCTCCAAGATCGAGCGTTGGACTATTTTTCGTGGGGTTATGTCAAGTCGTTTGTATACGCAGATGAGTCCGATACGATTGACGCCTTGAAATAGAATATTCGGCTCGTTATTGCTCACATACGGCCTCAAATGCTCAAATTGGGCCTCTCGGCTGGATTTTATTCGAGCCAACCGCGGCGTCCACTTGCCCGCAATCATTTTGAAAACATAATGGCAAACCCTTACATTTATAATGAAGATAACTTCTTGGCCATAACATTTTTTCCTAAAAACCACACGTCTGAAAAAAAACACCCTTTATTTATCCATATGCAAGGATTTCGTGTGTGGGTTCAGTTATGGGGAAATGCATCGGTGTGTGTGTTTGAGGTTTCTGTACGTGAGTTGGACAATCGTGGTCGCTCTGCCGCTGTTGTTGTTGTTTTTGTTGTTCCCCCCCCAAAAACAAATGCATTCAAATTGAAAAATGCCGTTGAAAATGGTAAAATTGCAACATCAAATAATTGCAACAAAAACACAGTTGATATTGGAAGAAAATGCTCATAAGTAACCCCCCAAAAAAAACCCAACAACAAAAACAAACTATAATACGCAACAAATACATTGGCAAAATGTAGAGAAAGCAACACATGCACAAAATTCTGAAGCTATTGTTCAGGACTGACAGCTGGATTGGATTTTTGCATATTTTCCTCTCAACACAAACATGCAATCACACACACACACATACCCACACTCACACGTACCCGAGCCAACATCCTGTGATAGAAAATGGCTTAGGCGAACGTAAAAACAACAATGAAAGCGACAATTGCAATAAATCGAGGTCGGTGTGTTAAGGTAGTGCTCACGGCTATGCCAAGGGCGGTGTGCCCATCAACAATTTAGTTTGCTCTTGGTCAAGAAAATCAATGGGTTTTGGTAGAAACCATACAATTATATTGGTCAATCGGAGAATGAAAGTCCATGTGGTCGCTGAGACTTGAGCGGTTACGTCAGACTTTATATGAATAATTGTACACGAGAAAAGGGTGACTCATTCTTACTTACATAGAGCTCAACATTGTGTCCATTTCAAAAGAACATTTGGCGGCCTTTTTCGCAGACCAGAACTTAACACTGAAATAATATTGAAGGATCGAAGAATGAATGTGAGTGATAGGGCTGAGACCATGGACATCTCAACAGAGTAGATACATTCGATTTTACATGTATATTTGGATGACACTAGGAAAAATTACCCCCGCCCAAAAAAAAAAAAAGAATTCCCCAAAAAAATGTCACTCAAAACTTTTCATTATTGAAAATTCCCTAAAAAAAATTGGGGAGTTTTTCAAAATTTTTGGGTAACATTTATTTTTTTTTTCGTATGAAAAAATCACCCTAAAAATCAACAATGAAAAATTTCCTAATTTTTATTTTTGGGAGATTTTTCATTTTTTTTTGGGATTTTTTATAACAAAAAAAAAATATATGAAAATTTCACCAAAAATTCTGAAAAATCCCCCAAACAATTTGTGAAAAATTACCCAATGCAAAATCTCAAAAATATTAAATATACCCCAAAAAACAACATTATAAAAAAAAATATATATTTTTTTTGTTATGAAAAAATCTCCCAAAAATCAAAAATGACCTACTTTTTATTTTTGGGAAATTTTTCATTTTTTTTGGGATTTTTCATAACAAAAAAAATATATATTTTTTTTTTATAATGTTGTTTTTTGGGGTATATTTAATATTTTTGAGATTTTTCATTTATTTTGTGGAATTCTTTATTCTTTGGGGGGCATTTTTCATAGAGCCTATTTGGATATGAATATACCATCCGTGGGATGGCGGCCGCGATTTCGCAAACTCGAACAAGAGCTCAACCGCGTGTCCACTTCCAAAGTGGCTTTGGTGGATTTGATTTTATTTTTTTCAATATTTTTTTTTTTTTTTACAATTTTTAATATAATGGGGGACAAGAATTCCCCAAAAAAATCTCATACAAAAGTTTTCCTTATGGAAAATTCCCTAAAAAAATTTGGGAGTTTTTCATAATTTTTGGGTAACGTTTAGTTTTTTGTTTTTTTCACATTTTTTTTTTAATGGATTTTTTTTTTCAAAAAAAAAATATATTTTTTTATACTATTGTTTTTTGGACTATTTTTAATATTTGGTGATTTTTCAAAAATTGTTTGGGGGATTTTTCAGAATTTTTGGGGGAATATTTCATTTATTTTGTGGAATTCTTCATTTAGGGCATTCTTCATTGTTTTTGGGGGGCATTTTTCATAGAGCCTTTTTAGATATGAATATACTAAACGCGGGATGGCTGCCGCGATTTCGCAAACACGATCAAGAGCTCAGCCGCGTGTCCACTTCCAAAGTGGCTTTGGTGGATTTTTTTTTTTATTTTTTTTCAATATTTTTTTTCTTCTATTTTTAATATTATGGGGGAGAAGAATTCCCCAAAAAAATCTCATACAAAAGTTTTCCTTATGGAAAATTCCCTAAAAAAATTTGGGAGTTTTTCATAATTTTTGGGTAACGTTTAATTTTTTGTTTTTTCACATGAAAAATTCCCCAATTTTTTTAAGGAATTTTTTTTTTTGGTTATTTTCATAACAAAAAAATATATTTTAATTTATAATTAACTAATTTTTATATATTTTTCAAAAATTGCTTGGGGGATTTTTCAGAATTTTTGGGGAAATTTTCATATTGGGCTTTTGGGGGAATTTTTCATTTATTTTTTGGAATTCTTTGGACAAGTTTGAGTGATTCGAAATTGTTTACAAATAACGTCCGAATAGGACCACAGTAAGAATTCATCAGCAATGCATATCAATTAGATAACCCACAGACCATTGCAGACAAAAGGCGTGATTAAGAGAATATTTTGAGATAATAAACAAACCCCTAAATCCTGTGCACATAATCGTTTACACTACTCCTAAGGTTACAAAATCAAAACTCTGAAAATTTAAAATTTTTTACTTTGAGCAATAAATTGTAAGAATAACCATAATTAACAAACCATTCTTAGTGAAATGAAAAAGTTGTGTGTTTGTCCCCTCCTCCGTCCGGGAAGATTTAATAGCACTACGAAACGAATTGGAATTTTCAAAGCTTTTGCGAATGCGTTTTGGTAAAGTGCCCTAATGGTTGTTATTGTATCATTGGTTCACATTGCTATGGTGCGCAAGAGTTGGGAAATTTATTTGGTGTTTGTAAGCCTGCTCGAAATGCCTCGGTGCTAGCCGGGTGCGTTTTTCCTCTGGCCAAACGACAAAACTATACACACACACACACATGTATGTGGGCAAATATATGTATGTACATATATGCACCGATATACGGAACAATACAAACACCCTGTCTGGGAATTATGCGATCAACTACAATTGTCGCACATTTATTGCGAACTTGGCTTTCATTGCGGCTAAATGCACCAAATGTGACAACAAGGACAGCGGCAAACAACGCCATGCCACACCACACCACAGCACAGCACACGGCACAACACATACAGCTGAGGTTCGTTCATTCCGTTTTGAAGAGAAACGGAAGACAACAACAACAGCAACAGCACTGACATTAAAGGACAATTGCTTAAATGTTTCCAACGACATACGGACACAGATGCAAATTCCTACTCACGACTAGAAAACATACGGACATCCGAACTGGAGGCTTTTTTTTATAAAGACTAGAGGCAGAGGCGTATTCTGATCTCCCTTTTCGCCTTGACCTTGGATGGATTGACATTAATTGCTCTGGGTAATGGCTGAATTTATTGAAACCAAGCTAAGATAGGCCAAGGAGTATAGTGCTGTCCTAAGAACGAAAGTCACAAGCGCTAAAATTTCCAAACTCGAGATAAGGCGAAATTCCCAACCATTAAGGAGATGTAGATTTTTGTATTAAACTGTAATATATTTGAAAATCACTTTAGAAATTTTCCAAAAATATTTTATTTATTTATTTATTTATTTATTAATTACAATACAAAGTAAATTTTATATTCTAATTTTGGGTCCAAGGATAAACCGAGAGACAAAGACTATTTGGCTTGATTATTTGCAGCGACAGACCAAAGCCTCTGCTGATAGGCAAGCACGCTACCAACTCGCCTACCGGGGCGCTTCCAAAAATATTTATTTTTAATGCCTGAAAGCTTATTATCTAAAAACAAACAAGATGACAATGTGATTTTCATTCTTAGGAGGGCAGTTTAATTGTAATTTGGTTAAAACTTTAAGCGATCACCTCACAAGAAACTCTTGTCCTAAGCCGGTTAAGGACATCTGCCATTTTTCGACAGCGTTTTTACCACCAAATGCCTGCTACATTTGGAGAACAAAGACAGGGTTGTTTTTATACGAAACACCACTATCATATCTCTTAATAAATTAGTCTTTCGAAGTAGGCTGTAAACGGTATGTCTTCATCAATCAGGGAGTCTAAAAGTTAGTTTTTGTTGGAAACCTTTGAAAGGCGCCTGGGAAAACGGTGAATTTTTTGCGGCCAGCAAGCATTTTTATTCAGCTACAAAGCTCAAAACCCCGATAATTCAGGAAAAGTCTTGATAAATTGTATGGAGCCTCAGAACAATTACTTTCAATGGCCAATAAATGGTGTGCTGATTTCTGTCGATATTACCCTAAAGAATTCCTCACGCCAGAAATAATCTATAGAACCCTTGAAATTATATTGCACAATCGGAGAATCAAAGTGAGCGAGGTGGCTAAAGTAGTCCGATCTCGGCACCGAAGAATATTTTGGAATATAAAATGCCCCCGGAAAAAAAATGAAGAATTCCCAAAATTAAATGAAAAAGCCCAATATGAAAATTTTCCCAAAAATTCTGAAAAATTACTCAAACAATTTATCCCCCAAATATTATGAAAAACAACCCAAAAAACAACATTATAAAAATGAAAAAAAAAATTGGGAAATATTTCATTGACCAAAAACGAAAAATGTTACCTAATAATTATGAAAATTCTCAAATTTTTTATAAGATGGGAAAATTTTTCATTTTTTTTTTTAATAATTTTCCTTTTTTTGGGGATTTTCAATTTTTTTTTGGGTATTTTTCATAGAACCCCAAAAAAGATATCCCTACTATGGGTAACGCAATTACTCACACTGGACCATATAGGTAGTTTGGTGAAAATATCCCAAAAAAAACCCAAAAAATCTCCAAAAATAAAAAAATGGGGAATGAAAAATGACCCAAAAACAAAAAAATAAATTTTATCCAAAATTATGAAAAACTGCCCATTTTTGTATGAGAAAAATGAAATGTTATTTAAAATTATGAAAATTCTCCAATTTTTTATCACTTTTTTTTTTGGAAATTTTTAATTTTTTTGGGGATTTTCAATTTTTTTTGGGTATTTTTCATAGAATCCCAAAAAAGATAGCCCTACTATGGGTAACGCAATTACTCATACTGGACCATATAGGTAGTTTGGTGATGTTATGAAAATATCCCAAAAAAAACCAAAAATTCTCCAAAAATAAAAAAATGGGGAATGAAAAATTACCAAAAAACAAAAAAATAAATGTTACCCAAAATTATGGAAAACTCCTCATTTTTGTGTGAGAAACATGAAATGTTACCTAAAATTATGAAAATTCTCCAATTTTTTTTCACATTTTTAACCCAAAATTATGGAAAACTCGTAATTTTTGTTTGAGATTTTTTTTGGGGAATTCTTCATTTTTTTTGGGGAATTCTTAATTTTTTTTTGGGGAATTCTTAATTTTTTTGGGATTTTTTATGGAGCCTTAAAAAAAACTATCCGTACGAGGTTTGTCAAACATAGACATGTCTTGGAAACAATAGGCGTGTTTTCGTTACAAGCTAGCTATTATCGCTTGCTTAATTGTAAAGAAAACGCCAAACTAGCGATATTGTCATTTGACACAAACTAGGCAGCATTCTGCGAACGCTGTGAAAAAAATGTTAAAACATTTTCATGATGAGTAGGTGTTGTGGACAAACATTACAAATTCACTTATAACTGAACAATACTACTACCATTCGTCCGTCATTTTTGAAAGAAATTTGTATTTATTATCTTCTTCTTCTGTATTAGTTCACAATGAATGATATCTTTGTACACTTGGCACCATTTAATATTGGCATTTTGTAATTTTTTTATGGTGACAATGCCGTGTCAACTTAAGACACAAACTTAAGCGGTAATTTCCATCCGCGCTTAATATCGCTTAACTCTCCATGCAAACCATTGAAGTAACGGAAGTTTGATTTAGATTGAAGATTTAACTTTTCAATTTTAAAATTTAATAATTCGCATCCGTTCAACAACGACGCCACTGCCCCAAACCCATCACCAAAACATTTGCCAATGTTAAGGTCATTGCAATAACACTTCTAAATTTACATATGAAAATATTCCCAGAGATGTGGACACATTGTTTTTTTTTTATTTGTGTCCACCACACTTACATGTCCGAACAATATTTTCAGAACACACCTCAGACCAGTGTCACACAAATGCCAAACGAGGCAAACAAAAAAATGTTCATTAAAAAGATTGTTTGGAGTTGGAAATGCTGCCAACGTACGAACGAACACATCACAGCCACGTACGAGTTTTGTTACGATTTATTACAAAACTATTTCAAAATTCCATTTCCATTTAAAATTCAAACAACAGCAAACGTGTAACGTCTGATCTGTAGAGGGATAAAAATCTTCTCGTTATGGAATATGAATGAATGAATGCATAAATATCAATTTTCACATGTGAGACTGAATCCTAACCGGTGAGAGGACGCATATCATTCGTACATACGTACATACTCGCATGTCATTCCATTCCAAACCACGATAATTGATATTCGTACGATACGTCTGGGGAAATGTTGGGTGAGTGCTGTGAAGAGGATTTCGGTTTGGAAAATTGTTTTTATTATAATATTTGTTGCTGTTGTTAGCGTGGGGGGGGGGAGGGGAAAGGGGTTTATTGTTGCTGTTGACACGACCGACCGTATTCAGGAACCAGTGCTCAATCCTGTTTTACGGAAAACCATTTTTCGGCATTATTACGTTAATATGCGGTCGTCGTTCTGTACAACAACGACATGATGCATTTACCAGCCATAAAATTCCATTTTACTTTTTCGCCTGTACTGGTTTGATTCCGGCTGTCGTACAGTCTGCTTGCTGTTATTTTGATTGGGTTCGGGTCGGATCGTCTGACTGCATGTGTTCCGGCTGGCGTGACTGTGAACTTGTGGGGTTACAGTCTGGCCTGTGCGTTCCGTAGACTTACGGCATGACGTTTTGGTATTATTGTCGCATAGTTTGTGTTATTTGTCCTTGCGCCAGTTGGTATTTTCGGTATTTTACGCTTATTTTTTTTTTTTTACTTTCGCAATTTTAATTATTCACGTTTTTCAACTATGCAATTTTCTTAGCAGCAAAGGGGTAGGCTGTGAAATCAGTGAGCTTATTCTTCTGGGGGTGTTGGGCGATGGCGCTGGGATTTATTTGGTCGTTTTGATTAGTTAGGGTTTTAAAAGTTATGCCAAAGACACAGATATTCCAGTACAAAAGATAGTGCCACTGGAATGTAAATGGGAAATATTCTTCACACTTTGTTGAATATCAAAACACAATGAATTGCACAAAGTCGCCCAGAACGGCTTAATTATGGTCAGAACTGAATAGAGTTTAGAAAAGGGGTCTTGAAACGCCTACACGTGGATCTAAAATGTGTACCACAAAATCAGACAAGTGTATTTTAGAGATACTTCTTCTGATACTTCTTCTTGTTGGTCTTGTATTCCACCGCAAAGCGTAAGATCTCGCTATAATATTATAATGCTTATTGATCACCAAATTCACTGCGGACTTCTTTTTGTGGGTTTATATATAAAGAAAATAGTATTTGAAGCTCAAGATGTAATGACGCTGCAATTAAAAAGAAGACTGACTACGTTGTAAATACAGTAAAAGCTCTACTCGCGGACATCTCCCGTGGACGGACAAATTTCTCGGTCCCATGCGGTATTTTTAGAGCAAATGAAACTCCGCTGGGCGGACATCTCCCGTGGACGGACAAAATCACTGCGACCGTTGGTGTCCGCCTACCGGAGCTTTCACTGTACATAATAATACAACATGTAGCCTGTATTCACATACCGACAAAAAGATGGCATAACTTCAACATAGATCGAACATAATAATAAAAAAAAAATCTATCGTTCGATCTGGTATCAGACAACGGAGTTCTAAAACACTATAGAAGCGACAACATGGTGTAGATTACATTAATTAGTGAATCACCCTGTGAATTTGTTTTTCAATCCACCATCACAGACTTCAACCTCTGTGGCGATTTTGTTATCGATAACAGTTCAAATGTGATCTTCACCATTATAAACGCTGTTATGTAGTTGGCAACACTAATTGTAAACAATTCCCATTTTAAACTCAATTAAAAAAAACTCTCTCACATTGTCCACAATAACACAGCGTCTCCTTTCGTCATGTGAGAGCTAAATAAACGCTCTTCACGAATGTTTTGTTTATTTTGTTACTCTTTTTTTGTTTTGTGTTGTTATTCTTTCGGCTTCGTTTTGTGTGTGTGTGTGTGTTGTGTCTGTGCAGTAAACGTGTTTCAAGTGTACACTTGGTTCGGTGTTGCGTTATTTTTGTAGTTCGTCTGTTTTTGCTGTTTGATTCTTTGTTTTGTTCGTACTCGACACCAAGCCGACAGATATAGAGTTGTCCGTCCGCATAGGTCAGCATTTTTCGTTCGTTATTGTTGTTTTGTGGTTTTTTGTCTTTCGTTAAATTCCAATACGCTTTGAGTCTGTTGATCACACTGTGTGACCTGGAGTCAGCTTTATAGTTGTGTGCAATTGTTTAACATTCTCTGCGCTGATAGATTTGTCAACATATCTTATTTTGTTCCAGCTAGGTTTTGCTCGTTTTTTTTTTCAATAAAAAAAGCTCTGTAGTGTAAGGAGAAGTAACACCAAAATTTGTTCAGTAAGTAATTTCAAGATAGAAACATCAAAACGTGATTTACTTTTTTTTTTTTGTGTTTTAGACCAACAAAAGAGAAACAAATTTGGTCAAATACTTTAGAATTACAGTGGATCTTCCATAACTTCCATAAGCAATAGCGTTAAGTAGACAAATTCCCTTTAATTGCTCTTCTGTAACTCGAATTTTCATAACATGAATTTCTCTATAACTCGAAGAAAAAGAATGCCACAAACTAGCAGAAGTGGACCTTTTGTGATGCCATCACAAAAACGTCTTCTGAGGTTTAAAAATGATCCAAAAAAAAAAAAAAAAAACGTTGCTCAGAAATATCTGAGGTTGATAATGAAGAAGTTCATTAGACTTTTCTGGGCATGCCGATATTGCTGATCAGTGTTCCTCCGAATCAATTACTTCGCAGAACGCTCAATAAATGATGAGAAGGTGGAGGAGATTTGTTATACACCGTTCCCGATAACTGTTGAGCATTAAACAAATTGGAGTTACTTTTTATTCACAACTTTATACATAAAGTAAAAAATTCGTATAATTATTAATTTAAGTCTCCGTAAGTCGAACTTTTCTGCATGTTAATGGTTTGGTCCAAAAAATTAGACATTCTGTGCAAAAACTACCTGGAAATCGTATTACAGGATGAATGGAAAAAAATCTCACCTGATGAATTATGTTTTTTGTGAATTCTGTTGTTATTTGATGTCAGTCAGAGAAAAATAAATATTAAATACAGGTTGCCTACAAATTTCCCTTAAATACCAAGATGATGTGAGCTGTAATTGATGTCATATTATTATAGCCATACTCCGGAACCTAGCGTAGTTAGCCGGCTTCGAACGGGTAATTTTTTTGAAGATGTTGTAGGTGTCACGTATATTTCTTACCCGCTTAAAAATGTTTTATTTTTTTTTTTAGAAAAAGTTTTTTTTTCATTTCTGCTCAACCGAATTCGACTGTATATTCTTGTCTTTACCTTCGACTTGTCGAAATGGAGTTGGTAATATTTGACAGAAACGCAAAATCTGTGCCATAGTACACAAATTATGTCATCTGTGGAAACTCAATCCATCATTATTGTTACAATAAACCATACCGTGCTATTTCTCTCTGCAGCACTGTATCTGTCGGCTGTCGCTTTAATTCGGTTTACCGTCTTCGAAATAGACCGCACAAGGAAACGCTGAAACGATTGTTTTGTTTGTGGTCGGTTTTTTTCTTTGTTTTATTATTATTTGTTTGGTCTCGTCCCATAAAGATCACTGGCTAAATTGTATTTTCATTTTGAAATTTCTTGTGGCTAACGAACAGCCTCTTGCGGCAGTAGGTGCCTCTCTTGCGGACTTCCACTCTCTATCTCACTCTCTGCACACATCGCTCACCATTTCGTAGAGTTGTATGTATTTTGTGTGTATACAATTTTGTGTTTTTTCTTTACAGTTCAGTGATCTACGCGATGTTGCCTTAAAAGCACATAAAACGTATTCAAAATTACCGAGAAGTGCCCTTTTATAAGAAACAATAAAAATTAAAATAAAAAAAAAATCATTTTTATACTTTTATGTTTTGTATACTGTTTTTATAAGATACGTTGTTGTTGTTGTTATTGTTTTTGTGAATTATGAAGTTTGTCTTTTGTACCGTGGTATGTGTGTGAAAAAGGTGTGCAATTTAAGACGTGCGCCAAGATGAAAAAAAAAACAAATTTGTTTAAAAACATCCCAAATCCACATAAAGTTAATAAGGAATTTAGAAATAATCACGAAACCCTTATATTGTGTATAAAACATGTGTTAAATATTTAATGAAACAAAAATGTGTGTGGAAATAATTGTCTTCCTTTTATTGTCTTCTGCCAGCCATGCATGGCTTTGTATTCTATTTTGAGTGTATAACAATTTTCACAAGAAACATCCAACTCTCTTTGTTTAGCCAACTGCGAGCAGGGTTGCCATGTATGGACTTACAATTATTGCAAAAGATCGACAAAACAATATATGGCCCATTCAAGTGTGTACTTAAACTAAAGGGCGACCGTGGTCTGATTATTGAGTGTGACTATCACAAGCCAATCAGGGTCTGTATCCTGATAAGAACATTAATATTTGAACAACGGCCCTTCGACTGTGTTAGTATTGGCGTCTTAAAGACATAGAGTCACAGGTAGAACTTCTTTAGTGCAGGCAATAACCGTGCCCGGAGAAGTTTCCCCATACATATCTTCCTTCACGGAATTTCACCTTACTGGAATTGTCCGCAGAATTCGACATTTAAGTGTGTGTACCAGCGTTGCCACTACAAAAATTTCCCAAAAAAAACGACCAAAATCTCTTGTAGCCGACCAAAATTTTCAAAATAAATCAAAATGATCTCTCTGATTAAGAAGTAATTTTTTTCTATTACTAAAATATGTACTATGTAATGACACATGTTTTAACGTTAATAACAAAGTGTATAGTTCAATTAAGTCTTATGTGTTTTGAGAGTATTGTGAACAGAAAAAAAAATATAAAAACAATTAGTTTGTATAGCAGTTGCATTCATTATTCATGTCCTTTTTTAGCTGACCATACGCAGTGGGGGAATGCACAAGCTTCTTGCATACCATAATGCGATTGATAGTATTTAGTTCAGTTTGTTTCTTAGTTTTTATTAAAGAAAGTGGCGAAAACTTGCGTTAAAAATTAAATTGGAAAGTTCCACAAAACTGGTTTTATTTAGTCGATTTTTAATTGAAGCAATTGTCTTCAAAAAATAATTAATATTAAAATTCAATGACAAGTTCGTTTCAAGTTCAATTCTAATTTACTTTTGTCCCCTGAGTTGAAAAATTGTATGAAGTTCCAAACAATTTACGATTACCTCTTAAATCTACCATAATCGAATTGGACTGACCATCCGACCATGTCGTAAAATTGAAAAATCCATCCAACCAAATTTGGTTGAAAAAGCCCAAAACGGCAACGTTTTGGCAGACTCTGGCTAAATTTCGCTAGTCCAAATAATGAGCAACCGAAAGGCTAAAACTCTTTCGTAATGTGTCTTCATATTTCATTGAGCAAATCTCCCATTTAACAAAAATCTAAAAAAAAATAATTACTATAGCTCTATTTAGTGCATGGCAACCCTAAACACCCTCACTGAAAGAACGGCGAATGGTAAACATCATTTGCAAAGGAATACCACAAAGAACCGGTTTTCCTCTCGGCATTGTTTTGCAAATTATATTTCAATGAAAAAATTACTATTTTCTTTTAACTAAAAGTGTTATAAATAAATTGTTAAAAAAATACAACAACAACAAAAAAAAGAAAACAATTTAATAAATTACATTTTCAACACATTTGTTTGTTTCAAATGTATTCGTTTTTTTTTGTATTCGACGCATAACATGCATAGCAGTGATTAAAATCCATTAATAAAATATTTATCGCAAATAAAATAGCTGTAAAACAAATCAATATTGTGCTTAAATTGTAATACAAAAAAAAAAGACACAATAAATCGGTAGTTGTTATCGACAGAAAAACAAATTCAATTGAAAATATACTTTGCAAACAAACTAAAAAAAAAGAGGAGCACCACGTTTCCTCATGAAGTGCTGGAAAAACAAGTGAAACGAATGAAATCATTATAAAAACGCGCAAAACAAAACCTCATCTTTGCGCCACACAACAACAACCTCAATAATCCAATTGAGGTTGTGGTCATCCCAACCCCGGCGCTGGTGCTGGTTTAGCAGCACATCCAACCGTCACCCACCGACCATCGCTGTAGCATTGGAGAATTCCCCCGTCCAAGCCATGGAAAAACAAAAATTGTTTTCAAAAATGTGGCCAATGGTCGCATCGTTGGTGTTGCTGGCGTTATGCGTGAAAACTATAACGTGCGATTATGAAAATACATGGAATTTCTACAACGAACAGCCGTGTTGTGGCGGCAGTGACAATGCGAACTATCCCACCAAACACCGACGAGGTAATTATGCATAGACTAATTAAAAGATATTGTACAAAAACAAAAAAAAAACTATATTTGTTTAAATCGATTTAAGGAAATGTATTACATCCATGTCATAGTTGTAAAGATGAGGTTTATGGCGTTTATTTGTATAACAATCAGTGGAGGTGAACGCTGATAATGCCCAATTGTAAACTGGAACAGACTGGGGTATTCAATCGATGTAGTGGAAGTCTATTTTGAAATCCATATCAGCATAATACGAATCGAGTATTCGCTGAGCCCCAAAGAATGTTTGATTCCCACTTCAACGACTCGCTGTGATGGAGTGTGGTTCATCCATCTCTTCCCTTATCAATTAATGAAGAAATTGGAGGGCCAGTTGCATCGATCATGTGGAGCCTCTTTCGACCTTCAACTCAGCCCCTAAGTGTTTAGTACTCGTAGGGTTCAAAGAATGTTTCTTTACTGGGCCACCACTCCATGTCTTCTCATGTTCGTAAGTATTTGTCCGTGAATCCACAGACCGGGGAACTTATCTTCTTCTCAACTCGGTATGCTGTGCCCTACATAATTTGTATACTGACTGCACTGAACCTGTTTAAAGATGACTCGTAAGGGCTAATGTCATTTCCAGAGAAGTTGTGCAGGGCTTAGAGATTATTCTCTTGTTCGTAAAGTCTCCAGTATCGATGAAGTGGAATGCGGCCCCCAAATGTGTTTGCCAAGGTATAATCCTAGATTTGCTACCACTCACACAATGACCGACATCTTTTGTGGCATTTGTTGCCACTGGTAACAGACTGTAGGAGAGCTGTCACAATATTCGAGGTGTTTAGTTAGGACCCAAATAGTTGATTGCAAGCACCATTATGTACAAAATCAGACTCTACCGGGAGGCGAATCGTACTCTTATAGTGGTAACGATACCAAGTCAGTATGTCTTTGAGATTGGATCAGTTTTTACAGGATACTGGCCGAAATGCAAAAAACGTTGGCAGTGACACTTGTGTAATTCATTAAACTTTGATTGAACTTACATTGGCTTCTGTATAAGTCTGCCCCTTACACCTGCCGCCACCGAAAGTTTCATAGGTTCACGTTTGAGGCGCGAGCTATTCTGAAGAGAAACATTTAGGTTTATTTCTGGTCTAAATTTTTCTTGGTTTGTCCTATGTAAGTCGTCTTTTCTCCAATTAAATGAAAATTCCGAAAATATAAGGGTGTGTCTTTTTCAAAGGAACCATCCAGGGCTACCTCTTGTACATAATTTATTTAGCCAGACCTTTTTCCGTATGGCTACTGTAGGGCGACTCCTCTCGAATTACATATACGTGGTGTGAAAGTAGGTGTGTGCGGCTGTCATGCAACTACTCCAGGTTCATATCCTAATAATAAAATCAGCGATGCTTTCCACCTTGCAAATTACGGCTACTTTAAAAGTAAAAGTGTATTCCCTAAAAAAATCTTGCGATTCGAAACCGATTTAATACGTTGGGATTCTGTCAATTAGTTTTCAATTTATATGGTACACATCTAAGAGAGATATGGGGAAAGTTATCCGTCCGGTACTTTATAAAATGTTGTTTAGCTCAGATTCGAAAATGACTGGCCACATCATTATTTTCCGTCGCTTCCCTTTCATTATCACGGCATCCTTTACACCGCATAATAGCGTAATTATTGTTGTTTTATAATTGTTAATTATTGAAACAGCATCCAAATTGATTGACATTTTTCTCCGAGCGTAGTTTACATAATTGGCTGCAAAACGATAAAAGAAGGAATTATTTCACATTGAATAACTTTAATTAATTGATTATTGCCAGTGTTCCTTTTTGGCGTTGTCATATTTGCCATTCACTCTGCGAGTCCTTGTTGTGGCCGTTCACAGAAACACCGCTGCACAGTGGATCGGAATCGATGTACATGGAACATAATTCACTAACTACTGATATGTATGTTAGTTTTAATATGGACTATCAATTGCGCCCCACTGTGCTTCCACGTACAGCGTTTTATTTTTATCATTTTAATATTATAATTGTTTTTCTTTTGTCCTTTAGTGTTTTCACCATAAATAATATTAATTTCAGTCCTGCTTTTATAAATATCGATTTTTGTAGAGGCTTTTTTTGTTTTGCTTCTCGCGTGTTCGCATGCAAATGATGACACTTGCTCTGGGTCATGACAGTATATGTAGGTACAATTACTGCACATATATTCCATAGTATATATATTTATAAGTATGTGTGTTTGTATGGCATATTTAATCATTATGGCTCAGATTTAAATTTATGATCAGATTTTCCCTATATACGTAGACATACATGCTTTCATTGTTAATTTATTGCTGATTATAAGCGTCTGTGCAGGTGAGCGTACAAACTACCAAAACACACACATACATACGCGTACATGTATACAAGTTTACCTTCAATATTAATTGTTGCACTGAGTGCTGATCATATCCCATACATTCGGTATATGCTCTCCCTTCATGAATACATATATTCATTAATTATAAAATGAAATTATTCATAAAGCAAAGAATGTCAAGTTTAAGTTACAAATTTACGATGGAGCGGATCGTTTCTCTTTGGAGACTTTGAACTCTTTAATGAGATAATAATATTCCTTCCTAATTTGGACACAAATGGGGAACTTCACCAAAATCTGTTTTAATTTGACGAACGTTTTCTTCCCCTCGACATATTTTTATTTTCATCCTTATAGGAAATAATGCCAGTAGCTGAGACTTCACTAGTTTCAGCAGAGCTCAACCAAAAATACTTGTAACGCCAGTTCTACTTACAACTCCAAAAAATATCTTAATATTTCAAATTTACTATTTAGCGCCTTTAATGCTTACATGTGTTACTTCCTACTTCCCGATCCTGTCCGTCCTGTGTGTTGCCACCAAACTTGAACACCATGTGCAACTCAAGCATTTTCCCTCTAATCGTATCACGTTTCAGCAAGTGCTTTGCTAAAGATATGCGGACACGAAGAGTGCGTGTGTGTGTGTGTGTGTGAGAGTTAGAGAAACCAGCGAAGACAATACCGAGAGAAGATATACATTAGCACAGTGGGGGACTTTGAAAGGCCTTCTAAAGGGTAAGCCATCTAACCTTTTTTCAACTAGTGCTGATTCAGCCATTTGAATGAAATAATTTTCCATTATAAACCGGAAGGATTGTACTTTCAAATAAAAAAAGAAATTTGAGAAAATATCCAGTAGTTATTTTTATAGAATTTTCAAAAAAAAAGTTATTTGGCGGACCCTGTTTAAGAGAACAGCTGACCTTCTGTCAGGTCAGATGGTTTTCTTTGAATGTAAAAATTATGGGTGCCTTCGGCTCTCAGTTTTGAAGATTTTCTTCTAATGTAAAAAATATCCCAGGCACATTCAAGTATGTGTTCCTAGAAGAGCTCCTTCTCAACTGTGAAAAAATTCCACACTTCTGCCTGAGAGCCTTATCAGGCATTATTATTATCTAATTGATAATAAGAGTCCTTCAAGTGGCAGGTTAGCAGAAATGTTTAGAGGATGTCTGTGAGAAATAACAACAAGGCTTTGTATTATCACTGAAAGAGGTCTACTAACCTTTTCTCCTACTCTTGCTTTTGAATGTCATTCCTTTCCTATGGCCGAAATTTAAATCCAACAGAACACTGTCAATGACGGATGTAAATAACGGGCGACTGTGGAGTCCTCTGGATGGCTGAGCGTGGAGAACTGGGGACACATTTTTTTATATATTTCTAGTTTACGTGATATCACAGGGCCTAAGTTGGCTTATAAAGGCTGCCACTGTAACCTGGCGTAACCTACGTAGTCTAAATGTTGATCCTTTTGTGATTTTTTTTTTGGTGGAGCCCTTTTGCACGATTATTTTTGTTTGTAGGCTTTCTTCTGCAGGTCTACTAAAGGATCTTTCAATAGAACACACACATTCATCCACAAATTCATCCTGTACCTCGTAGTCTAATTGTTTATCCTTTTGTGAATTTTTTTTTTGGGATGGAGCCCTTTTGCACGATTATTTTTGTTTGTAGGCTTTCTTCTACAGGTCTACTAAAGTATCTTTCAATAGAAGAGAGAGCAATCATCTCAGTCACAAATTCATCCTGTACCTCCATAATACGGCCTCTTGTAGGGCCTGTATAAATGTGGCTTCCAGTGCATGTGAAATGTCTATACATATTTGTGAGTGTATTGTGTGTGTGACACTGTTCATGCCTCTTCCCATTCCATCCCTTCCGTTTTTTTTTTGTTATTCAAAAGAACATGAAATTGTATCCTGTAGAATTTGTTGTGATAGTCCTCTTGAGTTGAAGTCCTGTCCTGTGTCTCCCTTTCACTCTGCATGTGTGTGTTTGTGTGTTAGCCGATATACATGTGCATGTGTGGCATAAGGCTTATATGGTGTATAATGTTGCCCTGTTATAAACCGACCGACAGCCCGACCATACATTTGAGCATAACATAAACATTATATTGAAGATTATTCTACGTTGGAATTGCATGATGCGATGCTTTAACGTTATAGTTGCCCCCTTTTATTTTATTTTTTTGTTTTTGTTTCTGGTGCGGTATTCTTTTTCACCATCATTGTTCTGCCAAACGTTTCTAGGTTCGTTTTGCTATCCTTTTTTTTTTTTTTTTGTTCTGGAAAAGAGTATTGTATGGCACTTAAGGAACCTATTTGGTTATGCCTGACACAACATTTAAGTTAGTAGTTCCACACAGACATACACGTGAACGCACACCACGAAGCGAAACATTAGAAGCCGGTCCCAGATATGTCTTTCAAACACGAGAAAATAGTGTTGAGTAGTTGTTTGTGCTGTGCATACATCTGGACAGCTACAAAATATCATCCTTGAACGTGAACTCGTAAAACATGTTCCAAAGTGGACACAAACACGCCACACAGCAGCACTGTCAAATGTTCGTGTGTTCCTCTTCTGGGTGTACAATTTGTTGTGTTTCCTCAGCTTCCTTGCCAATTGAACATAATGTTTTACAAAATTGTCCATATGTGTTGATATCTTTACGATTTTTATTTTGGCCACATCTCTGGTAAGATGTCAAAGTCTGCTCCACGATCACCATGTTCAAAGTGCAACCAATATGTCTTTCGGCTAAATCCTGGGCAGTTGTGTTTTTTTTTTGTGGAATAAATGCATCTGAATTGAGTATAGAGGAAATTTTATTTTTTTAATGCATAACTGCGAAAGCAGATATTCTTAAATTGGTTTGGATGGGAGTCTTTACAGAATAGTGGTCGACACAAAGAGAGCAAGTCCGAGGTTATGAAGGAAAAATATTTCATTTTGGCATTGCCTACATTTAGGGGTAAATGGCATTCTTCTCAAGTTGTGTCTGTGGGAAGTCCCTATATAGGGGACAAGCAAGACATTCCGTTCTTCATGCATCCAAAGTTAACACAGAGCTCGATGAGAGAACAGGGAATGAAAGAATGCCTCTAAGAGAGCTTGTTTTTTTATTTCAATTGATTTTAATTTTGTCGCTGACGCTTTCTAATTTTTTAATAATAAGAAGT
Source organism: Hydrotaea cyrtoneurina (assembly GCA_958296145.1). Taxonomy (NCBI): domain Eukaryota; kingdom Metazoa; phylum Arthropoda; class Insecta; order Diptera; family Muscidae; genus Hydrotaea; species Hydrotaea cyrtoneurina. The sequence goes on along the minus strand of OY282516.1, from coordinate 71,084,184 downwards.
CGGCCTTTACATGGTTGGAACGTAGCTAACAAATAATTTCCCTAAGTCCTTCTTGAATAAGGATTTTATAATGAATGTGAGATTGGCAAAGTTTACAGACACTTTTATGAGCCCATTTGTTCCAGTTGAAAATAATTATATGGCCTTCCCTAAGTCCTTCTCAAATAAGGCACTGAGTAATGAGTGTGCGATTTACAAAGCTTACGTTTTTTTTTACAAAAGTGGCATGGGAAAAGTTTTTCGTGTGAAAGGAACGTGGAATGCATTTTTTTAATCTAAACTGATTTCAGAATTTATTTTCATGCGAGGAGAAAGGACTTTTATGATAATGACATCCAGTAGGTGTTTTTTGAGAAACTGTGGCCGCACCGCGTAGACGTAGAACATCACGATCTGTATATCCTTCTTAATCGAAATCAGTTTTAGCACTGATTCATTTTGAAACTACTAGAAACAGGTGGTGGGTTCACATTTTGATTCCACATCTATGTGAATATCCTGCTTGGGTGAAATCAATTTCAGAACGAATTTATTCGGTACATTGTTTTGTCTTTGCGAGTTAAATTGTATTTGGTTTTTTAAGAATTTGCCATTGAAATTAATCGCTGGTTCAGACGCTATCGACGTTTGGGAACCACTGCTTATTTTCGCCAGCTTCCTATAAATTATTTGAGACGAAAAAAGCTGTGGCCGCCAGACAGACAAAGAGAAATAATAATAAAAAAAAAGAATAAATTATTCAAACGTATTTTTCTCTCTTTCTTGTTCCTTTTTTTTCTCCCGTGTTGTTTATCGTGCATTGTGGATTTTCTTCTCGGATGTTAACACGCAAGTTGTATTTTTTGGTTGGATTTCATTCGATTTTCCAAAACGAAAATTGTTGGAATTTTGTTGGGGAAAAATGTGCAGATAATGCAGATATTGTCTTTATTCTAAAGTATTTACTGAAAATAATGATGATTTTTTTTTGATAACTTAAAAGTTTAATATTCATTGAAGTTGTTTTTTTAATATTCATTGAAGTTGTTTTTTTTTTGTGGCGCTTTGTGTTATCCCCAATCTTGTCTGCTCTCGCCTGGTTTGTCATTAAATATTTAAGAAAAGGTATTAGGTTATTGTTTTATTCGTTCTCCTTAAAACGTGAAAAAGTCTTCATTTCGAGAGCACTCCAAGTTCAAGGCACTTTTATTTTAGTGTACTTCACGTTGTTTTTTTTTATGTTTATGTTTCAAGCGTTATTTGTTTTTTCTTCGTCTTATTTTTGGGTGGGCTCTCTTCGGATTATTAATCATTTTGGCCAAGTGTTGTTTTCAATTTCTTTGGTGGCTCAATTTTTATTTACAATGCAGAAGCTTTTTGTTTTTGGGGGCAGAACAAAGAACAATTCACCACCGAATTTTGTCTGTGGTTGTTGTTGTTTTTTCTTAATTTTTTTTTTGAAATCTGTTTTTGTTGTTGTTCTATTTAAGCTTCATAGCGCTTTTATAATGATTAATAGGTAGAGTGTTTTTTTTTTGGTTTTAACAATTTTTAATTATTTACTTCATTTGGCTGATTGTGTTGTGTGTAAGCCATAGTGAAAACATAATGACTTTATTACACGCATTTAGACGGGTTTGAGTAGCTCTAACAGCCATTTATCATTAAATGCTTTTGTTGTTGTCCAATCAAGAGGGCAACTGGGAAATTAACCCTTTGGTCGGGGACGGCTGAGTGTTTGGAGACTTTTGGGCGACACATGTGCTGCCAGTGATAAAGTTTTTTTTTAGAAGTTAATCTTAGAATTTTATGTTTTCAATTTGAAGATGGAACAAAGTGTTGATATTTTTATTTATTTATTTAGTTAAATAAATTGCAACCTAATGATAAGAAAGAGCCCATGACAACTAAGGTCCTAAACTAACGTTTTAATAATTCGAAATTGATTTCCTGTTTTCCTTTTAAATGTGACTAGCAATGGCGCAAATCCTTACTGTTAACGGAGCGCTGTTAAGAACTTAACATTATTATGATGAATATTTAACAGTCCTGTCTTAAATATGAAAGAAATATTCTGAAGGGGCCATGCCCACAATTGCTTCCAATGTTAATAGCAAACGTCCAACATTTTTCTTTAAGCCATTTGGATGAACTTCTCTCAGAAAATACCAAATATAACGATTGTGAAATTGTATTCCGACAGACCGTGACCAGGGCTTTTTTGTTATTTTTCATTGGTTTAACTTTTTTTTGAATATGAGGATTCTGAACTAGTTCTCAAACATAACAATGATATTTTCTAAAAGGCCACGCTCAGATCTGCCTTCAGTGTGAATTACAAAAATGTCCAACTTCTCTCCGTATGCGGTTCTCACACGATACAAATGGTTGTAAAACTGAGTGGGTCGACTGATGTCGAATTAGGTAGGCGGTACGAATTTAGAAAATCCCAAATATTGAAAATCTGAATATTCTTGTGGGTCGACTTATTTCGAATAACTCGGTGCTAGTTAAGAAAATCGTAAATATTTTAATTCGGAAATTGTTCTAAAATATATTGACAATAGACTCTGGAAATTCACTGTCGGGACTATTTTCAATGCGATTTCCACCAGTTATTTTTTTCCATGGGAAAAATTAGTATTTAATTATTATTATTATTATTCGGGCAGTTTTGTTTCTTTTAGTCGAGTTGGAGTTCATTCATTATTTCTATTTCTTTGCAAAAATAGAAATGTTTAAAAAAGGTTTCAAGCTTGTGTTTGCTTTGATTGCAGGCAAAGTATACGGATCCGGAATGTAGATCAACATTACATAAATAAAATTATTATTATTATTTAATTATTATGTGCAATCTAAGCCCATGTAAGTATAGTAAAGGGTGTTTTTTATTGGGGTATAGAACTTTAAGTTGGCATCACTTTTTTAACTGGCGGCCATTTTGTCAGCTGTCAAGTGATTAATATTTAGTTTGGTTTGCCATTTCATCATGAACAGGTTGACAAAAGAACAACGCTTGCAAATCGTGCAAATTTATTTCGAAAGTAATGGTTCAGTTCGCGAAGTTGACCGCAAGCTCCGTCCATTTTATGCCTTTACATCCACAAAAACTGACTGTTTGGTGTGCTCTATGGGCTGGTGGAGTCATTGGGCCATACTTCTTCCGAAATAATGCTGGAGAGTCAGTTACCGTTAATGGAGACCGGTATAGAGCCATGATAACCGACTATTTTGTTCCCGAATTGGATGGCATGAATGTGGATGAGTTGTGGTTCCAACAAGTGGTTGAAAATTGGACCTGTAGAATTGGCTTTATTCGAGCCAGCCGCGGCGGCCACATGCCCGAAATCATATTTAAACATTAATGGCATAAAATTATCCTTCCAATAAAGCCAAATTGATGGACATTAAAACGATTTTCTTGTGTTTTATTTCAATTTGAAGTTCTATACCTCAATAAAAAACACCCTTTACAAATATTTGAATTAAACTTAATATTTTTTTTTCTACCCGATCGACCACATATAGTTTTTTTTTAATCAAAGTTATATGGGTGAAATCTTTAGTGAATTCTTTCTCTTTTTACAGAAACCCGTTTGGGTTTTTTTTTGATTAATTGTAAAGTTCATTGCTAAGACCTGAAAGGTCCTCCTAATCGAAAAGGTCCTCTACTCGATGGTCCAATAAAACCTATTTATTTGCTTCTATGTTTAAAATGTTCTTCATAATCTTCCTACAATCAATAATCCAATATGTCAGCGGCTCTGTTGGCCCTCATATTCCTGCCAGCATGTCGAAATTGCGAGAAACGGCACGTTTCACATTTTCTTTCTAGAAAGGAAACTTTACCAAACGAGAAGAAAAAAATACTATTCCCGCTAAAACTTTTTATTTAACACCTTTAATTTTGTTTCAATTCTTTTTAGCCCCCGTCCACACGGCTAGAACTAGTAATGACATTATTAGAAAAGTATTGGATGAGGGTAAAAACAAACTGCATAAAATTGACACAGCAGCAGCAGCAGCACATGAAACACAAAAAAAGAAACAGGTGGACGTACAAAAAACTTTTGTTCGAATTTTCATCTAAAACGCCTTCAAATGTTTTCGTTTTTTTCTTTTTTCTTTGCCTTCTTTCACTTCCTGTTGGCAAATATGGTTCGCACACTGTGTTTCTTGAAGGCGGTAGCAAACACGGCTGGGAAAAGATTGTTCGCCTATTTTAATAACAAAAAAGAAGAAAAAATAAGATATCTGAAGTTAGTTTTTCGTTTACTCCGTTTTTCTGCAGCAACTATTAAGATGACACTGTTTGTTTAACTTTGTTTTTTTTTTTTTTTGGTTATTCAGAGTTCATCGTTTTTCTTAGATTGTGTCCGCATTTTTCTTTTTTTTTTTTTGTTATCTGTTGTTGTTTCGAAGGCGGTATATGCAATTTTATAGAAACACTTGCAACACCTTTTGGGTTTTTTTTCTGCCAGATTATTTCTGCTTCGACAATAATTACAGCGCACAGCAGCCGGGCATATTTCCTTTCTTCATTGAAGTCCAGTGTTATCTGGCCCTTCAGAGCCTTGAATGATGAGATTCATGGGCATTTTTTAAAAATTAATTATACCCTCAACCTACGGGTAGGAGGGTACATATATGTATATAGTAAGTTGTAATGCGCCTAGGGCGCCCGTTGAAATATGGAAAAAAAATGTTGTTGAAAAAAAAATGTTGTTGAAAAAAACAAAATTCTGTTGAAAAAAAAAAATTTTTGTTGAAAAAAAAATTTTTGTGGAAAAAAAAAATTTGTTGAAAAAAAAAATTTTCTTAAAAAAAAAATTTTTGTAGAAAAAAAAAATTTTGTTCAAAAAAAAAATTTTTCTTGAAAAAAAAAAAATTTCTTGATAAAAAAAATTTTTGTGGAAAAAAAAAAATTTTGTTGGAAAAAAAAATATTGTGGAAAAAAAAAATTTTGTTGAAAAAAAAAAAAATTGGAAAAAAAAATTTTGTAAAAAAAAAATTTGTAAAAAAAAAAATTGCAAAAAAAAAAATTCTGAAAAAAAAAATTTTGGAAAAAAAAATATTGGTAAAAAAAAATTTGGGGAAAACAGAATTTCTGTACAAAAAAAAAATATTATTTTTTTTATTATTTATTATAGAATTATAGAATGCCTATTTAAATTCCTACGTACTGCGTGACAGAGTCAGTGAATCAGGGAATCAGTGAATCAGGGAATCAGTGAATCAGTGTCGAGGGTAAATATATATTAAGATCATTTGATGCGGCTCAAAAGTGTAACACATAGAAATATCCACATTAAACCACTGGGGTCTTTGAACCAAATTCGATTCATGACTTTCTGAATCGTTTGAGCCATGTCCGTCTGTCCTGCTGGTACGCACGATAACTTTCGAAAGAGTTAAGCAATCACTCTGAAATTTGGCATGGCTTAATATTTTCCCAAAACTGCTTATGGGATTGCATATGGGCTATACGGCCACACCCCTTCGGGTACCTCCCATACAAATCTGCTATTTCGCCCACTTTAGAAATACTGCCAATGTGACAAACGCGATCTTGCACATATTCTGTATTTAGTAAACCTATAGCTAGACAAAGTTTCGGACAAAAACATGGAAGTCTGGCAACTCTCCTTCTGGTACCTCCCATACAATTGAATCATCTCGCCTCCTCAGAAATCGTGTAATAATATCAATACCACCAGCGCGATCTTGCCAAAATTCTGTATTTAGTAAAGCTATAGCTAGACAAAGTTTTGGACAAAAACTTGGAAGTCTGGCAACTCTCCTTCTGGTACCTCCCATACAAATGTATCATTCCGCCTCCTTAGAAACGTGTATTAATATCAATATCACCAACGCGATCTTGCCCAAATTCTGTACTTAGTAATGATATAGCTAGACAAAGTTTTGGACAAAAACTTGGAAGTCTGGCAACTCTCCTTCTGGTACCTCCCATACAAATGTATCATTCCGCCTCCTTAGAAACGTGTATTAATATCAATATCACCAACGCGATCTTGCCCAAATTCTGTACTTAGTAATGATATAGCTAGACAAAGTTTTGGACAAAAACTTGGAAGTCTGGCAACTCTCCTTCTGGTACCTCCCATACAAATGTACCATCCCGCCTACCTTAGAAATCGTGTAATAATATAAATATTCCCAACGCGATCTTGCGCAAATTCTGTACTTTCTACAATACCCCTCCATATTTGGAATAACTTTGCTGTCGGTTACAATCTCGGATTAGCCTCTTTTAAATTTCATTATGTTTCGGTTATTATTAAGAAATTTATGTCACACCGTTCACTAAATTTCTTGGTCCATTACCATCTGCATTATGTTATTCACAACAGATTGTCGAAACGAATTATAAAGCTATAAGCATAAACCCCTGACCGAATCGTCTCAGTTACGAGTAGCGCATCCTGACACATATACCTGTTCGCAATCTCAATTCTCTCTTTTCCCCCTTTCTTCGTAAAGTATTAAAGTTTTTGTTGAAACTATTGAAGTTTCAAATGCGACCATAACAGAAAAGACGATAATGATCATTTGTAACATTTCCTACGCCAACGCCAGCCGAATGGTGTTGGCGACAATGACGACGACGACGACGATGATGGCACCTGATTGTGTAATGAAGCTTAGAATTGCAACAAATTGCAGGTGAATAGTTTTATGCGACGGAAAGGAAAGAAAAGATTCGTACACTTTTGTGACACATTTGTTGCAACAGAAACTTAAGAAATAAAAGATAAATTTTCAGTACAAACTTCCAAAGCGAACAACAACAACAACTTTGCACACAATTTGCCCAGAATAAAAATGTCCACTTAAATTGAAATTAAAGCTAGAAATACAATATGTTTATGTCTTGGGAATCCCCATTAATGGCTTTATTGAATTTAATAGCTTTCCGTTTTTTTACAATAATTTTTGTTGTTATTTTTTTTAACTTCGGCTATGTTGTGGTTGCTCCATTGGCATCCATCACCAGGTGGCAAGTGTTGGTGTCAACATATGCCGGAATTCCACTGACATGATTTCGTTTCGTTTGATTGCAATTCTTCGGCTGTTGTCAGGACAAAAGAATACATTTGTTGCAATGTTTTTCCTGTGTTCTTTGGCCAACAAAATGTGGTATGGTGGGGGGTGTGGTGGTATACAAGGAATTGGAATTGTGTTAATGTTTGTCTGGGAGCGCATCTTCAAATGTACACATATTGAAGTGATTGTTTTTTGTGGGTCGACATAAAAGTGTAACGATAAAGGAGACCAGGTCAGGATTTTTTTTTACCTCAAACAGAATGTTGTTATTGAAGTTTTTTTTTTAAAGAATCATTCTCCAAATGGGAGACTCTTCATGTAAAACAATGAAGAATCTCGTCTAACCTTTACAATCACCTATAAATGCATAGCAAGTGCAATCTAGAGGAGAGATCCTTAGTCAGATGCGATATTTTCCAACACCGGGCAAACCATAGACACTTTAAAGGAACAAGTCATTAAGTTCGTATGAAAAGCTAGACAACTTGAAAAGGGGCCGACGATTTTGTCCACTGTGGTCCTCTTAGGAAGAAACTAAGGGGAAATGATTACAGGAAGATTGTAGTCGATAGGACAGACAATAAAGAGAGCGATTTATGTCAAGTTCTAATTAATTGTTCTTTGTCGATTTGTGAACCACTTAAATGTCTGTATGAATTTGACGAGGGGTTTAATTGCAGCATCTGCTAGATTGTTAAGGTCGTCAAAGAGCCTGTGCCCTTCATAGGCTAGAAGATACTCTTGCAGTGTTTTACATGAACATAGCAGGGGCTGCCCTGACACCTCCCCTTCTTCAGCTACACAGCTTCTACAGAAGTCTTGTATTGAAGATTTATTTTCCTATTTTCAGTTAAACCGAATCGGTTCTGCATATATTATTTAAGATCCGGTTACAATTGGTAAACCACGTATCTGCTTTTAATATTGGTATCATAGAGAGTCGTAGGCTTAAGGGACCAGTCAGCTCTGACTCGGTCGAATGTATCCAAAGCTACTGCTAGAAAATCCTCACTCCGCTCGAAGGTCCAAGTGGACGATGATATGAAACAACGTGGCTTAGGTTTTAAAGATAACACCGTGTTACAAAAAATAGATTTTTTTCTGTCCTATGAACCAAATGCACATATTCGGAAAGAGGGAAAAAAATAAAAATACACGTGTATCGGCGATTTTCATGTACACGTCAGAATTTTTTTTTTTTAAGTTTGACCTATAAAGCTCGTAGTGGCCTGTGTGAAAGCCTTTGGACCGATTTGTAACCCTTTTTCAGTGATCCAATCGAGCTGATTTTTGGCAGGCAGACTCGTGGAAATGTCTGTATCAGGTCAAATTTTTTAAAAATAATTTTTATCAATTCTCAGATTTTCCCCAATAATATATATTTACCCTCGACACTGATTCACTGATACACTGATTCACTGACTCTGTCACGCAGTACGTAGGAATTTAAATAGGCATTCTATAATAATTCTATAAATAATAATAATAAAAAAAATAAAATTTTTTTTTGTACAGAAATTGTGTTTTCCCCAAATTTTTTTTTACCAAAATTTTTTTTTTCCAAAATTTTTTTTTTTTACAAAAATTTTTTTTTACAAAAATTTTTTTTTTCCAGAAAATTTTTTTTTTCAACAAAATTTTTTTTTTCCACAAAATTTTTTTTTTTCAACAAACATTTTTTTTTTCAACAAAATAACCCTTTTTCAGTGATCCAATCGAGCTGATTTTTGGCAGGCAGACTCGTGGAAATGTCTGTATCAGGTCAAATTTTTTAAAAATAATTTTTATCAATTCTCAGATTTTCCCCAATAATATATATTTACCCTCGACACTGATTCACTGATACACTGATTCACTGACTCTGTCACGCAGTACGTAGGAATTTAAATAGGCATTCTATAATAATTCTATAAATAATAATAATAAAAAAAATAAAAAATTTTTTTGTACAGAAATTGTGTTTTCCCCAAATTTTTTTTTTCCAAAATTTTTTTTTTTACAAAAATTTTTTTTTCAACAAAATATTTTTTTACAACAATTTTTTTTTTTTTTAACAAAAATTTTTTTTTCAGCAAAAATTTTTTTTCCACAAATTTTTTTTTTTCGAAATTTTTTTTACCAATTAGTTTTCTCAAAATATTTTTTACAAAATTTTTAAAATTAAGTAACAAATACTTTCTCAAGCAAATTAACGGGCGCCATAGGCGCATTACAACTTACTAGTTTTTAATATTTTTGAAAAAAAAAAATATTTTTCACTTTTCTTAGCATAACTTGAAGAGACTCCAAATTTTTTAAACTACTTAAGCATTACGAAAAAAAAATGTTTTTTAAACTGAAACCTTTAAAAAAAAACGATAACCACTTAAAAAAAAAAAAAAAAATTAGGAAAATCTGAGAATTGATAAAAATCTATTTTTAAATTCACTAATTTTAGTGATTTCCCTAATTTTGGGCCAAAGTTAAAGCGCAAGCTGGTCACCCTACTTAATGTGCCCAACTAACATGCATTAAATTTCCCATTGACATACTGCGAATGAAGATGTCAAAAATGGGAGAAAAGGGTCACTCATACACGGCATACATACCGGATGGCATCCATATGTACATGTGCCGTATTATCTGCCCAGCCCTTGTGTCTCTAGCACTACAGTAGTGTGCGAAAGTGAACATAAAGCGGTTACATTAAGGCGGCATAATTTGTGGATTTCTTTCACATTCTCTGAGGTAGTACAAACAATGTTGCAACTAACATATGTTCCATACAACAAACAGTAACACAAGTCCTCCGTAATGTACATCGTGTATTTATGGATGTACTTACCTACAGATGTCTATCGGGGGATACAATGCCACAAGAGAAAGAGCGAGAGCGAGAGCGAGAGAGTGTCGGCGGCATAGTGTCAGTGGAACAATAAGCGGTTTTTGGCGAATGTTTTACTTTTGTTTTGTGTAATGATCGGCACAGGAGCAGCAGCAGCACTAGCCATGCATCACAGGACTACCTGCCAACCGACCAAAACGACACAGGTGATAAGGCCTGCATTGTTGTTGGCATTGGTGTTTCATCATATTATGGACCATGTTGAGGTGCGGTTCGATTTGGTTTGGTTCGCTTGTACAGCCAACGAGCGAACAATAGACAGAAATCTTTGTTTGGCTGTCCTGGCCGGCTGGCTGGCTGCCTGGCTACCACGTCATTTGTACTCGTACATGACTGTTTAACGTGTAGGCAAAGTAAACGCCTTTTACGTGTAACCAGCTTCCTTTGCAGGCGGACGGACGCTATGATGTTGTGTTGACTCTTCGGTAGTCCATGGAAATAATGGAGAAATTGAACATGAACGCGGGGACAACAAAAATGTTGTCCATGTACGTACTGTTGCAGTGCAATAGTTTCTCGGCATTTCGTTAAGCGTTAAAAGGTGTAAGTGGTTTAAGGAAGACGCCGGCAGTGAAATTAATCCGAATCCCCTAAAAATAATTAACTTCTTGGTGACTTTGTGTTACATTAACATGTTAGGGTAACATCCAGTGTGACTACCTGTCTGACCTCCGAAACATTTAACACAAAATAGTAGAACAAACAACGGCTGGCATCTCTGTTTCGCCTCTGTTTTTTTGTTCAAGAAAATTTATGACTCATCAGCCTCTTTCACACACAGACTGGCCTACCTAAACCCAACACCATCATAATCGTCTGTGAATCGTTTTCTTTGCGGCCTAATGAAGCCATCATCGTTGTTTAAGACATTTTAACCAAAAAGGTGATTATTGTAGATTGTTTCCTTTTTGTATTCTTCAGAAATTATACATTCATTCGACTCAATGAAGGCAGGTGATAAATTCGTTTAAATAAAACCAGTTTTTTTTTCGTATGAACAGGTAGGCAGACAGGGGCAATAAAGCGATTTTGGGAATATACGAGAGATTCAAAAGCGGCGCCGATGCACAGTGGTTTAGAATGGAGGCAATAGTTTTAGCAAATAATATTCAAAGTTAGAATTGGATCAAAACTGAACGGCAAATATATATTAAAAACCGGGTAGTTGAAGTTCGATAAATAACACCGTGTTACACACATTCTGTCCTATGAACAAAATTTACTTTTTCGGAAAGGGGATAAAAAATAAAAATACACGTGTATCGGCGATTTTTATGTTCAGAATTTTTTGTAAGTTTGAATTATGAAGCTCTTAGTGGCCTGTGTGAAATCCTTTGGACCGATTTTTAACCCTTTTTCAGTGATCCAATGTAGCTGATTTGTTGCAGGCAGACTCGTGGAAATGTCTGTATCAAATGTCTGTAGATTTTTTATCAATTATCAGCTCGATTGGATCACTGAAAAGGGTTAAAAATCTGTCAAACATAAAAAAAAAAAATTCTGACCTGTACATGAAAATCGCCGATACACGTGTATTTTTATTCCTTCCCCTCTTTCCGAATATGTGCATTTGGTTCATAGGACAGAAAAAAATCTATTTTTTGTAACACGGTGTAATTACATAAACAAAAGTTCTGAGAGATACTAAAATACTATACTGGCATACAAATATATTTAAAGCCGACCATTTTAATTCGGGCATGAGTGGATTAACTCCAAAAGCAATTGTTTTTAGTTTTTTTTTTAGTAAAATTTTTCTTTCAGATGGATCCACCGAAAATCCTTATGGCGCAATTTTGATCTCCTTCAGTGTTTTTCCTTATATATGAAGAAACAAAAAAGAAAATATTTTTTTTTTAAAACAGAAAATAACAAAAGGAATAAATCGTCAACACTTTCCCGTTTACAGATCTCTTTTTAATGGGAACTACATCAACGGCTGTTTTCCAACTCGCAAATGTTGGCGACTTTACAACTTAACAACTTAGTGTGACAGATGACGACTTCCAGCCCTATACTTTTGAAACCACGAAATGGATAACCCTATATATGGAACTAACTATAGTTATTTAGTTAGTATACCGCTGTTCTATAGATATTTTAATGGTATCTGTTCACAAGATATCCGTCGTCTGGTCCCTGACATTAGAACATTTAGCCCGAAATACGTGTCTCTCATCCGTTCATTGTAAAGTGGCCGGTTGACCCGGACGACTCACTATAGAGAAAAATCGTATTTCAGCCCTAATCTTCCAACAAGTATTTTTCCTGCCTGCTATGACAAATTCAAGGCAAACATCAACAAACACTACTCCCTCTTTATTCCCTCCAATACCCATCTTTCCCCTCGCTAACACAGTGCATTGCATTCATAGGGGGCATCCCCTGAGTGTTGGTCAAAAAAAAAAATGTAACTCTGGTCTGTAAATATGTTTAATTAATTTATTAATTTTTTAAATTCTCATTTCACATCATACGATTATTTTTGTGTGGAATTAAACAAAATAATTGGTTTTTTTTTTTTAATTTTTCCTTTTGTGCCCCCAGTTTGTATTTGTATGTAAATTTGAAATTTATTTTCTATAGCACACACAATTGACTGCATTTAATTTTCCCTTGTCTCTTGTGTATTCTGAAAATGATGTGGAATTTTTCGTTTGTCTTCACTTGGGCCAACAGCAAGAAAGAAAAAATAAACATCTGAAATCCCGCTGTCTTGTGGCTCCTTGTGGTGCTGGTGCTGGTGCACCGTGAAAAAAATGACTCAATTCTTATCATCGAATCTTTTTGTGACTCCCATTTATTGTCACATTGTCATTCCTGTTGCGCTGGCATTGTTGATTAATAGTTTCACATTTGGAAAATTCAAGTGCGATTTATCTCGTGTAACATGAGCCGTCTTCTTCTTCTGTATTCCCAGAATTGTAGGGTATTTTTAAATACAGCCGAAGGGAATGACATTTGTATGGAAAGAGGAAGGTGTACCCTGAACAAAAATAGACTTGAGAATCATGCGTACCCAATCATTTCACACATTGCTCAGTTACTTTAATAGTGTACGAATTGAAAAGTCACTTTAGTTTCTTGCTTAAGAAAAGGTTGTAAATTTGTTATTTGAGTTGACATTTGAGGGGTGCTGGGGAAGAACGACCTAAGTCCACTTTTGTAACAAAACGAGATTTTAGCGCCATCTAGTTGCATTGTGGAAGTACTATAATATGACTGAGTCGAAAAATGGCTACAGCGACTTGAGTCCACAGAAATAAGCATATGAACATCCACCCTGCTGGGGAAAAACGATCAAATGCTGATTTTTGAATATTTTTTTCATGAGTCTGAAGTACTTTTTTTAGTTGGGAAACTTTAAATTTGATTTTTCTCAAATTCCGTTTGGCGTGACTTAGGTGGTTCTTCTCCAGCACCCCTTATTTGTTCTGCGTTTATTATAAATACATATGTCAGGGGTCTAGTTTATTCGGGAAATTTATGATGTTTTCGCCTACATTTGCTTAGGAAGGTGCAATTGAAAACTTTAAGCGAGGCTCCTGAAAAAAAATGGTTTGAGTTGTGACACTATTGAATGCTCCACTGAAGGTGAGTGGCAATTAAGTGCCGCATATCGATGGCTTTAGAAAAGGATTTAGAAAGGGCGTCTGGTTCTGGGCTAGTTGGTTGCTAGACGTTATTTTAATGGGAGCTTGCTTCTGCCTTCATAATACACCGGAACTCTGGATAGATAGTTGCAGAAGTAGAATATCCACCTGTTTGTATATAATTTCCATCCATTGTATCTCCTGGTGTTTCTCCATTTGCCACAGTGCAAATGTTTCAGCTTTTTATAAACCATAAAAAGCTGAAACATTTGCACTTTGTGTATCATGAATCGTCGACTAGTATCTCTTAAAGACAAAAGTTTTTAATGACCAAACAAATGACTGAAGACTGATGACTCCTTACTTAGGCGGTAGTTTTATGTGTGTTCGCTGTTGCAAAGAAACGCAACCAATGTCTCCTTTCGTCCACGGCTACGGCAGGAGGACGACACGTATTCATTGAGGCACAAGTATTAAAACTATAACACAAAATAGTTATTGTTATTCATGTCAAATAGCGATCATTAACATGCAACTAAAATAAATCGTGTACAATAATTTGGACTCTTTTTAGTTGCTGTTCGTTTGTGAGGTTTTTCATAGCTTATCCATATCGTACAACAATGTGTACAGTTTTGTTTGCACTTATACGACGACATTAGTTAACATTTTTTTTTTATTATTATTATTTATTACTTTCTGTTCTGTTTTTTTTATGCGAGTATATTTTTAATTATTACATAAGCTTGTTCTTCTCTCTCTCTCTGTGTGTGTGTGTGTTATAATGAATATACAATATAAACATATTAAATATTAAAGTAAACCAAAAACGAAATAATCGCATTTTAACTACTGACCTGCATTTATATGGTGCGATCCAAAGCGACCAGCTGGCGGGAGGGTGGCCCGCCGAGGTGCGTGAAATTGTGCTGTTTGGCGATAAGAACGTGTGGAACGTTCTGTAAATTGTGAATTATTATACCAACACACATATATATATGGTTATGAGCATGTAAGCAGCATCATGGCATGTACATATTTCATACAAAAAAAACTCTTAATGACTTCAAATCATGGACCATTCATGGTACTGATAAAAACCCATTCATGAATGGAGCATTTTCGCAATCTATTGTTTTGAACGGCGGACATTTGGACAAATGTCCGTTTGAGTTTATCGTGCTGGGCATTTGGTTTGCGAGTAGAGTGGGAAATTGGATAGAGCGAAAATAAAGTTTTTTCAAAGACTGACTGTGGTCGCTAGAACTCCGGATCGAAAATATTATTTGACTGGCATGCAAATCAATCAATGACAACTAGATAACGTTGTTTTTTCTTTAATTGCTTTCGATAATTTTAAACTCAGCAAGTATGCAGGGTCTGCCAAAAAAAATTTTTTTTTTGGAAAATTCGATAAAAATGAACTACTGGATATTTTCTCAAAATTTTTTTTTTTTTTTTGAAAGTGCAATCCTTCCGGTTAATAATGGAAAATAATTTCAGTCAAATGGCTGCCTCGGCTGGCCATGCAGTAGCCTAACGACATCAGCTCTGCGGCTGATAATGCGATCTTCACAAACAGGGCGCAAAACATCGAGTGTAGCTTTGGCTGTGTGGCACGTAGCGCCGTCCTGTTGAAACCAAATGTTGCCAATATCGTCCTCTTCAATTTTTGTAAAAAAAAATTCGTTCAACATGACCCGATAACGAAAACGAAATAAGCACTAGTTAAAAAAAAAAAACGTTAGATGGCGGACCCTGCCCTTGCTGAGTTTAGACAGATATGTTTTAAAAAAGTAGGTATTTTTTTTTTAAAAAAAAAACATTATGTGCTTTGAAAACCTTTCAAATATTGCCATGTCAATTACTGACATCTGGTGTATGCTTCCGAACTACTTGCCACGTCTGTCCTCTGTATGATCTTCGGTAGTAGGTTATATCTGTGGTTTTTTAACGAATAATCGCCTAAGCACATTTTCGAAGAGCTTTTTTTTTTAATAAAAATCTATCGTTACTGCGTTTTCTTGGTTAATAACAACGTAAGTTAATATTTTTACAGAAACGGCAATTTCAAAAGTTATTGGTTTTCGCTCTCCTGAGAAAACCACCGACATTGCTGATACGAATGAACAAATTTCGCTTAGTCTTCAAAAAACAAAAAAGTGTTCGAGATTTAGCGCCGTGTGGTTTTAATTCGTTGGGAGGACGATCTGCTCTTGAGCTATCTGCTTGCCAGCACCATCCTGAGCTTCATTTCGATGATGATTTTTAATGCTTTCAAATGTAAATGGCAGGCACTGTTTTATTAATCCAAATACAATTAATTAACTCGTAAGAGTTGTCTGCATTTTCTTAAATTTTAAAAAAACCAAACTCTTAAAAAAACCGACTTCATACACAATTTGTGGCTGATTGGACACTGGAATACACCAAAATAATTTTAATTAGGTTTGCTGTTTTTCCTCAGATGATTTCTATATAAAATGTCCAACCGGAAATATGTGTCACAATTTGGGTTTATAATTTGCCGACTTTTTTAAACTACCGGGAATCGGTCATTTTTTTGACGTTTCCCGGGAAGTTCATTTTCTTTATAAAATATACAAAAAAAAATTATTTTTCAAGAAAAAAAACTTTAAAGTTTTTTAACCAAAACTTAAACAAAAAATAATTATTATTTTTTTTTTGTTTAAAAAACTATCAAAATTTTAAATTTTTTTTTTGAAAAATATTTTTTTTTGTATATTTTATAAAGAAAATGAACTTCATCTTAAAAACTCGAAATGGTTAGTAAAACTTTAAATAAAAATCCTGCGCAATTAATCTTGAAGTAAATATCTGGTATAATTTAATTTCAGAAATTTAAAAATCGTTTATTTGCCGGTGAAAAACCACAATCACAGGTGTAAAAAGTGTTTAAAGGTGTTAAATGTTTTGGTAGGCGTTTGTGTCCCGTGTATCCCGACCAATAATCCCGGCAATCGAGAAGTAAAAATTCCCCCAAATTTCATGTGAAATACGTCCCGGGGAAATCCCCTTGTTAAAAATCCTAGTCACAATGTCCAACTTTTCCAAAAAAAAATTGATGCCACCAAATTGATTCCAAAAAAATTGCCCACTGTAGCCAACTGAAAACAGAACGATCACGATAAACAATTGTATATATCTGATGGGTTGACATTGGATACCACAGACGATTCCCTCGTGTGATTCCAAGCGATCTGTATATTTGCAATGTCAATATCTCTGAACGATTTTATATTTTTTAATTGAAACAAATTACTAACTAAGTTTATTTTCCTTCTCTCTTTTCAGGTATGTAAATGCACATAAATTCCCAAACGAATTAATATCACTTAAGCATCACTTAAATTGTGCCATCGATGTAGAAAGTCGCTCAGTTAAGTATCAGACATTTTGTTAATAACAACTTTAAAAAAAAAATTGACAAAAACGTTGTTTAACTCTTTTCAAAATTATGCGTTACTTATTACAAAAAGTCAATGTCTTGTAGTACACTGATGAACCGCCACCGCCACCACCACCAATCATAGACACCAATTTGGGAGTTTTGTGTTGCTGTTGTCATTGTAGGTGTTCACACAAAAAGTCATGGCCCCAAGCAGGTTTCTTCCTTTCAATCAGAATCAGATCGTTTTTCTCATGCTGCATTTTTTTGTTGTTATTATTTTGTTGTTGTTGGCAAAAGTGCATCATCCTTTTTTTTTTTTGTTGGTGCGACGGCTGCTACTGCTGCCTGTTCTTGGTACTCATCACGGAAAAAGCACTTAACTGTAGTCTAGACGTCTAGTAGGAAATTTGTTGTAGCCGCTGTTGTTGCTGCTGTTATGATATTATGATTGTTATATATTTTGTAGCACCTAGAATGCAAGGCAGCATTCAATTCTGTGCAGTAGCAACAATTATGAAATGAAAACAAAACTGATTCGTAGCAGAATGCAGTGCACACAGCGCGACAAGATGCAAACAAAACTCAGTCCAAGAGAAAACTGCATCCATCGCATCCAGTCACCGGCATGCATGCACTGAACCATAGAGAAGGAGCCAGAAACAAGAAAAAAAAACAACCAGAATGTTGGGACGTTATAATGAGCAAACATGGATAGGAGGCCGTTTACGGGAAAAGGGACAGGTTGGGGTTCGTCGTCTGGAGGAGCAGAGGCGGTAAAAACCGAATGGCTCTGACATTGAAACAATATAAATACAACAAAGGCAACAGCAAGAACAAGCACAAGAACAGAAAACTCAATGGGTGTGTGTGTGTGAGTGCCTGTGTGTAGAAAAAACGAGCCTAAAAGTAGGCACCGCATTTGTTTTTTCAAAAGCCTTAACGTAGACGTCTGATGTTTTCTGTATATTTGCGAATGAAAAGTCCTGTTGGAATAAACAAAATGACTTTTGCATTTTGAGTTTCTGTGCTGTGATGACACAATGATTTAAAGACGACTAAATATTCTACCTGTGGGATGGGAGCACATAGACTTTGAATTAGATTCAAATATCGGAGATTGGAAATTTAAAACGCATTGTGGAGGTCCTCACAATATTATACTAAACTGAATTCTAAGTAAGATCAAATACCATTTAGAGGGCAGACGTCGCAAGTCGTTTTCTGATGCATTAGTTCGGAGGCACACTCCAGATGTCACTAATTGGCATGGCAATATTTGAAAGGTTTTCAAAGCAAATAATGTTTTTTTTAAAACAAATATCTACTTTTTTAAAACAAATACTGTACCCTCTTTTCCTCTTGTCTTCTCCTATTTAATTTTGTTTTTCGAGTTATACCCAAATAATGAATTAGACAGATATATCAAAACAACTTAAACACATCTGGTAAGGACAAAGCATTGGATTATTTAGGAACAATTTCGCAATTATCCGTCGCTCAATGAAAAACACAAGAGATCTGGAAAACTAGAAGGAATTTGATAGAAAAGTATCTCAATTTTAGGTAAATTAGCGTACTTATGTACACTAACGTAGTGTACTTTTGTACACTATCGTAGTGTACTTTTGTACACTATCGTAGTGTACTTTTGTACACTAGTAGTGTACTTTATGTACACTATCGTAGTGTACTTTTGTACACTATCGTAGTGTACTTGTGTACACTATCGTAGTGTACTTGTGTACACTATCGTAGTGTACTTTTGTACACTACCGTAGTGTAGTTTTGTACACTATCGTAGTGTACTTTTGTACACTATCGTAGTGTACTTTTGTACACTATCGTAGTGTACTTTTGTACACTATCGTAGTGTACTTTTGTACACTATCGTAGTGTACTTTTGTACACTATCGTAGTGTACTTTTGTACACTATCGTAGTGTACTTTTGTACACTATCGTAGTGTACTTTTGTACACTATCGTAGTGTACTTTTGTACACTATCGTAGTGTACTTTTGTACACTATCGTAGTGTACTTTTGTACACTATCGTAGTGTACTTTTGTACACTATCGTAGTGTACTTTTGTACACTATCGTAGTGTACTTTTGTACACTATCGTAGTGTACTTTTGTACACTATCGTAGTGTACTTTTGTACGCTATCGTAGTGTACTTTTGTACACTATCGTAGTGTACTTTTGCACACTATCGTAATGTACTTTTGTACATTATCGTAGTGTACTCTTGTACACTATCGTAGTGTACTCTTGTACACTATCGTAGTGTACTCTTGTACACTATCGTAGTGTACTTTTGTACACTACCGTAGTGTACTTTTGTACACTATCGTACACTCTCTTAGTGTACTTTTGCACACTCTCTTAGTGTACTTTTGCACACTCTCTTAGTGTACTTTTGTTCTCTATCGTAGTGTACTTTTCTACACTACCGTAGTGTACTTTTTCGTAATTTTTCGTTAACGGCACAAAAGCCTCTCAAAATAGAGCTTTCTCTATATTTTCAAGACTCATTTTTTTTGCCCAACTGTAAATACAAATATACTCCCACCATTCACCACCATTCAAATAGAATTCTTTAGTTGGTTTACGAGTATTAATACTTTTATTTAACATTCATGTTTAAATACATAAAAGCAATTAATAATAAACTAATTTAACAACCAACTCCTCCTGCCCACCAATGTTTCTTTGCTATAACTCCGAACAGGAATTGGTCATAAAGAATTTTTTTATTAACCCAAACTCCAGCACATATAATTTATATGCTTTTCATAGACTCGCAAACGCCGCAATATGACTTCAAACCTCCTATAAAAAAAGATGGCAGGAAAAAAAAAACACCACACACATATTACGATTGTTTTTATATCCTTTTGGATCACCTGAGTCACAATATTTTGTATACATTGTTCCAATGGCGGCTTCTTTTTCCTGCCGTCACCCCTGCCACCCTCAGCAGTTTGTCTCAACGGCCATTTCTGCCTGCCATTTGACCATAACAATAATTTTTTACCATGAATTGAATTGAGCAAAAAATAAAATACGAAAAGAGACGACGGACTGTGTACGCCAACATTCCCTTTGGATGCTCCATAGGCATCCGCAGACACAACATCAGATATTTACACAGAACTGTAGGTAACTATTCCTCAGGATCTCAGGTTTAACATTATTCGCCGCTGTATCGTCATCGCGTTTATATCCTTGTGGTTGGATGTCCAAACTGGTGCAGCCAAATGGCGGGGGTAACTGGAGGTGCTGTTCGTGTTGCCAGTTGTTGTCCGTGTTTAAAAATGTATTAACAATAAAATGCCACTGACCAACAAATAACACGAACGAAAATGAACTTCAGAAAATACATTTAAAATGCTGCTTTATGAGGAAACGGCATGGGAAACGAATAAAATGTAAGGGATACTGTCTGCCGCATATACACACCCACATCCCTCACCCCTCACCATTTCCAGTAGTCATTTTACTCAGAAGGAAACAGTGAACGTTAAATTCTTGATAATTCGTCGCCGACGCTGCACACTCGTGTGGTTCATGTGGTTGTGATTGCTTCCACTTGTGGACGTAAATAGCAAGGGGAGCCATTAAATGTAATGGGGTTTATGGGGGGGAACATAGGCTAGATCAGCCTATCAGAGGTATCAGAGATACACGTCGCCAGACATTCTGTCGACTAGAATTGTAAGCAAACAAATCTGAATTTGTTGGACTTTGGATTTTATAAAGAAACACCAGAATTCGTGGTTTTACCTTCAAAATCTCTCTTTCGAATAATATTACCTTCTAATATTCAGTATACGTTTTTTTTTTTTTTTTTCTTTGGGAATGTTTTGCCGATTTTAAGGAGTTTTACAATTTTTATTATTATGGCATACTTTTAAGTGCTTAACAATAAACATTTGATTTTATTGCATACTTATGGGATGAATTTTCGAAATTACCTTAACGCTTCTTTATTACGAATTTATTATTACGACTTTTCGCAGACTCCTCTCTTTGGGGAAATATTTGTAAGGTGTTCGCGTCAAAAAATTAATGAAATAATTTTTGAAAAATTAATGAAATAATTTTTAAAAAATTAATGAAATAATATAATATAAAATAATACTTACATATTTCCCTTAACATTCCATGAAGGAACAGACGAGGAATTTCTCTCGAATCAGTGGAATATGTCCTTCAAATGATTTTATTGCCCAATACTAAACGACAGTAAGCCCATAACTCATAAACAAATTTTACAGGCACTCCTCGCATCATCATGAGTCCCATCCTTGCAATAATTGTGCTGGTGATACTTCAGCTTTTATTCATTGTCCTGAAATCCTAATTTATAACTTCGAATATTCGAACCTAACATCACTATCCACTTTGTCTTTAATCTACCCTTTGGCCTAGTAATAGTACTCTCCATGCAACGCATGAGTACTTTAATTTTTATTGATCGTAAAAACTAAGCAACACCTGAAAATATGCTTCGCTTTATTTTCATTCACACTTATTTGTGATTGCCCTAATAAATATGCTATCGAATCGCTTTTCATTGTAAGTACACACATATTTCTGTAGGTACTGCACAAAAAATATTTAAGAAAAATCATTACTAAATTCCTCCATTTGGTATGCCATAAAACTAAATTGGTTTCTGGCTAATTACGCCTAAAACAATGCTATAAATATCCGGTAACAAAAATAATATTTAGACTATAATATTACCGTGCTCTTAATGTACAATGAAAACCAATTGAAATTTAATTAAAAAACGCTCATCGGTAAGGTGGATTTCGAACACAAGGTGGAATGTAGTTTCAAATTACACGACAGCCTCTGTGAAGAATTTCCGGATATTGCAGTTGTGCCAGGGAATGGTTTTTATATTCAAATTGAGATTTGGTTTGTTTGGGAACAATATGAGGCTTCCTCACAAGTCGAGAACAAAACGAAATAATTAATTCATTGGTTCGGTATAACTGCCCCCACTTTGGTTTAAAATTGATTTTCACCTTGACACAAATGCACCGTTTTGATGACACACTCGTGTTTAGTGAAAGAAATACGAAAAAATGTTGTTCGTTTCATGAATGCAATTATTTTATTTTAAATTATTTTTCAAAGGATAACAAGCAAAGAATGTGATTTTGTCCTAATCAGAAAAACGACACGTTATCATCAATAATCCCCTGCCTCGCCACAGAGTGACCTTTTGATGCAGATTTTGAAGCGGACGCATCATTGGCCCATTTTTGCTTCTAGTTTAGAGTGAGAGCTGCACAGTCATTAGAAACCATTTTTGTGGCCGGAGATTGAAGTGATGAACTTGGAGGATCTTTGGATAGCGTGTTATGTCATACAGCCCACGCCTCGATCAGACCTTAAAGGTGAATATTTTTGCAGGCTTTTCGTCAGAAACCGTCATCTGTGGAAAATTCAGTTCACATGGATGAAATCGTGTTCCAAACAAAACAATTTCTAGTATGGCCTCCTTAATGTATGCTATAAATTGCAAGTAATTAATTCCGTCTCTTTTGATTTTGAAATATTAGAAAATATCCATGTATTTTTCCTCGGCTAACTTTTTAAAATATTTGAAAATAAAAATCCCAATCTAGTATTGTTTCCCTAATGTATGCTATAAATTCCGAGCAATTAATTTGATTACCCGCCAACCCACGCATAGACATTGTATCTGGTTTCAATTTTCAAACTCCCAAACTTAGGCATTTTTTTTTTGATATCGACTTGCCCTCTCACACTGTTTCATTGTTCCTAACAACAACAAAGCCCTATAAATATGTTGTATGCAATAAAAATCATTTCTCTTCCCTTTGATTTGTAATTGTAATTCCGTTCTATCGTTCGTTCAGCAGTCGTTCTTTCTCAATCGTTTCGCATTTTATTTTTACAATTCATTGAGTTTTTGTTCGGTCGATTTTTTTTTATTAATCTCCCTTCAACAATATTGTTACGATTTCTTATTTCCGTTTTATTCGCTTCTTATTTATGATGATATTCTATAGCGTTATTGCTTAGGGCTAATAAAATTAGGATGAAATGAATTTCACCAGCGACGACATGAAAACACTTTCACAACATACACGACTGTGGCGCTGACACATCGAGGACCTGTGGTTCACGTATGTCCTCGCATTTGTATGTGAATATTTGTCTCTGCGTCTTTGTCTTGCCATCGATGGCAGTTAAGGTTCAGTGCCCAGTATGAAAGGAGTGGGGTGGTGTGTGCGGTATGGGCGGAAGCAGTGAGGAGTGAGGAAGAAGACTAGTAGTATCTTGGCTTTTTATGACCTTTTAATATTTTTATAGACTTAACCCCTCGTAGTCATCGTAAATGTTATGGCAATATGATTTTGCGTGTATTGTGAATGGCTTTTTTTTCTTTTCTACACTCACACACTCGCTGGTATTGTGCGTATGTATGCATTCATAAGGACTTCAGCGTGTGTTCATTGAAGGAATTGTATCATTACTTATTTATACAATAACAGATTCATCCATTCATTCATTCATGCATACTTTCCCCTTTTATTCAGTTCAGTTCAGTTCCTCTTCTCTCTTTCCTTTTCCTTGTTTACCAGTGTGTGAGTGTTTATGACGATGGCAACGACGACAGTCATTCATGTCCTTTCTTTTTGTATTTTTAAATAACGCAAGATTATCATAAACAATTTCAGTTAATGGTGAACTGGTTTAAAGAATTGAGTTTATAAAAGAAGAGCGCACTGTTTTTTTTTTTGGGTTAAAGAACAATAACAATAAACATCAAACCCTAAATGCAAAAGGGTCTCAACTCATTATTTTCCAAAACTGATATTTTTCCATAAATTAATTCCGAGTACACATCTCTAACTACTGCAAACATTTCTTTCACATCACTATCTTTTTTAACCGGAAACATACTGTTATGTCTATTTTTCTGTTAATTGCGTGACTTCTGCATGATGAACTAAAGAAAATTACTTTTAGTTGCGTTAATGCGTTGGAATTTTGAGTTGTGACCCTTTTGTATTTAGGATGCAATATAAGCTTTAGCATACGAAAACTTCCGAAGAAGAAGAAATTCTTACGTTTTATTTATATCTTTCTTGTTGTTGTTCTCCCTGACGATATTCTTTGGAGATCGAAATATTGGAAAAATAAAAAAAAAATACATTTATTTTAGAAAAATCCATGACCTCGAGCATGAACTCAACAACTCGTTGTTGTTCTCCCTGACGATTTTCTTTGAAGATCGAAAAATTGAAAAAATAAAAAAATACAATTTATTATTGAAAAATCCATGACCTCGAGCCTGAACTCATTAAAAAACAAAATTCAATTTTTTTAGCATATATGTATGTTTGGTTTGAAGAAAATTTAAAACTTTTTTAATGTCATGTAATATTTTAGGGAGAAAAGATTATTTGGGGTCGAATCTCATATAAGACTCACTATTTGGTTAGGTTAGGTGGAATGGAGAATCGGTCATGTCCCATGACCGTCTCATGTCGCTGACACACACCTTGGCCAGCAATTCGGCCTGTTGTGCGCTCCTGGTTTCTTCTACAAATTCCCTTCCCCTTTTTTTCTATGTTTGGAATTCGGTCCCCTCTATAGTTGCTTAAATTCCTTATGTATGTTGCTTTGATGACCGACAGGTCATCTAAGGTATTCTCTCCTAATTGGAGAGAAATCATGGCACTGCCACAGGAAGTGTTCCGCCGTCTCGGCATCCTCTCCGCATGCCCTACATTCGTCGCTCTCGGAACATCCTATTCTAAATAGGTGTGCCCTTAGGCTAGTGTGTCCTGTGATGACCCCAACTAGCTTACTCAGTTCATTTTTGTTAAACCCGAGTATCCTCTTTGTTTTCTTGTAATCGACGTTTCCCCAGATTTCCGTTGTGGTTCTTCCCATCTGTTCCTCTTGCCACCTGAAGGCATGGGTCGTCTTCATCCATTCCCTCAACTCCTTTTTTGTCTCTAGACTCACTATTAAGTTTTTTTTTTTTTTTTTTTGGTGTTGACCTTCGGTGTTTATGGATCACAGTCACAAATAACTGAATCAGAAATCGGAAAATCTAGAAGATAAGTTTGTTCATAAGTAAGTTCATCCACAATCTGACTGATCTCCCAGAACAAACCGAACCCCTGTGTTCTTATGTTTACATCCATCAGTAAACCCTTGACGCTCTCGCGCATGAGTACTCATCAGACGGTCGGAAATTGATCATTTATTTGCCATTATTCGGTCTCTGTCGTTAAGACTTTGGACTCTCCGATACAACGTAATTGCGACCGCAACTTCATGCTTCAGCAGCAGCGGCTTTTATAAGAAACTAGTAAGTTGTAATGCGCCTATGGCGCCCGTTGAAATATGGAAAACAAATTTTGTTGAAAAAAAAAATTTTTCGTGGAAAAAAAAATTTTGTTGGAAAAAAAATTTTTTGTTGAAAAAAACCAAATTTGGAAAAAAAAAATTTTTGTTGAAAAAAACCAAATTTGTAAAAAAAAATTTTGTAAAAAAAAAATTTTTGTTGAAAAAAAAATTTGTAAAAAAAAAATTTTGTTAAAAATAAATTTGGGAAAAAAAATTCTGTACAAAAAAAATATTAATTTTTTTTATTATTATTATTTATAGAAAATTATAGAATGCCTATTTAAATTCCTACGTACTGCGTGACAGAGTCAGTGAATCAGTGTCGAGGGTAAATATATATTAAGAATTAAGATAGAAAAATGCATTTTATACATGAGCATGAGGACATAACAATCCCAAGCAAGATGGCTTAATTTAGATTTTTTTCAAAATCGCGTGTTTTTTTTACATAGTTTGGTAGACCATTGTCAAATACACGCAAAAATTTTAGGGCTATGTGATCAAACATAACGGATTTATTGCCCTTTTGCAAAAGGGCGTAACCAAAATCCAAAAAAAAAAAATTAGTTTCAGAATTAAATTTGTTGCCTTTACAATTTTTGTATGTCTAAAGTTTTTCAAATGTTATAAAGTTTTTACCTTCTCCTGTCAAGTTACGAAAATTCCAGTTACGCTCTTTCGAAATTAAGCCATCCAGCTAACCGTATCTGAAGACATTTGGTCCAAACCCTGACTGACATTGACATGGCGACAGAACAACAAAAGTAACAATCCGGACCTACTTGCAAATACCAGAACAACAGAACGAGTAAAAAACAACCAGCTCAAGTTTAAAAAAATCCTTAAGATATTGGTATTTACATAATAAATATGTTTGTTTAGATATGACGACTAAAACACAAAACAAAACAAAATCCTACGCAGACACACACACACATACAATGTAAAGAAACGGAAGGATACAAAAGAACACACAGAACAGCCACAATAAGAAAGAGTTTGTTGTCTGCGTGCACGCCTTTGTGTTCGTGCGTATTTGAACAATGGCAACAACTTTAAATGGACACCCCACCCATCCGCCCAACACTCCAGTCACTCCTTTTCCGTTCCCAATCGCCCACTGTCTCCGTTTGGAGTTTGTTTAGGAATATTTGCATAGATAAATGCATATGTTAAATGTGAACCTGCCAGTGAATGTATGTGAAATGTAAACTGTGAATGGCAAAGTTTATGTGTTGACATTTTCGGATCGTTTCGTTTGGTTTCTGTTTCTGCCTTTTGCCTTTCCTTCCTTCATTCATTCATTCATTGTTGTTGGTTTTTTATTTGTGCTTGTCTTTATTTGGATATGAATTCAGGCAACAAAATGTTTGTAAACATCAAAATTTGTCCTTTAACAACGATTTTCCTTTTTTTTTTTTTTTGTTTGTGGAACCGGATGTGTTCCAACAATAATAACAAATTGTTCGTAAACAAAACAAATAAAATAAAGGCAAAATATTTGTTTACAATGCCGAAGAAAAACAGTTTTTAAATATAAATTATTTTCGCCTGCAAAATAATTTAAAATATACAAACACACACCCTGTGAACGAATGTCCATATTTTGACATTGAAGGTAAAACCAATTAAATTTATTCTTGTGGTAAATGTAAATGAGACATCTTGTTGCCAGAGACTATTTTGGATTTTTTGGCAATTTATCAAAATTACTTTAAAATTCAATTTTAGTAAAAAGTTTTCTTGTACAGAATTTTCACAATTAGTCGCATAACAAAATCATCAAGAATCAAATTTGGAAGAGAGCTCTGTTCCTGGGGGCTCTGTCAAAACTAGGATTGGTTTCGTCCTTAGGCTGATATAAAAAATCTGCAAAGTCTCATTGAAACCTTTTCATATTTACGGACAGTTCATTCGACTGTTTGTACTCATTTGTTGGCATTTTATATAAAATGATCCTTGTATTTGGACCACTATTTAGATGTACAAGGTGGCGCAAAAGTAAACTTTCGATGTTTTAAAAAATGTTAAACAAAAAATCGCAAAATTTATAGCATTTTCTGATAGGAGGATTACTTTTGCGCCACCTTGTATATATGAAATCAAATTTTTCTAAGAATATTTCTTTAAGAATCCATGAGTCTAAAATAAATCCCTAGCTCCCTCGTTTGACAGAAGAAAACAATCAACAAAGCCTATACCAACAATACGAAAACTAAGAGAAATTTTAAGAATATTTTTTCTCAAAGAAAACAAATATTTATGCCATATTTTACCAAAAAAAAAACCCGTTTCGGTATTGAAATTCTGGCGAGAACACCGTTAACCAGTGGTCCAGAATACAATTTCATCGGCCAAAAGATTGTAATTGTTGATCATGTAAACATTTTTGAGTTCTGTAAAAAAACTGTTGGCCGGCAAGGAGTGTAGGATTATTTTAACGTATAACTACTAAAAACCGGACAACTAGATATATTTTAAAAGTATTTCCAAAGTTGACTACCTTTCGTATTTTTTCGATTTTAAGGGGTAATTTTTTTTTATAATTTTTTTTTTTCCACAAAACCAATGCCATCATTCTACTTTCCGAGGAGCCAGCCAGTAGTCACACTTTGTCGGTATATCTTTTTTGTTAAATCAGTGTCAAATCTTATTCGACGACTTGGAAATTTCAACAATGTCAACTTGTTTAAAATGAATAACAACATTTGTTAATTCAATCAAAACAAACTCCAACTAATGGATGTGACTGAGGCCAATATCATGCTCACTGCCACATACGATATTTCTTAAAGGCGACTTGGAAATATTTCTAGCCACTTTTTTAATTCCTATTTGAAGACATTTTTTTTTTATTTTGGCATTCGCCAAAAGATCCCCTCTATCGCTTCTCAAAAGCGTTTTTTTTTTTAGCATTTGTTTGCCCTTGCCAAACCGGATGTTAGCTTGTATTCGCATGAATTGTTATTATTATTTGGTTGAGTCGTTAAACTATCAACATTTCCTATGAGTGTTTTCTTTGTATGGTGAAAAGTTCAACTACCCCTTCGGTGCGGAAGAAACGAAGAATTTGAATTCTTATTTTGTTTGTTTGCCATTTCCGTTTGGCGACAAGATTTCTATAAATACAAAGGGTTATTGTTTAAATATTGTTTTTTTCCCCCTCTTTTTTTTATGCTGATGTTGATTGCCTGCAAGAGTAGACATTACTTTGAAGAGGAAAGATAACATGTTTGAATGTTTGTAATCTTAAGTAAAATTCGCAATATATCATGAGAAGTTGGAATTTTAGGACTTTCAGCCGGGATACGCGGCTATGCAGGGAGTAAGATATTGTAAATAGTTTGATCACCTACACCCAGCAAAAAATTGTATATCTCCCATATAGTGGCCGGGGCTTCATAGACGTTTTTGCAGCTCCCCGACCGAATACAGAGGAGAGCGCGGTGGTGATGATTCGCGATAGTTGGATATTCAACTCTGTTGTGTTCTCTGGATATTCTTCGTCTCGTCCCTGATCCAAGGACTCTCATTCGTTTATTATCAAATGCCCTGACAAAATTCGTTCTTCAGCCGATCTGTTTGTATGTGGACTACTCTTCCCACAAGTTGCTTTCCGGACAGTTGGGACTTTCTCAAATTCAGAAACAATTTCCACAAACACTCCACCTTCCCATACCCTTATTTGCTGTGTGCTTTGCCTTCATAGGCGACAAATATTCTTTTTACACTATTCCTCCTGAGTTTGTTTTCGGCATTTTTCTATTTTTAATAATTTTAATTATAATTCAGTTTTACTTTTTTTCCTTATACCATTTTGGTTATAACTATTCATAACTAGTAAGTTGTAATGCGCCTATGGCGCCCGTTGAAATATGGAAAAAAAAATTGTTGGAAAAAAAAATTTTTGTGGAAAAAAAAATTTGTTGAAAAAAAAAAATTAAAAAAAAATTTTTTAAAAAAAAAAATTTTTGTAAAAAAAAAAAATTTGTGGAAAACACAATTTCTGTACAAAAAAAAAATATTATTTTTTTTATTATTATTATTTATAGAAAATTATAGAATGCCTATTTAAATTCCTACGTACTGCGTGACAGAGTCAGTGAATCAGTGTATCAGTGAATCAGTGTCGAGGGTAAATATATATTAAGATTATTTCAACTCATATTAAATTATTTCGATGTTTGGGTTTGGGTCTAATAAACAGAAATTGCTTTAATTCAATTTCACTTTCACCTCACAACAAAATGCATAATGTATGTCCTTCAAAACCACACTGTCTGCCATGGCGCCATTGTCTTCTAGGCTAAAGCTTCGTTGTGTATAAATTGTGTCTACACATCAATCTTGTGGCCCGGAAATTCCCTTACAATATCCTATCATTATATCTGTACTGCGTGGGGAAGTTTTAATAATTTCAAATATTTTATTAAGAAATTGCTTGGAAAACCGCACTATTTTGTATACCAACACTCTCTCTCTCACACACACACACAACACACTCAATTACTATGTATGTACATACCAATACATACATGTAAGGCCAATAAACAATGTTTTAATTAATATAATTAATATTTACGTACTTATACAGACATTGAAGCAAAATGGCATAACTAAATATCGAAAAACCGAAAATACATTAATAAAACAAACCACAAAAACAATAGGCCATTTTACTTGTTCTGCTTCTTCTTCCTAGATGTAGTCGTGGTAGTAGTCGTAGTCTCTTCTTCAAATGGGCGCCACGACAATATTTCTGTTGTGGTTGTTCTTGTTGGTCGCCTACATGCACAGTAAGTATGTGTGTGTTTTATTTATTATTACATATACATAGGCAAAATGGAACTATGGTAACCACACACACACATACTACTGTGTATGGAATCAACTATTTAAACATACTCATAACGGTGGCAATTAATATTTGCTTATTCTTTGTCATAGCTGACCATAGATTTCCACATCCTTTTTGGATTTTGTTGTCGTGTCTGAGCTGCTGTGTGGTTAGAGGACTTAACGAGGGTAGTCTCATTCGTGCCGAGAAGCAGAGGTCAATGCCATGCCTGTAGGTAGTTTAAAAGAATTTGTGCAAAATATGGATTGTTGAAAGAAAAAAAAAGACCTTGGACCAACAGACCATTTTAGATATAAAAGAATTTAAATAATGCAATACCAATTTGCAGAATCCTGGTTGGAAACCAGCAGCTCCCACCTATTAATTGCTGGCGACTTTACGACTAAGAGAGTAATCTCAAAGCCATGTAAAACGTCTCTAGAAAATCATTAGCCGTTAGGAGCCGGCTTTAAGTTGCAGTTGGTCCCGATCAGTGAGTATTGAAATTATATCGTACACAGCTCAATGATTCGAGAGAAGTTCCCCGCCAGTTCCTTTATGGAATGTTAAGGGGCAATACCTATAAGGTTGATGCCCACAAATTGGCTCCCTTCATTCAAGAAGTATTTGAAGAGTGGTGTTGCCAGCGGAAAATTGATCCAAGCCAAGGGTAAAGGTTGCCTCATTCAAATTGTCGCCAGCTGCTTCCAAGAAGACACATGAATTACAGTTCAATTCAAACGAATCTAAAAAGTTCATGAATGATTTTTCCCCAAAACTTGTCATACCACCACCTTAACTCGGTTATGCTGTGTGCTTCAATTGTTTACTTTCTAAACGGGTATTAAATTTCCCTTCGACTTTTGCTTTCATTCATTAATTTTTCCAATGTATGTGAGGTTTTCTCACTGTCAACAATGAGAATAAACAAATTATCACATACATGACCAATGCCAACTAAAAATTGGACACAAGCAGAAGAAATCCTTCGGAAATGTCTTCATTCCTTGCCTTTCCCGCCCGGCCAAACGAAGGTCTTCGTTGGTGCGTAAGCGCCCAAAACTAATGACGCCATATGATGCGTAGTTGGCCATTAATTATGGTAACAAATTGTTAACGTACACAGTTTTAGTCGCATAGCAAATATCAACATATCCATACACATGCACAGGCAAGCACATTCACAGACACACACACACGCATATATCTCGTTATTTAATGAGAGAACATTGATTATGGCCTTGTTTGTGTGACCTACTAATGAAATTTGGCAATTTAAGACTTCTTGACTTAAGGCTGGGGGACGCACAACTGTGTGGTTCTTTGAATTTTTCAGTGTAGTTTTTTCTTCTTCTTAGGCTTTTACAATTTTAATGAAGTCTAGGAAATTTATGTTTTTTTTTTTATAATGATTTGAAAGTAGTTAATCTTATTTGAATAGATTCTCTTATTGTTAATTTGAAAAACA
The DNA here is from genome assembly GCA_958296145.1 of Hydrotaea cyrtoneurina. Taxonomy (NCBI): domain Eukaryota; kingdom Metazoa; phylum Arthropoda; class Insecta; order Diptera; family Muscidae; genus Hydrotaea; species Hydrotaea cyrtoneurina. The sequence continues at coordinate 71,052,540 of OY282516.1, read as the reverse complement.
AATTAATAGAAATTCATTTTGTCCGTTATTGTTGGCTTATTAGCTTAGTTCTACGAAAATTTATTAAGTAATTCATTTATTGAAGAAAATTCAGTTCAGCATTCACTAAAGTTTTCTTAAGCAATTTTGTTTTCTTCGGAAACGAAATAAAAAAATGACCAAATTATGTGAGGATCATCCGCTTTTGATGGAAGATGTATTTATCTATTTGCCCAGACTGGATCAGGATTTTAAATTATTTTTCTTCGAGCCTTCAAGGCCTCGTTGCCAGTTCTCTCTTATTAGATTGTATTGTAATCTATAATAGTCGTTCGTGACTGACTGAGTGATTCATCACTGTCCTGGCCAAACGGCTGAAGCTAGATTCGGATTTGAAGGGGACAAAAATGGCTAAAATGTGTTCCCAAAACATAAAAATACAAAATGATCGAATATTTTGATTTTTGTTGGAAATTGGTCCACGACTACGATTGGCAAAAACAGATGAAAATGAGTTAGAGGGGAGACGAAAAAGGGGTCAAGACGGGATAAAAAGTGGATTTTTTTTAAACCAATTTTTGGCAAAAACTTGTGGACAATAGTTAGAGAAGGGACGAAATAGTGTTCAAAACGTACCAAAAGGGGATACAAAAAAGTACAAAAGGCGAAGAAAACAAAATGTGTCCAAAACGTACCAAAAGGGGATAAAAAAAAGTACAAAAGGCGAAGAAAACAAAATGTGTCCAAAACGTACCAAAAGGGGATAAAAAAAGTACAAAAGGAGAAGAAACAAAAATGTGTGAAAACAATTGTAATCGACAGGAATGGACCAAAAATGGTAATAAACAAATTTTTGGCAAAAACTTGTGGACAATAGTTAGAGAAGGGACGAAAAAGAGTCCAAAACGTACCAAAAGGGGATACAAAAAAGTACAAAAGGCGAAGAAACAAAAATGTGTGAAAACAATTGTAATCGACAGGAATGAACCAAAAATGTTAATGGAAAATGGGACTAAAACGGGCCCAAAACTGGTATAATATAAATGAAAAATAATCTACAACAGGTGGACATGAAATAGAGATGGGACGAAATAGGGGCCAAGACGAGATAAACAGTTACAAAAAGGGGTGTAGGGGGTGATCACAAAAAGGGAAACAAACAAAGGGGAGAAAACAAAAGTGTGTAAATAAAATTGTAAACGACAAGGAACGAATGGAAAAAGCCAACAAAAAAAGTAAAAAAAGGGACCAAACTAATAATATCTACAACTAAAAATTTGAAAAAAGGCGATAAAAGTCCTGAATCGTTTTAAAAAGCCAATGCAATTAAACAAATATTTTGCGATTTACTGGGAAGGAAACTGTACGCTATTTCGGCTTGTTGGTTTTCTCGTATTTTTATACACTCCATCATAGGATGGAGTATATACTAAGTTTGTCATTCCGTTTGCAACACCTCGAAAGAGTGATCTTCGACCCTATAAAGTATATATATTATCGGTCAGTGTAACATTCTAAGACATTCTAGCGATGTCCGTCTGTCCGTCCATCTGTTGTCTGTTGAAATCACGATAGAGTGCGAACGACCAACGCTAAGAAGCTGAAATTTTGTAGGAAGATGTTTTTTTCCCATAAGCAGGTTAAGTTCGACAATGGGCAATATCGGACCAAAGGGGAAATAGTTCCCCTTTACGGGACTAAATATATCCCGGCCATAATCAAATTTTTCAAATATTTTTTTTCACTACATCTGATTTTTTTTGGTAAAATTGTTCTAAGTTTATATAATTTATAGATGGGGGAACAAATCCCAAAAATGGGCGTGCTCATGGGTTCCGTGGACCCTTGGGGCCCAAAAAAGGGCCCATGATTAACATGCGCATATGGGTATCGAAGTGCAACGAAATTTACTCACGAACCCAAATATGCCTTTATTTTCATGATTTGCCTAAATTATTTGATCCGGTTTCTGGGACTATCGGGTCACCAGCGGCCCAAAAACCGTCCCTTGACAAACAGTCTTACTTTCTTCATAGTTTTCTTATTTATTGACTTTTTAAGGATCCATGATGGAGGGTATATAAGATTCGGCCCGTCCGAACTTACTATTTGTCCACTTGTTATTATTAGTAATTTTTCCCATTACCATCAATTTTAAATAATTTTAGCATTACTGTTTCGGTTCGCATTTCAATTTCTGGAGTATTTTTAATTTAATTAAATTTTGTTGTTTTTCTCCCGTTTCAGATCATGTTCGAGAATTTAACTGTGGCAAGCTTTACTATCGCACCTTCCATATGGACGAGGAGAGGGATTCACTTTATGTGGGAGCCATGTAAGTATGCTCGTTACCGAGAGTATAAAAAACCATCTACATTTTTGAGTATTTTTTTTTTTTTTGAGAGAAGTTGCCCGATTGATTCGTAATGGCATGTTGAGGGAATTACTTCCTGTCAATGTGCTGCTGCAAACAAATCTTCTGGACGAAGTAATTTTCTGCTAAATTGAGGAGGAAACGTAATATTAAACTATATGGCAGCTCTGGCGTAAAACTGGAAGTTAAAAATTTAATATTTGTATATTTCTGCATGTGCCTGCATAAAACTGTGGTGTGGTGGATTTATAAAATTGTTCACACGCCCAGTTGCCAAATGAACAGTTGCCATATGAAATCAGAAATTTGCCATGTTCGAGCATAAATTTCCTGTTAAAGAAACTAATTGTTGTCGCTTTTTGATGCGAACATTTGTCAGTTTCAATTTGATTTATTTATTAAAGTACTTGAATATTATAGTTTTGCCTGTATGTACGAATGTAATAAATATGTGTGTTTATCTTCTCTTTTTCAGGGACCGCATATTCCGTTTAAGCCTTAAAAATATATCCTCATCAACATGTGATGTAAGTAAATATTTTATAAAAATGAAAACCGTAAAAACCCCCCCCCCCCCCCCCCCAACCCGATAGAATGTGCCACATACATGTTCACATTGAATACGTTTAGAAACATTTGCCATATTTTCCGTTTGCCATTTAAGGACTTTTCTTTTTATTATTTTCGCAAAAGAAGAAAAAACCAAAAAAAAAAAAAATTGTTAACCAACAATCCGATTTATGGTATAAACATCATCAAAATATGATTTATTTTATTATGCAAAATAAAGCACAATGCACTGCAAACTGCAAACTACAAACTCTAAATGAAATGAAATCTCGTGTTCCATATATTTTCGTTTCGAAAACGAGAAATGCAGCACAGGAAACCGTTGTGAAAACCTGTCATCCGAGAAAAATGCTAAAACGATTAAAATTAAAAATGCAATAAATCTCTGCAAATAAACATTCACAACCACGTCCACGTCCACAGTCACCAACATCCATTCCTAATGGAATAGAAAGAACAAAAATATGGTTGTCACAAATTATACGTAGATTTTGTTAGTTTTTTGTTTGTTTTGTTTTATTTTGGTTTCTAGCAAATGCAAATACTCGTATTTTATGCATTTGGAACAACTTCGAGTCACAGCGTCGGGGCCAGGCAGTGTTGGTCAAAACGGTTTCTGTTTTAATAGAAATCGAAATTTATTTCCAATTTGACATTGATGGAATTCTGTTGAAATTTATTCCGTATACTAATACGAGTATGTGGAAAATATGGAAATCGTTTCTTCAGGGAAAACAAGAAAATGAGAATTGCATTGGAAAAATAAATAATTATATATAAACTTAAAAGTCTTGTTTAAGTATAGCAATGCGAAGGAATTGTTATCTTAACAGAGTTCATAAGTGAAGCAAAATTTTCCCTGTTGCGGATTTTCCATTCTCAAGGCCAAGAAAATGTAAATATTTCAAACTAGTAAGTTGTAATGCGCCTATGGCGCCCGTTGAAATATGGAAAAAAAAAAAAAATTTTAAAAAAATTTTTGTTGAAAAACAATTTTTTGTGGAAAAAACAATTTTTTGTGGAAAAAAAAAATTTTGTTGAAAAAAAAATTTTTGTTCAAAAAAATTTTTTGTTGAAAAAAAAAATTTTGTTGAAAAAAAAATTTTGTTGAAAAAAAAAATTTTGTTGAAAACAAAATTTTGTAAAAAAAAAAAGAATTTTTGTAAAAAAAAAAATTTGTAAAAAAAAAAATTTTGGAAAAAAAAAATTTGGGGAAAACACAATTTCTGTACAAAAAAAAAATATAATTTTTTTTATTATTATTATTTATAGAAAATTATAGAATGCCTATTTAAATTCCTACGTACTGCGTGACAGAGTCAGTGAATCAGTGTCGAGGGTAAATATATATTAAGATTGAATCTTCTACAGCTTCTGCCAATAGAAAATCAGAAGCCCACAACTATAAACAGATGCGATCGTTTGCATGAGCCTGTCTTGTCATCTGGAATGACAGCACTCTACACTGAAGAACCCAGCTCCCTTGTCATAGTTAAATATAGAAAGCATTACACTCGAGTAAGCCCAAGATCCATTTTAAGGGCCAACTTTACATTAGGTTTTATGTTTTGCTACCACACAAAAATAAAACACATTGAAATCCCTGTAGAACATCAAACATTACGCTTCAGCAGGTCATTGTCAATGGCAGGGGGAAATTTTCCTTCTGACAACAGCAGAGTTGGCGGGCGAAAAAGGTATTGGTGTAAATCCAAACAAGACCTGGAGATACAAGATGCCATCCGTGGAACTTATTTTTGTTGGTTGGATACTCAAAATTAATTAAGAGGTCGAAAATGGTCACAGTGTTAAAAGGCTGATCTCAGCGTCTATTTCCCTGGTAAATGCCCGCAAGTAAGAGATTAATCCCTAGGCAGACTCACTTAGGCTCTGTAGTCCATTGTGATACCACGAAATGTATCTGAATCTCGAGCGCCATTAGAAGCTTCTGAGTTAACCAATATCAATATCCCTAAAAAGTGATCTAGTACGTTGCTTATCGTGCTCCTTCTTCTCGTTATCCCCACAATTTCTGCAGTAGTCGCTAGTGACAACCTTTACCTCACTTAAACACCTTTCACTCAATGACCTGTCATGATGGACAAAATTTACAACACAATCTCGAGACTCTCTGGCTCGTCTGCTGTCAATTTTCCGAGTATGTCCCTGATGAACGGCTGAGCCATCTCGTTGAGAGCTCTGTGGCAGATGTGGGCCGGATGTAAAGGTTAGGAAGGCAGAATCCCGAGTATTGATATAAGCTTAACTGTCCGAGAAGATTTTTAAGCGCTCCGTGGTGCGGACATTATAATTGGCCTCTTAACACTGTGGCCTTTTTCGACCTCTCAACGAAGTTTGAGTTTGAAATTTCAGTGTCCAACCAACAAAAATAAGTTCCACGTGTGAGATCTTGTATATCCAGGTGTTGCTTGGATTTGTACCAATACTTTTTTCGCCCGCCTTTTGCTGCCTTTGCCGTTGTGAGAAGGGGGTCTTTGAAGGATGGTTTAGATTGTGATTGGAAATTTGCCCCATCGTATGTCTTGGCGACAACCCTGACAATGACCTCGTAAAGGGAAAACAGAAAACCGTTCAGAGGAAGCTGCCATAGGAGGAGAGGATATAACACCGCCATGGGTTAATTCCCTAACCACAAACGACACTACATTGGCTTTGGTTCCTATTTTCGAAAGAAGTCTGACGACACTATTGTGGCTTTGGTACGGAGTTTTGAAAGATGTCTGGCGACACTACTTTGGCCCTTAAAGGATATTTGTTGTAGTTCAACCGTTGAAGGGTTTACATCACATTTAAATATCATCTTTTTCCAATGCAGGACAGCTAGGTTTGTTTTTTTTCGACATCACTCGATTTCTGTAGCATTAATCAATCCAAAGTACCTTATTTTGGTCATACACTTCCCCTATAAATGCCTTGAAGCTCATTTCCCAATGCAACAAACTACCTTTTGAAAGAACTCCATAATGAAACCATTTAAACTAACAAAACCCAAAAACGAGGACAACCCATTCCCTATTCGTTCTTTTCTCGAAGCTAAATCAATTTTCTATAAATTGAAATTATGACAGCAAATCCAATTTTGGGAATTCATTCTACCGACCATTCTTTTGTCATCACAATCGGCAAATGACCTCAAGCCTTACATGTTGTATCTCACACACAGTGGCTCTGCAACACCGCCGTTGCACTGCAACATAACGCTCCACAAAGCACACAGCTCACTGTGGCTGGCAGTGGGGGGTGGGGGGGTGGGTGATGCGGCAACCGCGAAGAAGAGCCGGCAACAGAATTCGTGTATGTGGAATGTCCCCCAGGTATGACAATAGATTTATGTTTGTTTTATGTATAAAATGTGGGTAAAAAACCTCGAAATTGCATACATTTTTAATGAAATTACATTCCACACGATGCGGGCGGGCTGCATGTGTTTCAGTGTGTGTGTGTGTGTGTGTGTGAGTGTGCCAGAAAGGAAGTTCGACACACGGGGAAAAGTGTATCCAAATGCCACAAATCTAAATGAAATCTACGAAACAACGAACACCGAAACATGCTGCCCTATCTTGCTCTCTCTCTCTCTCTCTCTTGCCAACAATAAAACACAACAAATGATTTACAAAAAGTTTGTGAACACAACAACAAGAACAATAACAGTATTTCACCAAACTGGTTAACATGAAATGGTCCTTTTGTGTTTGTCTATTCATATTCCACTTCTTTTTTTTTTTTTTTAAATTTCTACTTCTCTGCTACACTCGAGGAAAAATTTGGAGGTCGTTGTGAAATGTTGAAATTGCTCTCAGAATTCGATGGGTTTAGCTGAAGCGGCACCATCACCTTCACCATGCGAGTCATTAAGACGTGATCGCTGAATTTTAGCGTGGAACAAAATAAAGGGTCCGCCATCTAACGTTTTTTTTTCAACTAGTGCTTATTTCGTTATTGGGCCATGTTGAATTGAAAAATTTGAAGAGGAGGATATTGGCAACATTTGGTTTCAACAGGACGGCGCTGTGGCACTCAGCCGAAGCTGCACTCGATGTTTTGCGCCCTGTTTTGGAAGATCGCATTATCAGCCGCAGAGCTGAGGTCGTTAGGCTCTACTGCATGGCCAGCCGAGGCAGCCATTTGTAGGAAATTATTTTCCATTATAAACCGGATGGATTGTACTTTCAAATAAAAAAAGAAATTTGGCAAAATATCCAGTAGGTTTTTTTTTATAGAATTTTCAAAAAAAAAAAAAGTTATTTGGCGGACCCTATAGTTTGTAACTCGTGTGTGCTCCTTGGGCTATAGGGAATGGTAACAGATTTATGAGAGATTTGTTGATGGCAAGTTAACACTCCCCTGAGAATTCAGCTAATATCCCACAACCACCACCAGATCCATTTCATTTTCATTTATTTGCACAGATTTTGTAATTTAAAGCCTCACGGCCAATTATAATAAATTACAATAAAAACTACTCCAAGAAAAATTAAATAAAAAATAAATTGAAACGGTCTCAGCAATTGACCTGGTTAAGTGTATCAATTATAAATGTAATTTATTTCCGTTTTGTTGGCCTTTGGACAAAAATATGGAAATGTCACCATATTTCTGTCTAATCGTGCTTATAATTGACCTGGTTAATTTAATCAATTAAAATGTCAATTAAAAAAGTATTTGATTTCATTTTTTTTTTAAGTAAATATTGGCAACATCTTGTAAAATTATTTTAATTTTATATTTCATTTCCATCATTGCTTGACCTGACGTTTTTCTCATTATTTTCTGTGTAAGAACGGTTTGAAAACCGTCAACGTCCGAATTGCATAAAGACACACATTTCTAAGGAATCCCCAGTACTCATCCAATCTTCCTCAGTTCCACGTATGGCCTTCATTGCATTAATTGACATTTCTTTTCTTCGAGTTTAACTGACCAAAAGAATTAATTTACGGCTCCTCTTCGCCACCCCGCCACAGTTACATTCCCACCAGCAGACTGACCGACATGCATGTAGTTTTGCCTTGTCTCTTTTTTACTAGATGGACTGGAAGGTAACTGAATAAAGTACTGAAAAAATGGTTGCTGTTTTTTTTTTTTGGCTTTCTCATACTTTTGGTTTATTTCAGTTCGTTGTTAGTTTGTTAACAGCGAAATAATAGCAGCCGCAACAACAACGGGAAGCGTGAAAAAACGCATATATCCTGGGGTCAAATGCTAAAAGTAGCAACTCCAACTGCAAAGCTTTCATTGTTACTTTTACCGGTTCGGGGATGTGTTTTTTTTTCTTTTCTATATATTATTTTTTTTTTTTTCATGCAACCTTTTATGTGCTTTTAGGCTTTATACAATTTTTATGAAATGTTTGTCTCTTTTACACATGCCAAACGTACGTATCCCCATATGGGCCGACATCAACCCCATCTACACACACACACATACATACATATTAATAACTAACAACATTTTGGCTTGGGGGTGGGGAGCACAAGGTACTCTGATCATCCCCCTTAAGATACATAATTCACTTGGTCCGCAAAAAGCTGGTGGTATGAGTTGGACGGCTCGCCTCAATGCTAAAAAATATCAAAAAGTGTTAAAACTTACCTTTAAATTCCTTTGTTACCATTACCGTTCAGCCGAGGGGAGGGTTCTAACATAAGGCAGTGTTTTTCTTTTTTGGAAGTTGCAGTCAAACTATTTTATAAACCCTTCCAATTCCGCATTCGTTTTGTCCAACTCACTTACTTAGGTTGGTTCTTCAACCTACTTTACTTTCCCTTAACATGCCATGATGGAACAGACGAGGAACTTCTCTCCAAACAGAGAGCTGTGTGCGATATAATTGTGTATACTCGCTGACCGGGACCTGGTGGTCCCGCTGTTCTAGAGAACATTTACATGGCTTAGAGACTCGTAAAGTCGCCAACATTTACGAGGCGGAAGCAGCCGCTGAAAAATGTTTGATGGTCTTACCCGGTTTCAAACTCAGGCTCTTCTGTGTAGTACTCACACACTATATCGGCAATTCCACGGTGTCGAACGTGACCGTTGTACACATTCAAAGTGCAAAAAAGGTCAGAATAAAATATATTTTAGATTCATCTTATACATATTCGTACTGGTCCATAGTAGTACTATCACCGGTGGTTTAGTTTTTTTCAGGCGAAATAGTGATAACAAAATAAGGACAAAACAGGGAGCGGGTCGAACGCGACAAAAACAGAAGTAGTTTCCGTGAACATCTTTAAAAACATGAGAATCAGCGAAATCAAACAGAATATGTTATCGATGAAAATTGTAAAATGTTAAAAAATGACAAAGCTTTCGTATCCTCTTTATTTCATAGAAATATCATGGATAGTTTTTTTTACATTTAATTTTTAGGTTGGTTCGAACGTGACATGTCGAACGTGACATTTTTTCTATGACTATCATATAGACAAATTAGACCAAAAAGTACCGTTATTCTTCATTCCTTATGATTCGTCTCTTCAATTTAAGATTTCTTATGCTCTTAGAAAGATTATAGCGAAATCAAACAGAATATGTTATCGATGAAAATTGTAAAATGTTAAAAAATGACAAAGCTTTCGTATCCTCTTTATTTCATAGAAATATCATGGATAGTTTTTTTACATTTAATTTTTAGGTTGGTTCGAACGTGACATGTCGAACGTGACATTTTTTCTATGACTATCATATAGACAAATTAGACCAAAAAGTACCGTTATTCTTCATTCATTATGATTCGTCTCTTCAATTTAAGATTTCTTATGCTCTTAGAAAGATTATTTATAATAAGCCTCTCTTTACGAAGGAAATTTTAAAAAAAATGTGCATTTAAAAATCTGAAAATGATCCAAAACTACAATTTTCCACTTTGCAATTGTTTTTCGTAAATTTTTGAGTAAATACACGTGAAATTCTTTAATTTCCTTAAAATTTTAATATTTTTGTATAGTAATATATTACATTAATGTGATTTTAATAACTTTTAATTTTTTCATCACGGTAGACCTTTTGGTGGAATTACCCATATATTTCACACCACGGCCGTCTCTTAAATGATTGGGTCTTGTACGTGATTTTTCTACTTTGTGATACCAACGTGATTTTCATGTGGTTCCACGGGAATCTCCTTTTGCCCTGTCTGTCATTTCCAATGTTTGTGTCATCCAACGCCTTTCTCCGACATGGCTCAGTCAAAGCACCACTGCAAATCGACTTAGGTCGCTGACTTGTCTTTGGCTTTTAAAAATGTTTTAAAAATTCAATTTCACACATTTTCATAAAAATTGCCCACCTCTGCTTAAATGGTCAAGCGGACATCGATGAAATCTACTACAAAAAGGTGTATTATATGATTCTCTATAAATATGGTATACATAACCGATCTCCTAAACCTGTTATTTTCAAAGTTATAGGTCGATTACTTTGTATACCACTTTAGGGTCCATTTTAGGACTTAAAATCAAAACCGGGTGGACAGTATCAACTAACAAGGTCAAATTTTTTAATGGAGCTTATTTTTTATACCCTACCTACCAGAAAATCCCTGGGGAGCGAAAAAAAAAACACTTTTGCATTTTTCATATATATTTCGGGCGGTCTACTCTACACTTTACCTCAAAAGTTTCGACAGTCGTTGTCATGGAGTTCTGTATGTTCCGTATGTTCATCGGGACCAAACATGTTAAGCACTCATGTGCTAACCCTTTATTATGTGGGGATTTGTGTGGCATGTAAGTTGTTCGTATGTTTCGGCCTTTGTGCCGCCACCTCATGTTGTTTTTTTGGGCTTTTATGGTGGGGTTTTTTGTTTCATGACCACAAAACTCTTTATGACGAGACACGGAACTCATAATGTGAGTTATTTAAACATCCATAAAAAACAAAACTTGTTCCATCCCGTTTCCAGACGAGTCGAGACCAGACCAAACCACAGCACAGCAACAGTAGCAGCTACAAAGACATGGGGGCAAATTGACACTGTCATTAAATCTATAGTCGTTACTAGTTGCGGGTACTAGCATGATTGTTCGTTTATGCCTACACATAGTAATGTGAAGGTAATGCCAAGGATATGGCCTCGTATCCTTATGACAGCTCCATTATAAGCCATTTGGGCTATAACTAGCTTAGCATGCGGCCACGTTATAGTTTCTTATTACGGCATCGTCCTTTATGTATTGAGCTTTACGTTTATACGAATACGTTATTGATGTTTAAAGAGGGAGGCTAGGCAATCTCAAGAAATGGGTTGTTTATTAAAATTCAGTTCCCTTAAGGCTGACGGCTCTCAAAACAAAAACCCATGCATGTGTGATACTCTTGCTTAGCGGTAGTAAAATGTTAATGACGCTAGAGGAAAAGGTGTAAACATGTGCCAGACTTGAGATTTTAGAATCCCACATTATTTGGAACCCGAGAGAGTTAATTAAATTGAAACTGTTATTTTAGTTATTTTGTCATTATTTATACTTAGGCCTTGAGTAAAGAATTTCTTGGAAGATTCGGAAATTGTGGCAAACGGCGAATATCCCATTAAAAGCACGCAAATCTCTCAAGTCATAAAGTGTATAAAGAGCAAACATATTGCCTTTACATGGACTTCTAGGTAATGATGACATAGAAGGAATATGTAAAAATATTACAGGAAGTTATGTCCTAAGTTAACCCTCTAACCATCCAAACGGAATTCCTCTAAAATCCTTGCATCCTCTTTTCTAACACAAACAAAACCACATAACATTGTGCATAAAAAATATAATTGCAATACAAAATAGTTCGAGCCCACAACGCAAAAAAGACATAATCGCCATTTTTTCTAAACTCGCTTTTTAATGAAATTCGATAGAAAATTGCTCAACGCTCTTCTTAATCACAAAATATTAGAAAATTCACAATGTATATTTACAAAGATGTAGAAAATTCAAATTCTGTTATGCTTGACGACACAAAAAACGGTCTCTTGTACAATTTTCTTTTGGGCACTTAAGTCTTTTTTGCGGTCAGGGCTCGAGGTATTTTTTTATGATATTTTATTTATTTATTTATTACTAGTAAGTTGTAATGCGCCTATGGCGCCCGTTAATTTGCTTGAGAAAGTATTTGTTACTTAATTTTAAAAATTTTGTAAAAAATATTTTTAGAAAACTATTTTGTAAAAAAAAATTTCGAAAAAAAATAAAATTGGAAAAAAAAAATTTGTGGAAAAAAAATTTTTGCTGAAAAAAAAATTTTTTTTGAAAAAAAAAATGTTTGCTAAAAAAAAAACTTTTTGTGGAAAAAAAAAATTTTGTTGAAAAAAAAAATTTGGTGGAAAAAAAAATTTTGTGGAAAAAAAAAATTTTGTAAAAAAAAAAATTTGTAAAAAAAATTTGTAAAAAAAAAATTTGGGGAAAACACAATTTCTGTACAAAAAAAAAATATTATTTTTTTTTATTATTATTATTTATAGAATTATTATAGAATGCCTATTTAAATTCCTACGTACTGCGTGCCAGAGTCAGTGAATCAGGGAATCAGTGTATCAGTGAATCAGTGTCGAGGGTAAATATATATTAAGATTTATTACTAGTAAGTTGTAATGCGCCTATGGCGCCCGTTAATTTGCTTGAGAAAGTATTTGTTACTTAATTTTAAAAATTTTGTAAAAAATATTTTGAGAAAACTATTTTGTAAAAAAAAATTTCGAAAAAAAATAAAATTGGAAAAAAAAAATTTGTGGAAAAAAAATTTTTGCTGAAAAAAAAATTTTTTTTGAAAAAAAAAAATGTTTGCTAAAAAAAAACTTTTTGTGGAAAAAAAAAATTTTGTTGAAAAAAAAAATTTGGTGGAAAAACAAAATTTGTAAAAAAAATTTGTAAAAAAAAAATTTGGGGAAAACACAATTTCTGTACAAAAAAAATATTATTTTTTTTATTATTATTATTTATAGAATTATTATAGAATGCCTATTTAAATTCCTACGTACTGCGTGACAGAGTCAGTGAATCAGGGAATCAGTGTATCAGTGAATCAGTGTCGAGGGTAAATATATATTAAGATTAATTACAATACAAAGTAAATTTATATTCTAATTTTTGGGTCCAAGGGTAAACCGGGTGACACAGACCATATGTTTAAATTTTTGCAGCGACAGACCAAAGCCTCTGGTGGGAATCGAACCCACAACCCCCACGCTGATAGGCAAGCACGCTACAAACTCGCCTACCGGGGCGCTTTTTTATGATATTAAACGCAACCATTGAAGACCGCCTCAGGGTGGTCTTGCTGGTTACAGGAAGTTAAATACTAAGGCCAAATAAATGAGTCAATGAGTGAGTTGATCTTCGTTTTTCGTTTAAACTGAATTTAAACTTCATTTATTCAGTCAAAGTTTAAACGCAGTTTAATCGTCCACTATTGGGCGTTTAAACCATAGTTAAATAGCCATATGATTGTGACAGAAGAAGAAGAATAAAATAAATCTGCAGTGTAATTTTGTTAGTGCTGGAATTGGTTTCCTACTACCACCAGTTCTAAACATGTGTCTATTGTCTTTGTCAAACTTCATTTATCAGAGTTTTTTTAATTCTCATATTTTTCCACATATCTTGTTTTACCAAAATCCACCACAAAAGTTAAATATAATTGAAATTATTCACCGGAAACATATGTTTTCTGATAAAAGTGTGAGTGTTGCCACATCAACAGCCGAAAATTCAGATTATTTAGACTAACAACTCAAAAAAGTATTTGAAGTTTAAACTCAGTTTCATTGGAAACTGGGTTTTACGCAATCGAGGTTTAACTATGATCTCATTTAATGGCCCAAAGTGTTAGCGAGATTATTTTTAGTCCAGACATCCATAACACCCAAACATTGGAAAGATGTCGTTTGGAAATTTGTTCGGACTTTATTTATCGGAAAAACCATTCCCACAATATTTTGATCAAACTTGGATCAACAATTGAAAAAAACAACTAAACAAATATATCCAAATAGCAGTAATGCTATTATTTTGACACGAACTGTATTTTAATAAATGTTATGCGTGACTAAATAATCTGCCGGTTTCCATGAAAAATAATTCGTTCGCTCATTACAAAATGACAAAATTGTAACCCATTTGACAACAATTTCAATATTGACGATTTGTAATGAACGAACAAATTGTACAGCATTTCTAATTTCTGTTTGCAAAAAAAAAACTTCATTTCGATGGACTTCTGTGTGAAACCTCAGCTTTTGAATGAACTGATTTATACAAATAAACCCACTCTGTTTACCTTTTCCCTATTTCGACAATATCTCCACAAATTATATCGCAAATGTCAATCTTACTTATGGCATCATTAAATTTTACCATTTATTTAACAAATTATTTTAACATTTAACAAGACACGAGGTCAAATGTAGGCGTCATTTCCTTCTACCTTAGCACCGATGTTATATTTTTGCCTTGTGTTTTGTAGGAAAATTTTATATTCACATACCTTAACATTTGGAAGGTTTATCGCATACAAATCCATATGTTTACACTTTATAGGTTTAATTCTTTTAAAAGGCCATAGGCGTCGTTTATCGCTGTATACCCCCAAACTGAAAGTGTTACTAAATCACGTTTCCGCGGCCTACTTCCTCAGGTACGAGTACAGGATGTACGAAGTCACCTTTAAGGTTTGTTCGCCTTCCTATTCACAAATTTTTGTATTATTTTTTAGGCTTACATTGAACTTAGATTTGTATATGTTTAGGTTTACATATCCGTAGGCTAGATTGGCCATTTGCAAAGACAACAAAACATGTTGTTAATTTTTCTAAAATCTCCAATATTTTGTTTTGTAGTTTTGTTAAAATGAATATTTTAAAATGGACGAATTGTCTCAAACAGATTTGTTTAAAGTTTAATTTCAATATGTACTTCGTATTAACTTGGGATTATATGTTCGTATGTCTGCATATGTTTATATTTTATGCCTCTGTACATTAAAATGCTAACAACAACAAAATAAAATAAAAAAAACGAAAAATAAATTCACGCAGAAACTTTTCACTTACAAGCCAGCCCCTCTGGCAGATTTACCCGTACGTAACATTACGTGATTTATAAATCAATTTAGTTGAAAGCATTACGCCGACATCCTGGCAAACGTAAGCGTATGAACGTTGTTAGTTTTATGCGTCGTGCGGTTATAATACAACATATTTGTATTAACACTAACTCATACACACACACAGACATACACCCATCCACAGAGACGTGAAATGTTGTTGTAGATGTTAAGCCTAACAAAAAAAAAAAAAGAAAAAAGAAGGTTGTTGTGTGTGGTGGGTGTGAAATGTTCTACGGTTCTGAACTATGAACTTCAATGCATTGAAGAAGGAAAACATTTTACAGTGAAACATGATTATGCCAGCAAAACTCAGCTCCATTTTCCGATTATAAAAGTATGCAACGATTTCCTAAAACCATTTGCAATGATTTATGATATTATTAATTTCTAAATATTTTTTTTTTTTTTTACGAAAATTTATACATTTTCAAAAATTGCCAGATTGAAAAATTGCGATTTTTTTAGATAAACATTTTTAGTTTTCGAGATGAAACGACGATTTTAAAAAATCTCCAGGTATAAAAATTGCTTTTTTTGCGATAAATGTTAAAGATATTTCAAAAAATTAAAATTTTTTTATTCAAAAAAAATAAATTTTTTTTATTTCAAAAAAATTAATTTTTTTTTATTTCAAAAAAATTAATTTTTTTTATTTCAAAAAAATAAAAATTATTGAGAATCGGAGTTTTTTTTAGAAGTTTTCGAGATGAAACGTTTTTTTGTTTTTGCGTTAACAATAAAAGCTATTTCAAAAAAATTCAATTTTTTTATTTCATAAAAATTTAAAAAATAATTTTGTTTTTACTTTTCAAAAATTTATTATTTTTTATTTCAAAAAAATTTAATTTTTTTTTTATTTCAGAAAAATTTAATTTTTTTTATTTCAAAAAATTTAATTTTTTTTATTTTAGTTTTTTTTTGAAAACACAATCCAACACAGTTTTTATTTGGGAAAATTCAATGTTTGTTTTATATAAAAAAAACCGCAAAATATAAATAAGGGGTTTTCTTAGAATCGGAGTTTTTTTATTTTAAACACAATCCTACACAGTTTATACTTCGGAAAATTTTTTTTTTAAAAATTTATTTTTTTAGTTCAAAAAAATTAAATTTTTTATATTTCAAAAAAATAAAAAAAAATATTTCAAAAAAATTTAATTTTTTTTATTTCAAAAAAATTAAATTTTTTTTATTTCAAAAAAATTAAATTTTGTTTATTTCAAAAAAATTAAATTTTTTTCCATCCAACATTTTTATTTCGGAAAATTAAATTTTTTTATATAAAAAAAAACGTAAAATATAAATTAGGGGTTTTTCTAGAATTATTTTTTTTTATTTCAAAAAAATTAATATTTTTTAATTTAGGAAAAATTAATTTTTTTTATTGAAATTTTTTTTTTTTATTTCAAAAAAAAATTAAATTTTTTTTATATCAAAAAAATTAAATTTTTTTTATATCAAAAAAATTAAATTTTTTTTATTTCAAAAAAATAAAAAAAAACTGCTATATAAATAATTATTTTTTTTGTTAGAATCGGAGTTTTTTTAGATTTTTTTTTCGAAAACACCGTCCACACAGTTTTAATTTCGGAAAATTCAATTTTTTATAAAAAAAAAAACTGTACAATATAAATTAGGAATTTTGTTAGAAGTTTTTTTTTTTGAAAATCTCTATTTACTAAAATTTTTCGTTTTCGAAAAATACCGACATATTTAGTTAACAAATTTGCAAAATTTTCGACAATGGCTTCAAATGGAAATTTTTTCAAAGATGTCACAATTATGTCGTGCCCTAACCTACAATTCTACAAAAATTTTGATTTATAAAAAAACGCCGGTGGCCTTTTCTTAAATTTTAAAATTTAAAAAGTCAGCACAAACCTAGCACATTTTTAATGTTTTGGAATTTCAAAAATGGCTTTGCCAACATCAAACAGCGATCTGTTTTAACGCATCTTTAATGTCAATGAAAAAATTCTCTGTGAAATTAAATCTTTTAGTATGTTTTTCTTTCACTGTAGAAACGAATAATCACGAGTGCATCATAACATTGTTCCACTGTACGAGAACAACACCAATACGTCTAATGTAAACCTTTGGCATAAGCAACCGAAACATAAAATATAAGTCCATATGCAGAAAATAACTCGGTGAATGTATTGGTATGTGTAGTACACATACGGTGCTATTATTTTTAATACGTAGATATTGTCATAAATATGCAGATGTTGTCCCTCTACGAGGGATGAAGCAAGATGAAGTTATATCGAGCAATATATACCAGGCTGTTGATAGCATGATAGCTGAGTTCTCTAACGTGTCTTTTACACTACGAAATCATCTCATGATCCCATGAAAAGTGTATTTGGTCTTAGATATCAATTTTAAAGCCTTAGTTACAGTTTTGTCAATTTCATATAAAATGTTTCTGTTAAGAGTTTAACAGTTTTTTTTTTTTTGTCCAAATATTCGATATCCACATTTGAACATGGAACATTGTCTGCTAAAGAAGAAACTTCTTGAAACCATAAATACCTGTACTTCCCCAACGACATCAGATGTCCCTCCTATATATTTCCGGTTAATACTCACTATACTTTCCCTATTCTGTGCATATAAATTTGTATGACTTATACAATTTGTTATCCTCTTCGTGTGTCATACATTTCGAAAATCTTCTACTCTAACTTGTGGTACACCACCATGCCATGCCACACCACATCATGCCACATACTGTTGCTAAGATGAACGAAGAAGTTTCGCTTTAGAAAAATTATTATATGATTAAATTTGGGCTTTGACTGAGCGTATGCAAGCCTGTGTGGATGTGTGCTCGGGGAGTCGTTAAGAAAACTGAATTTCGTATAGTTTCAAATATAACTGTAAGTGTATGTGAGTGTGTGTGTGTGCGAGTGCCGAGTACATGTGTATTTCTAAAGGTGAAAATTGAATTAGTGTTAATCTATTTATTTCTCAAACGTGTTTCATACACCGCACACAAAACGAGTTTATTTTAATGGAATTAGAAGAACTCCTCTCTCTCTCTCTTTCTATTTTATACAAAATATTTGTTCTGAAAAGCGAATTTTATATGAAAATTAAAATTTAGTTGTACCTTCATCTATGTGGGTATGTGTGTGCGAGTGTGTTGAAATTGCAAAATTGATTAACGAGATTTCTGGTGTGCTTTGTCGAATAAACCAGGTCGTTGGCTGTGCTGGCTATATTTTGGCCAATATGTGATTAGGTCGTGGCATTAACATGGACGTTGTTACATTATGAACGATATTGCGGTTGGATTTTACCTATTACATGGTTCCTTTTTGGCTTACAGAGATATCGACCCGTAATCGACATTGCTGTTTAAAAAAAAACCCTAACAGCCAAAGATTTTCACCACAGTTTTGAAATGGAAAATAGCTTGCTCCTAAGGTTCCCCTTCGGATTATATTCATATCTTGAATATAAAATAGCAATCACATTTTCAAAGTTTACTTAATTAAAGGGTTCCTCGACTTTATTTTTTGAGAACATTTTAAATCGTTTGTGTCCCTTTGCGCTTATGCTTTTGATATATTTTTGCCTAACACACAGGAAACCCCTAAAATGACACCTTTTCTATTCTAATGACAATTGAAAGCATAACCGGAGGCACAGCAATGACACACGAACAGAGAATGACACACACACACACACCCATAAGGGGAAAGTTTATTAAACAGCATGTATCCGACCCCCATAGTAGATTAGAAATAAAATATATATTGGAGAGCTTCGAAGACAAGTCAAGTTAAATTAAAATAAAACAAAACGAAAATAAGCCGAGTAAGTGAGAAGACGTGGAAATAAAGAAGAAAGTCGTCTGTTGTTATATTAAGTTACTAGTGGGGGAAGTGAGAGGGCAGTAAGTACATGTCATTACCCCGTAATGATGGAGCCCTTCTGCTAGGAACACATGTCGTCCAGTTACATACCATCAAGTTGAGACCACAATAACTCCAAGTCCAAGGTCCAAGTGTGGTGTATGCGATAATCACATGGCAAACCCAGATACATACCCTGGCAAGAAAGCCAATAATTTGTTATCGAAAGCAATGTAAAACTTCTCTAGAAAAAAAATTCCCACCAGGCAGTAACGAATATCACTCACAGTCATTGCAGACTCGTTATTCAAGAAGTTATGCCCAATAATGATGTCTGACCCAAATCCCCACCAGAACGTTGGTCATTGTTAATTTATTTCTATATCATGGATCACTTGTGAACCGAATTCGACAATTTGATTAATTGCCGAAATAATTCATCGCGAAAATGAGTTCATTACTCCGTTACCCACGGAATGAGATCTCTCGGCGGGTGGGGATGATCTCCTGTCAAATTTCAGAGCTGCTACTTGAACACGTGTCACTTGGGCATATTTCTAGTCCCAAAAACTTGTCAATTTTGTTGATTGTCGACCAACTCAGATGTATATATTTTATGCCTGTACTTCATATCCAGCTCTAGGGTGGTATTAAGAGTATTTGATTTAAATTTCGAATATGGTTTCAGCTGGGACCGATTAAGAAATTGTCCGGCACTACGGCTGGTAGACGCCAGTTTGATAAACCAGGAAAAACAGGCGTCCAGTTTCCAGTTTCTGTAACATATTGTCCCAAACATATTTTGCCGGCAACATATACATTTGCGTGGAGTGAAAACATGCTTTTTTTAATTTGAAAAAGTTAACCTCGGAAAGAGATGTTGTCTGGGGTCCTAATGAGGGGAAAAATAAAGAAAAAAATTTTAAAAAAAATTTAGGGGTCGCGCCACTCCCTCGAAATTTGGAAATTATCGCTATTTTGGCGTTGATTTTAGAAAAATCCTAAAAATTAACGACTTAACTTATTCGAAATTTAAAAGTTTGAGCTTGTTCAGTGCCCAAACAAAAGTATTTGAGGCAAATATGAGGATAATCGACTAATATTTGTAGCTTTGGTGGCGATTTCATTGTTCAGTCAATTTTCTGAAGAAGGGACGATTTGACTTATTTTACTTTTTGAAATTTTTGAACAATGAGAAAATTTTTTTTAAATTTTTTCATGCCCTTATTTCATTGTTTACGCTATTGCAAACATTTATTGACATAAACCTTTTTAGGATTTTTCTAAAATCAACGCCAAAATAGCGATAATTTCCAAATATCGAAGGAGTGGCGCGACCCCTAAAAATTTTTAAAAAAATTTTTCTTTATTTTTCCCCTCATTAGGACCCCAGACAACATCTCTTTCCGAGGTTAACTTTTTTTTTTGAATTTCACTCCACCCTAATATACATATATGTTGGGATCATGTCCCAAACAAATTATGTTTGGGCTAGTATCGATGTTCCCAAACATATATATATAATTGGATGTAATCATATATATGTATGTATATATATAATGTATGAAAATGCCCAGCACAAGCAGATCGAATGAGTATTATTGAGTAACTAGTAAGTTGTAATGCGCCTATGGCGCCCGTTAAATTGCTTGAGAAAGTATTTGTTACTTAATTTTAAAAATTTTGTAAAAAATATTTTGAGAAAACTATTTTGTAAAAAAATAAAATTGGAAAAAAAAAATCGTTGAAAAAAAAATGTTTGTTGAAAAAAAAAATTTTTGTTGAAAAAAAAAATTTTGTGGAAAAAAAAATTTTGTGAAAAAAAAAAATTTTGTAAAAAAAAATTTTTGTTGAAAAAAAAATTTGTAAAAAAAGATTTTGTAAAAAAAAAATCTTTCGTTGAAAAAAAAATTTTGTAAAAAAAAAAAATTTGTAAAAAACAAATTTTGGAGAAAAAAAAAATTTTGGTAAAAAAAAAATTTGGGGAAAACACAATTTCTGTACAAAAAAAATACTATTTTTTTTATTATTATTATTTATAGAATTATAGAATGCCTATTTAAATTCCTACGTACTGCGTGACAGAGTCAGTGTATCAGTGAATCAGTGTCGAGGGTAAATATATATTAAGATCCCCTGATGGTTGTAAGAATTATATGCTGTGGCTCTAATTTTCGAAAGTTCTTCAATTCGGCTTGCAATTTAATAAGATTGTAACATCAGTTGAGGAATGATTTCCTCCATATACAAAGTTATTTAGACAACTTCGGATGTCTTCGATCTGCCCTAATATTTACACACACACACGATACATGCATGCCTGTGTATGTAGCGACAAACTTCAAAAGAATCCACCATAACAACCACAGTCAAGCCATTGATGGAGATGACAGGCGACCAAGTAGCAACAACAACAACAGCCCAAATTATGACAACAAGATCAAATAAGCCCTCTCTCACCCAAAAAAGGGGTTAAGACAAAGACGGCAACGATAGTCTAAGGCTGAAATGTAAATGTTTTTGACGTTTTATTTTTGTTGTTCTCGCAACACTTTGAAACGACAAAAATGTTAATAATAAATTCGACAAAACTTTGCACACTCTGCAATGAAAACCATAAAGATGAGCGACTAAAGCGGCAAACTTTCGTAAAACAAAGAGCCAGGACGACAGGAAGGAACGGATGGTGGCGGGGGGAGGGGTTGGCAAACGACAATGCCAAAGTTGCCGTGTTTTGTTGATGATGGTTTAGGAAATAAGGTGTTAACATTTCGTTTGATGTCATCTATGCAATAAGTGAAACTTGTGAAATTGAAAAGAGCAAATTGTGTCTTAAGGCAACATCGGTGCCACAAACAAACAAACGAGCGATGCCATGAAATCACAGAAATTGTATACTATTGAATTTTTCCAAAGGAAATCCTCTTAAATGGGAATGCTAGCAAATGTTTTCAAATCAACCAACACTCACACCCCCCTGAAATGGAAAAAGGATATTCCTTTGCTGAGATTCAACTAACAAAATGTTAGTTTAACATTGTCGTACATAATGCATGTCCTGGCTGGCCAGGCAGCGAGTGACTGTGCGAGTCTCCTTCTTTTTCAAACGACACCAAAAGGGGATACTTTGCATAAATGTAGCCCAAAGGGTATTATTTACATTTACCCTGAACCCGGGACACGAAGGAAACGCAACCAAAAGGTGCTAATAGCCACCACTTGTTCTCGGTCTTCAATGAAAATTGTAATTAACTGTCAATGTAATGGAAAGGTGCTGCACACTGTGTATGGGCGAATATAAATATACGGAACGTACGTGCATGTATTTTATTCTATACAACAACAATTTACTTATGGAAAATTCATTGGAGGGCAAACCGGTAAAACAACGTCAGCATTGAAAACAGATGTAAAACTAGCAAAATATTCCCTGGGCATTGTCATTGATGATGTCGATGTCGTTGAGCTGATGTGCTTCAGTTGTTGAATGGGACCGTTTGAATCAAAGTATAACAGCATTTTATGACCGTAGCCCATCATCTAACCCATAGCGTCTGTATTAGTCTATGGAGTAAAGAAAGGACGTTTTTCAAATAGTCCAAACATTAGAGTGAACGTCTATAGCAGCACATACGGAGTAAAATTCTATAGCACCTACGGAGTAAAATTCTATAGCACATATAGTTGTATTTACGTCAGAAAATATTCGAGGGACTTCATGTAATAAGCCCGGCTTTTTTAACGTCTCCTTCCCTAAATTTACAAATCATTTACGCCACCTCATATATTTTCCCTTTGTGTGGAGCAGATTCTGCTATACACTTACTGGGCTCCCTGTAATCAATTCGTTGTCGTTGTCTGTTTTCCTCTCCCAAGATTACTTGAACAACAATATTTAACGACTTCATCAATATCAGCTGGCCTGAGAATGCTTCGGCTTGATCATTTTCCAGTTAAATAGAATATTTTCTATTTGCTACAATTCCCACCACAGCTGTTACTCCCACGCCCATGGCACTTAGTAACACCAATACTTTGAGCGATTATGTTTGAATGTGTGTGTTTGTGTGTGTGTGTGCCTGTTTCCGTTCATTCTTCCCATGTGGCATTGGTGGTTGTGTTACATTTAAGCTTCAGTTAGTTTGATTTACTTTGTAGAATTTAATTAAATATAAAAACTCACATGCAGCAACACCGCCAACGTCACCCATAAAAACTCGACGGCGTTACAGCATTTGTTGCATGGCAATGCTGTCTGTACTCGGTATCTGTGGGTGGTGCTGTCTAAATGAATGTCAATTCATCGGCACATCCTCTCAACATCGACATCGACATCATCAACATTTTATGATGTAGCAACGATATGTTAGTTACTGCTGTGCGAAAAAGGGTGCTAACACTTGTGATGAAAAACTTTTCAAACTAATAAATCTATTTAAAAGAAGAGGGCAAAGGTGACAGCAGTGAATTCATTTATTCTCTATTTAATTATAACTGCTAGCACAGGCAGATTTGTTTTTTTTTGCATTTTTCTTCCGGTTGTATATGGTAATGTCGTTAAGGCGATTATTAAATTAGGAATGTGCAGTTTTTTTTTTTTATTTGTTTATTTATTATTAATTACAATACAAAGTAAATTTATATTCTAATTTTGGGTCCAAGGGTAAACCGGGTGACAAAGACCAGATGTTTTAGATTTTTTGCAGCGACAGACCAAAGCCTCTGGTGGGAATCGAACCCACAACCCCCACGCTGATAGGCAAGCACGCTACCAACTCGCCTACCGGGGCGCCTAATTTTTTTTTTTTTTTTTAATTAACCTTAGGTTGGTGTTGTAGTGTAATTTTTTTTTTTTTTTTTTTTTTTTTTTTTGGTTTGCCATGAAGTTCACTCACATTGCGAGAAACTGTTAAAAACATTTGGGTTTTAAGAAGCTCATAATGATTTGCCCTAAATGAGTTGGTCAACTTTGACGCCCTGTATTTTACCAAGTTTTGAGACCAGGGGACTAGCCTGAAGTCATGTCTCCTCTTCCAGAAACCTACCCCAAATGTGATAGTAATCCATTTACTTAATTTCGAATATACTTATGGCTCATTAACTTCATTAGTGTCACATTTTTTTTATATTTATTTATGGTAAAGGGTTATCCATTTTGCGTTTTCAAAAGTAAACGTAAAGAAAACACATACAAAATATTTTTTTCATGATGTTTCTTTTTTATTATAAAGTTTGAACGCTGACATTATGTGTGTGAAACACTACATCATTTAAATGACCACCACGCGAAGTGTTGCAAGCATTTGATTCTTTTGAGGTCATTTTGGACCACTTTTTGGCACATTGTGGGCGGTATCTCAGCCATAACATGACGAATGTTGGTTCTTATATAATTCTATATAAATTCTATAAATAATAATAATAAAAAAAATAATATTTTTTTTTTGTACAGAAATTGTGTTTTCCCCAAATTTTTTTTTACCAAAATTTTTTTTTTCCAAATTTTTTTTTTCCAAAATTTTTTTTTTTACAAAATTTTTTATTCAACAAAAATTTTTTTTTTAACAAAATTTTTTTTTTCAACAAAAAATTTGTTTTTCAACAAAATTTTTTTTTTTCCACAAATTTTTTTTTTTTTCAACAAAATTTTTTTTCCATATTTCAACGGACGCCATAGGCGCATTACAACTTACTAGTTCTTCAATAGCAGGCAAACAAAAAGTCGGTTATCATACGACCATAACGCCGCTCCAAGTTGACGGTGACAGTCGTTCCCTTGTCGTTTTCCAAGAAGTAAGGTCCAATCACATCTTCGGATCAAACAGTTTTGCTTCATTTTTGGAAATGATTATATATGATTTAGTCATGCTCTCTCCGATTATGCGTTCAGTTTTTCTAAATCGCTTATCAAATCCGAGATATTTAATTTCCACTTGCTCCATATCCGTATGGCTACGCATTACAATTTTTTCTCAATTTCGATTTGTTTTCGTTAAATTTTATTTGTTTGTTCTTTGCTACATGTGAAAGGAAAAGGGGAAACTCGGACATATAATTTGATATGGAGCACAGCATGAAATAATGCTGATTTAATAAAAGCCTAAAATCTTTTAATACTGGGTGGCGCAAAAGTAATCCTCCTATCAGAAAATGCTATACATTTTGCGATTGGCCCCTAATGTCAGTGGCAACTGTGGCGGCGGCCATTTACATGACATCATATTCTCGACTTGATGTAAAAAAAATTAAAAGATCCAAAATTAAATAATCCACAAGAAGAATCAAAGTTTTTCATTTTTTTTTAATTACTGCAAAAAAAACATCGGAAGTTTACTTTTGCGCCACCTGTTATAATCTATGCAAGTTTGTATGTTTGCGTAAAAAATATGTCACAGTCGACGCTGGACATAGAAAAAAACATTTTTCGTATAGATTTTGTGAAAGAAGTTTTCAATCCGACTTTTTGGCATATGAAGCCAAACTTTCCGGAGCTGGCGAACTGATTAAGGAAAAATACATATTTCTCAAACGAAATAAAACACTACATACTAAAGAAATTACACGAACTTGAATGAAAACCTACACGCCATGCAATTAGGTTGCTTCAACATCATACCCCTGTAAACCTTTTTTCAGTATATTCTCAATGTGACTATCATTGGATAATTAAATCAATCTTCTTTCTCTTATTCCATAACGTTTATCCCATTATTATAACCTATTCCCCCTACCTTATAGTTAAACCTATTACATTTTCTTCAATCCGTTTTTTTTTTATTTGTTGCTTTATCAATAATCTGTAATCCGACAAGCAATACTTAACTGGTTCTTTATCTCTTCTCTATCACATCTTTACAGCGCGATATTATTAATTTGGAGCCCACACGAGATGATGTTGTTAGCTGCGTATCAAAAGGCAAAAGTCAGGTAAGTCGCATTCACAACTAAACCATTGAACCATAAAGGCGGTGGAGGCGGAAAGCCATAATAGTGGAACAGTTGCAAGGAAACTTCAAGTCACAGTATCGTAAGCCGATTTGAAACTATTCTCTAAAAACGTACACTGTGTGTATGTTCATATCCTTAAGAAACTGTAGCAATCAATAGGCCAGGGCAAACGTGTATGCTGGGCTATTAAACTGCGAGGTATGAAAAGAAAATGTCATTTTCTGAGAATGTGCAAGAAACAAAATGATGAACAGATGAACAAAATGCAAGCAGTGTACAAACATGAGTATTACATGGTAAAGTACACTAATGGTTTTCAAAGGCATAGTCGAAGGAAATCTCAACCGAGTAGATTTAATCATTTAAAAAGTCTTAAGCTCTTTATTATAATAATATACATGTGTATTAGCAAACTGACATAGTGACATATATTCTCTTTAATGTCCCCTTAACCCCGGGCGAACACAAATAGTCAACATCCTTTACATATTGCAAATATTTAGAGTTTCTCGTGAACAATTGATTATTGTTCTTAAAAATATGTGCAGCTCTCATACATGATATGGTGTCGCCTCATACATATTTGTATTCTATTTGAAATTGTCTTTTTTATTTTTCAATTTAAACATGGCTGTACTTTGTTTAGTTTTTATCCATTGTCTTGGTTGTCTTCTACATGAGCCTGACATATAAATGTAGTTAGTAGTAGCGCAGGCAATAGCAATAATATTACACGCTTCAGATATGCCGAAGTGTCAAACCTTTTATAAATTGCCAATATCACAGTGCGCGAATGGAAAAACAATGCTATGACAATTAACAAAAGCCCCACGATTTGAAGCATATCATGAATGCTAACAGGGGGCTAAAGAAATCGCTTTGATGGTCCGGCTTTGGATATGGTTAAAAAAGAAAAAAAATTCTCCTCTGGATAATAACCCGTATATGTATGTATTTCCCTTAAAGTGGCAGGCGGAAAACTTGCCTCTGATCAGTGAGCATAATTTGTATACAGTGTACTCTCTCCTTGCGGACACCTTTCATAAACGGACACTTTTTTCATTGCCAATCCGCTTCAGTCCTCTTCTTTACTTCTCTCATAAGCTGACGCCTCTCATAAACGTACACAATTCTCAGTCCCCTAGGTGTCCGCTTGTGAGAGAGTAAACTGTACTCACGGACCGAAATCCTGTCTCCACCAAGGGACTTGTAGTTCGTGGTTACTTAAAAACTAAACAGAAAACGGTACAGCTTATTTGCCTGGGTCAGTATAAGAACGAGGTTGCACTTACCTCTTCGGATGTGAAAATAGATTCAGCTTCTTGAAAATCAATCCCCAAAATGTACGCCTACAAAAAAAAAAAAATATTTTAAAATTTTTTATCGTTTTTCCTTAATTGACTTCCTGGCATTGACACTGCTGACCTCATTTTTATGGCTAAAGGTTTGACATTCCCCACAATGGGGCGAAGAAGTGAAATTAGTTTTTTTCTTTCTATTATTTTTTTACATTATTTACCAGCAATAAGCAGCACATTGGCAAAGTCATCATAATGCAAGATATGACAACATATTTTACACATGCCTGTATTTCTGAAAAGTCCTCTCCCCCCCACCCCCCTCTCTCAATCCCCCCCCACATACCCACTTACATTAATAGAGTGAAACAGCTGAGGTTTTCATTTTTCTTTCGCTTCTGCTAAGTTGAAATATTTGTAGATAAACCGATCAGTATAGAGACAGTTGTACACACACACACACAGACTTCGATACAAAATATACGAAACAACATGTCAGTAACACACACACACGCATTCAATTTTTTTTTGTGGTTCTTTCGTATCTCTTGTGGGGTTCAGTGGTGCGTATGAGTGCTGTGAAATGCAGGTTGGTTGATTGTTCATACGTAGCGGTGCACGCGAATGCAGCACCAACACAACTACTCACTCGTACGCTCAGAAAAAGCAAGCAATTTTCTTTCGCTTCATTGTTGCGCGATTGATTTTTCTGCAACATTTCAAATAATTTTCTGTTGTCGTTGTCATGTGGCTTTGGCTGTTGCTTTTGCTGTTGTTGTGGACTCAGCTACGCTAGTCTGTATAGCACCCGGCACAGTGGAGCATATTGAGAAGCTTCGGGACATACCAGAAATTGTTAATCAGTTAGCGGACATTCCGCAGAGAATTAACTGCTGTGTTTTAGAGAATTTCTTTTCAATTCGCAGGCTGATTCCACAAAGTGTGGCCAAGAATTGTCTTTCCGAAACAATCTCCCACTGTCGTGTAAACCTCTTTATTTTCTATAAAAGCCACATATTGTATATGTGAACATATTCTTATGATTTTTTTTCTTCTTCGCCCTCCTTTCAAATATTAGAACACACACACACACACATGCGTCTCAAGTAGAGAGAACGAAGAAAACAATTTCTTCTTATCTTATTTCTACTTAAGAACGAAATGTATATTGGATTTCCTTTTCAATCGAATGTGTATGAGATACGATTTAAGAGTTAAATTCTTTGTATCAAGAACTGAATGAGAGGGGGAGGGGGCGAGAGAAGAAGAAAACACTTTGAAGCTAAAAAAAAAACACACACACACACACAGATTGAAATGCTATAAATTTGATTTGTAATAAGAATTTCTCTACAAGATTTTCCATTAGATCTAGAGATTTATTTCAAATAAAAACTATTTGAACTACGTTTGGGAAAAATGAGAAAAATCTTTAGTTGGTTGGAAAATTGGTTTAAATTGAGGGGAAAACACTGTGGTCAGCTGAAAGTCTGCCAACAATGCATATAATTTTAAAAGGTTGGCAAAAAGGAGATTTTTTTTTTAGATTTTTTTTATGGTATTAATTTGTGGTCCATGAAATGGTTACGATTTCGAATGAAGTAACGAACATGCATTTGTACTCAACGTTAAGGAAGGTGAAAAGGTGATTGCGAGATGTAATAAAAGTTAATGTGTTTTTGAATTCGGGGAGACTTTTAGTTTTGACACATATCGCGACCTTAGAACCACAAGGTTCCAACTGCAACAAAGTAGATTTAATAAAACTTAACATCAATGTTTAATATGTTATTGTTCTTATATGTCATTATTTTTTTTTTCACCCATTACACCATTCACCCATTACTTTTTCGGAAAGGGGATAAAAAATAAAAATACACGTGTATCGGCGATTTTCATGTACACGTCAGAATTTTTTTTTTAGTATGAAGCTCGTAGTGGCCTGTGTGAAAGCCTTTGGACCGATCTTTAACCCTTTTTCAGTGATCCAATCGAGCAGATTTTTTTGCTGCAGACTCGTGTATCACGTCAAATTTTTTAAAAAATACATTTTTTTATCAATTTTCAGATTTTCCAAAATTTTTTTTTTTTTTTAATGGTTATCGTTTTTTTTTAAGGTTTCAGTTCAAAAAACATTTTTTTTTCGTAACGCTTAAGAAGTTTAAAAATTTGGAGTCTCTTCAAGTTATGCTAAGAAAAGTGAAAAAAATATTTTTTTTCACAAATAATAAAAATTGGGGAAAATCTGAGAATTGATAAAAATTGTTTTTAAAAAATTTGACGTTAATTTCATTTTTATTCATCTTTACTTGCAATTTAAGATAAATTACAAAATGCATTGATAAAACAGCAATTCGCACCTACTCATCAAATTTCAAAATTTTCAAAAATTGCAAAGCTCTGCAAAGCTTTTCCAGTTCCATAACCATCCCTTGCTATTTTATGTTAAAGAGATCCGACAAACAATCCTGATTTAATTCTATTGGACGGTATTTTATCATTTGTAAATACGTATATAATAAACATTCCGGTTTCCCTTCTCATAGAATTCATTCTAACCCAGCTGAGGTATGGACTCAGCTTGGAAGTATTGGTCTCGTTAGTCGGTCGTAGTTGTTGATGTCAACATACAATTAAATTCTGTTTACCTGCAGGTAGTAGCATATCTTACATTCCATGAAGGAACTGATGGGGAACTTCTCTCACATCACGATATAATTTGTATACAGTGTACTCTCTGTATACAGTGTACTCTCTCCTTGCGGACACCTCTCATAAACGGACACTTTTTTCAGTACCAATCCTCTTCAGTCCTCTTGTGTACTTCTCTGATAACACAGTACAACAGCCAATCTGGGGGGTGAGAAATTCCAAGTCAGGGTGATGGTACTAGGTCAGTATAGTAAAACCCTCAAAGGGTTTGGCGTTCGTATGAGTCAGTTTTTTTTTATGACCTATGACCTTGTCAAAATGGGATACCCTCTCTTAATTGTAAATAAAAGCAGAACGCGTTAATCGATTTCTATGATCTATGTCGCATTTTGTTTATAGGTTATGTGACTTTACAAATTAATAACACTTGATCCTTTTTTGCCGTTTTGGATTTTTTATGAACTTAAAAAAAAAAATTTAATTTTTAGGCAAAAAAATTTTTTTTCTACAAATTTATTTTTTACAATTTATTATTCTATTTTTTTTTTTTTTGAGTTTCTTTCATCAAAATCGTACAAGTGGTTCTCGAGTTATGTTAAACTAAGTTTTTGCCAAAATGTTACAACTAAGCGAAAAAACATCAAGATAAGGAAAAAATTAAAAAGGTCATAAAAAAAAAACTGACACATACGAACGCCAAACCCTTTGAGGGTTTTACTATACTGACCTAGTATCATCACCCTGACTTGGAATTTCCCACCCCCCAGAAAAAATCCCTCGATTTGTTGTACAGTGTAAGTGGACAACATTATCAGTCTCTTAGGTGTCCGCTTATGAGAGAGTGATTGTCTATTTGTCTATTTAGTCAGTTTACTCGTAGTCTTAAAATGAAAAAAGAAGTGTTATTAAGAAAAAAACGCGAAAAGGTACGGCTATATTAACAAATTGTTGAAAATGTCTGAAAATTTAGTTTCTATGCGAGAAAATTTGAGAAAAAAAACGATTACTCCGTTTATGCTCTTTTAGAATACAAAAACGATTACTCCTTTTATGCTCTTTCAGGAAATAAAAACGATTACTCCTTTTATGCTCTCTCAGGAAATAAAAAAGAGTACTACCCTTGTCCTCCTTTTCAAAACCAAAAGGAGTACTCTTTTTATACTCCATAAGGAGCTCAAGAGGATTGCTTGTCTCTGTGGACATGCTGTGTGAAAAAGGGGTACAAAAAGGCTGAGACTCGGAGTTTTATGGAGCAATTCAGTGCTCACAAAGGAGCGCTCCAAGATTACCCTTTGGATGATCCTATTTTTTAGTGGGATGTATTACAGTAGTTCAGCCACGACGTGATTACATGATGAACTGATTAATTTGTCGTTTGTTAACGCATTACTTCGCCTACACACTCTAGATGTTAGTAAGTGGCATGACAATATTTGAAAGGTTTTCAAATCGAATAATGTTTTTTTTTAAAACAAATACTGTTTAAATATCCTCTTGGAATGTACCAGCAAACGACTTGGGGACGTCTGCCCACTGCATGATCTTTGGTTCCTAGTTTCGATTAGAAATAACTTACGTTTATTATATAACTGTGTTTTTTTTTTGAAGAATTATTTTAATCGTTTGTAGACTAATTTCACCGCCTTTCTACTTACATGGTTATATGTTTTTATTCTGTGATATCATGAGACTAATTCCACATTTCTGTTCATTTCTTTTTAGGTATTCGATTGTAAAAATCACATACGCGTCATTCAGAAAATGCAAGGCAACCGGCTGTATGTGTGCGGCACAAACGCTCACAATCCCAAGGATTATGTCATTTATGTAAGTATCCCACTACCCACGTAACGATTGTACCCATAATACATGCAAATGGATATGTACAAAATAGTTGCAACAACAAAAGCAACCGGAATTTTCTTTGCTCTCCCCCAACAGATTTTTGTTGTTGTTTTTTTTGATGTAGGGGAATCAAAATCAACCAGCTTGAAATGGTTAAAATGCTTTCTTTACTTTTGCCCGAACAAAAAAGAAATATATTTGGTTTTGTATTCCTCCGCATGGTTGTGCCTTGGCGCGTTGTCGGTGGATTCCCTTCAACAAAGTGTTGCTAACAGTGAAGGGCATATTGTTTGCTGGAACAATATGTTTTCTTCCCCCCGCCCTCTCCCCCCTAAACACAACATGCAAAAAGGGGGAAACTGTTTTATACGTTTTTTGTCGGGTGTTTTTTTTTTGTTTGCAACTTATTTCCTTCACTTCTTAAGTTTAAGCCAGGAGAGATAGCAATCGCTTTGTGCGAGCATTGGGGGGCGACTGTTAAAGGACATAGAAAAGTGGCAACACATTTTCATTCAATTGACACATATTCACAGGGTTCCATGTGTGGGTTATCCCCCCCGCACCCTAACATTCATGGCATTTGGAGCACACATTCACACATGTCCACATGTGATGTGGAGTGAAGTGGCATATTTGAGTTTGAGAGTGTTCCCTATATGATTTCACATCTTTGTTTGTATTAAAAAATATTATAATGTTATCAAGTGACAACATTTGTACGTACAACGTTTGTATTCGTTTATGGCAAAAACACTTTTGTGATAAAAACTAATAAAAGACGGGATTTGTCGTCCCTTCCCCTTCAGCTCCGTTCTAAAGAACTGGTGGTGTTCATACTCGCATGTGAAGGGGCAACAAAAAATATTTGGAATATGCTTTTGAGGATACTTTTGAGTTCTTTTTTTTCTCCTGCAAATTGACATGTAAATGTGAAATTGGTTTATAAAACATATTTTTAGTATCTTAATCTCCAATCAAAGAAGGGATAAATTTGTAATTTACATAAGAGGTTGCTATACAAACATGTCAACGTGTCCGTTTTCCCCCTTTTCGTTTCTGTTTCTTTTTGGGAATACCAAAATATATTTCAATTATCATGGCATACATTTCATTTATTTATGAATGTTCTTCTGAAGTAGGGCATCAAATTGATAGACATTTACATGGACATCCTCAAAAAGATCAGTGATTTTTCAGCAACATCTTTGTAAGATATTTATCTTTTAATTTGAATGTTGCCATTGTTTTGGAGTACATTTTTTAAAAATTTCTCTGAGTAAAATAAACATGAGTTTCCTTAACTCGTAAAATCCCACCATGCCTTTAGAGCTTTTAACAAAATCTCCATTTTAAACTGTATTTGAACACTTTATATTCCAATCGTCGCAAAAAGAGAACAAACTTTGTATTTGTTTTTCTTTTTCGCCAAACATGCAAACCGATTAGTAAATGGCTTGCAAAAATTGCTGCTGTTGCATCAACATCAACATTTTTTCCGTTTGCTTTCCAACCGTTTTTTCCCTCCCAATTCTTTCGGTTTGATTTCTTATTTTGCTGCTATGTTAGTTTGTATGATGTGTTTGTTGTTTGCTTTTCTGTTTATAAACATTTAGCAAATGTTAGCACGTTTCCCAAATAATCCTGCGAGTTTATAGTTGGCAAACTCTTTTTCGTTGTTGTTTTTTTCTCTGTGTTGGCTTCCGATTGGTTCCGGAAATGTGCGTGTCATGTAAAAGAAATTGTTAATGTGTTTGTTGCGATCTGAGCTTTTTCCCCTTACAGTTGTTGGGCATTGAGGCGTTGTTGTAGTTGCTGTTGGATCCCCGTGTAGAATAGCTAATGTCATGGCGCCAGTTGAGGCGATTTTAAAGTGCTGCGTTAAAGAATTTGCCGTATGCAATTTGTTGGCATTTAGATTATTAATTAATTGATCAATAGTTTAGCCCTAGAACGTACCCCTTTAACGGTAAACGTCGTTAATCGGGAAACTTGGAATCTTTTTGGTTAATAAATACAAATTCATTTTATTTCTATAATATTAAAGTAATCATTCGTTTGTGAAATTGTTGTCTATATGATTGATTAATTTATTAATTGCTTGGATAATTTATTATTCGATATTTCTTGGCTAATTAATCATTAACTGATCGCTTAATTTACTAGTTGTTTGCTCAATTGATTAATCGCTTATTGATAGAAAATTGTAAAGTAATTGATAAAATATTAATTAAAACTCTCATCAGTTAATTAATTTTATTAAATGTCTGACCAATTGATTAAGGGATAAATTCATTTTTGGTATTATTGATTAATTCAATAATTGTTTAATGGATTAACTTAAGCATTGGTTAATCTAAAGGTCCCCAATTGGTTAAATATAAAACTGATTAGATTGGTAAATGATTAACTGATAAATTATTTAAATGATCAACTGTCCTATTATTTCATTAGTTGAGTCATTGACTAAATGATTGATTGTTTTAATTGTGAAAAAAAATTATTAATTGTTTGATTAATGTATTACTTGTGTGATTAATGTATTAATTGTTTGATTAATGTATTAATTGTTTGATTAATTTATTAATTGTTTGATGAATTTATTAATTTTTTTATTAATTAATAAATTGTTTGATTAATGTATTAATTGTTTGATCAATTTATTTATTGTTCGATTAATTTATTATTTGTTTGATTGATTTGTTAATAGTTTGAATTATTTATTAATTCTTTGATTAATTTATTAATTGTTTGATTAATTTATTAATTGTTTGACTATATTATTAATTGTTTGATTAATTTATTAATTGTTTCAATAATTTATTAATTGTTTCAATAATTTTTTAATTGTTTCAATAATTTTTTAATTGTTTGATTAATGTATTAATGGTTTGATTAATTTATTTATTGTTTGATTAATTTATTAATTGCTTGACTATATTATTAATTGTTTGATTAATTTATTAATTGTTTCAATAATTTATTAACTGTTTCAATAATTTATTAATTTTTTGATTAATTTATTAATCGTTTGATTAATTTATTAATTGTTTGATTAATTTATTAATCGTTTGATTGATTTATTAATCGTTTGATTAATTTATTAATTGTTTGAATTATTTATTAATTGTTTCATTAGTTTATTGTTTGATTAATTTATTAATTGTTTCATTAAGTTATTAATTTATAGATTTGATTAATTTATTAATTTATTAATTGTTTCATTATTTTTTTCATTAAGTTATTAATTGATAGATCTGATTAATTTATTAATTTTTTCATTAAGTTATTAATTGATAGATTGATTAATTTATCAATTGGTAGATTGATTAATTTTTCAATTGTGAGATTCATTAATTTACCAATTGTTAGATTAATGAATTAATGTTTTAATTAAGTGTGTGATTTATAGGTCATCATTAATTTTTTGGCTGATTAGTAAGATTTTACGAAAAACATCAGCCAATCGGACAATTATATCCAATTGATTTAGAGTCAGTTCAAATCTATACCTCTAGTCTATGTAGAAGACGGCATTGCCCTTAAAATTTGCCATAATTTGGAGAATAAACAAAATGTATTCAGCAGGACAAATTTTGTGGTCGGTTCGAAGGGAAATCCCTCAATTTATTTCCCAGTGTAATCTGATTCATTACTTATTTATTTTGATTCTAATGTTTTTTTTTTTTTGTTTCTTCTTTTCACAGACGAATTTGACTCACCTTTCGCGATCTGAGTTTGTCATGGGCATTGGTTTTGGCATTGCCAAATGTCCTTACGATCCCCTGGACAATTCAACGGCCATTTTTGTTGAAGACGGCAATCCCAGCGGTCTGTCTGGTTTGGTAAGTAGCAAATATATGCATAAAATATATCACATCACCGTTACAGCATTTTAATATTGTTGATCTTGAAAATGTAAATAGTTATTAAGATGTTCTAAGGATGCTCTCCATTCACTGTCATCCATTCATTCGTTCATTCTGTCGCAGTAGTAAATGTTGAAAATGTTTATAAGATTCCACTTGAATTGTGTGCTGCGTCCTAAGAGTTTGTTTAGCACGGCAACATCATTTCAACATTTGTGATTTATTTATTTTCCATTTCGTTAAGGATGCTTCCTAAGTAATATCTGTGGTTTTATGGCTACAAAAGCTACTTATTGGTCTCCGTGATGATAGCTGCCAACCCCAAACGTTAAGACGTCTTAACGTATTTTTGTTTTTTGTTCAGTTTTTTTTCTTCTGTTTGTTTGTACTTATTCTATTTGCTTATCAGGGCAGCAGGGGAAGTACTCTTGCCGTAGACCTAGTTATGCATATTTCATTTTAAAAACGCAATCTACTTCTACGGCCAATAATTTTCTCTGCTTGTTTTTTTTTTTTTTTGTTTCCATGAATGAAACAGATATGACTAGGAGAGTGTGTAAGTGGAGTCCATAGTTACAATTGAAATATTTCTTTGCAGAAGTTGAACGACAACAATTTCAAAGGGGACAGTGTATTGGCTTTATATGGTCAAAGGTCAAAGCATGGCTTTCGAATACACTCACTCTCACAAGTTGGTAATCGTTTCAACCTGATTTATCCCCTTGGCCCACTGTAGGATTGATCAGCAGTGCCTCTCCTCTTGTGTGGTCCTCTGTGCACATCTTTCTACTTAAAATAAGGAAATCCGTAGTGCATTTCCTTCTGTGTATGGAATATAGAACCAACATTTTATAGGTTCATAAAATTTAAATTAATTTGAAAGATTCCTTAGGCTCTCTAGGAGCAGATTAAATAAATCAAGTCTTACCTTAACTAGGAAACTCTGCCTACAGAAATCATGCCCTTGGCACTCGATAAGAAGACTCCTTGTTGGTCTTACAACATTATCCCAAGGCCATACATTTCCTATACTAACAATGTTAGCAAACAAAATTTGCATTTGTAGAGGCCCTCCTACATTTTCCGTATTTATTTATTTATGTTAATGTCAACATGTTGCTTGCCGGTGGAGGTGGGGGTGGTGGTGATTAACTCTTCTTCTGCCGTTTTGCTTTTGTTTTACTTTCATCTTTATTTTGTTGTTTTATTTTATGTTTCGTCTACTTCTATTTCTTGCAGTATTCCGGCACAAATGCTGAATTCACCAAAGCGGATGCTGTCATCTTTCGTGCGGATTTGTATAATATCACGGCGAAACGTTTGGAATACAAATTCAAACGTACTCTGAAATACGATTCGAAATGGTTGGACAGTAAGTATACACACACACACACATACAAACCGAATTACTTAGTATTGCACTCCTTTGCCGCTCCATTATGATTTATAAACCTTTTCTGCAAAATAACAAAATTTATTAAGTGTATTCTACAAATATGAGATAATATTGAAAAAACACACACAGTCTCTCGGTAACTCTGGTGTAATTTATCATGTTTTGCTTGTGATTATTATGGGGTTTACAATGTTTCGAAATTTATTAGAGAATATTGTTATTAGATTTT
This sequence comes from Hydrotaea cyrtoneurina, assembly GCA_958296145.1. Taxonomy (NCBI): domain Eukaryota; kingdom Metazoa; phylum Arthropoda; class Insecta; order Diptera; family Muscidae; genus Hydrotaea; species Hydrotaea cyrtoneurina. The sequence goes on along the minus strand of OY282516.1, from coordinate 71,015,409 downwards.
TATGGAGTAAAATTAATTTGGCGCTGTTTTTGTTTTATACCCGCCATAATCGGGTTTAGTAAATAATTAGTTTTCATGCAAACAAATTGATGATGACGATGACAACAACAATAACAGTAACGACAAACGCAACAACAAAATAATGAAATTTATTATCATCCTTAATGTGATGAAAACACCAAAGCTGGTAATTGCATTTAGGTCCCAAGTACACATACGGACTGGCAAAGGGAAACAGTGGGTCAAAAGTTTGGAAATGTCTATTCATATGGTAGAACTACTTATGTCTCGTTGTCTCATGCCTTGCATGAGTTTGTCGTTGCCTACTTTAAGGAGTGCAGCTCTTAGATTATTTGTAGTGGTCCATCTACAAAATATATTTCGAGTTTATCCATGGAGCGTAGTACAATCTGCACTAGTTCTTCGGATCAATCAAACTAATTTCCCCAATTTCCATCCAATCGAACCCACAGTTCTGTTCAATATGACGCGTCGCTAAGAATATTGTGGTTGTGAAAATAAATTTTAATAGAAGAGTATGTAAGAATATTTCCAAATAACCACCATGGAACCATAGAGAACTCCAATGAAAGGAGTTGTTTTCAGTACCAACACAGTGATGACACAAGCAAAGATGATAACATTTATAAAGAAGTCGCACACACACACATACAATTTAAGAGCGCTTTGTATTTTTTTTCTCCCACACCCTAGCGAAAGATTTAATTTAAAATTAATTAAAAATTCATTCTAAGCGACGCGAACCATTCACTAAAGATGATAATGTCGTCTTCACACTTAGCGACACATTTAACGGGGATTTATGTGTAATGCTCGTTCTTTAGTTAAGCAAACAAATTAGTTTACTTGAAAACAAAAAGAAGAAGAAAAATCTATAATAAATTTAATAACAATTTTCATGTTTCTTTCACTTCCCCCCTATTCTATAGAACCCAACTTTGTCGGTTCCTATGACATTGGCGAATATGTGTATTTCTTCTTCCGCGAAACGGCCGTGGAATACATCAATTGCGGCAAGGCTGTGTATTCGCGTATAGCTCGCGTTTGCAAAAAAGATGTGGGTGGCAAGAATCTATTGGCGCACAACTGGGCCACCTACTTGAAGGCTCGTTTGAATTGCAGCATTTCCGGCGAGTTCCCCTTCTATTTCAATGAGATCCAATCGGTCTATCAGCTGCCCAACGATAAGACACGTTTCTATGCAACATTTACGACGAGCACGAATGGCTTAATTGGATCGGCTGTGTGCAGTTTTCACATCAACGAGGCGCAGGCGGCATTCAATGGTAAGTTAACACACTGATTATTGGCAAAAAACATTGTTCAGCATGTAGGCATAACTATAATTTTTATATTCATTCATAAATGATTTTTTTAATATCGAACGCTCTACATTGGGATCTTTGTAGTATTTACTGGACGTTTGTCCTTATGACAGATTTGAAGTTTAATAATGAAATTATTATTTATTATTTGAATGAAATGACATATTCAACTGAGATATTTGAGATCTGAAATGAGAATGATTCGCATGAGAACTTTATTTGAAAGAGAAAATATTCCCAATTCTTATGGCATAGGATTTCATTCATCTGGACAGACTTCGCAGAAGCTCATCCTGTCAAACGACAACCTTTTAATATGGAGGTTTTTTTAGTTAATTTTGTCCAAAATTCCCTCAATGCTGCTAACTCGAAAAGGATATACAAAATCGCATGAAGTTTGTTGCCAAAGACAACTATAATTAGGGAAAATGTTTCCTTAGGCAAGAACTGAATATTATATACCCCTAAAAGTATGCAATACCAAAATGAAGGAAAACAAGCTGAACTAGCCAGTGGTGACACACACTGTTTGAAACTGGGTGTGTTTTATAACAAAGTTTGACAAAAAGTTTAAATTTAAAAAAAGAAAACAACGTTTCGAAAAGTCTTCAATTGAATACAACGGCACGTGAGACTGGCGTCACTGATATTCAACGTCACATTTGCGTCACCATTGGCGGTTTAAAATTCAAAATATACGATTATTTTTTTTGGTTATAACTTTTAAGCTATTTACAGAGCTGTTGCTAATTGTCAACTGATGGTTTTCCCTCCAAACTGAAACTAGACCATTCTCATCTCGCCTCTTCTAAAAATAATCATAAATTGTAATCAACTGAAGTAAAATACAAAAATGTACAAATCCATGATAAAATTCAAAAAAAAAAAAAGGTTTACTGTTGTGATTGCTTTCGAGCTAATTATATGCCGGCGGGCTGTTGATAATTGCCAACTGATGTTCTCCCCTTAAATTTGATGTAGATTATTGTCCATTCTCATCCCCGGAAAGAATACCACATGCTCCTAAAAATATGCAACATCAATCCAAACGAAAACGTATTAAAATTTTCGATTGTTTTTGAGATAACTTTTGAGCAACATACTAAAAATGAAAATTTATGATAATAATTTCCAACTGATGGTTTTCCTACAAAGTAGATATAGAAGTTCCTCCCCTGCACTGTTTCTATAAAAGTTTTTGTATAAATTATGTATTATTAATATCGTGTGTAAAAAAAAGCCAAGACTCCTGACTCTCAACTAAGATTTTATGGTAACTGAAGTAGTTCTGCTACGAATTCCCACAAAAAAGTCCTGCTGATTCTGTCTCACTAACATCTCCTAACAATACGATTTGTATAAATTATTGTTGATGTTTGTAATCTCCCGTGCATTTTCCCCGATTGTAGTAAAACATTTGTCAGTATATTTGTTGAGAATCTCCAAAAAATATTAAGTGTTTTGTGATGTTGCCGTGGTGGCTTTGATCCGCTTTGTGTGTCATGGCAAGAAACAGCATTTGTATCTCAATCGGACTACAATGGATTAGTGATTGCTCGATGGCAGTGTTGTAACTGTGGTTAAAAGTAATTGATACACTGGGAGAAAATAACAGGAAACAGTTTGTGAACACTTGGCGCTACACAACGACAACATTTTGTTGTGGGTCTTTCCTTTCACTGTGCCCAAGCACTCCCCAATTTCAAATGCTTTACATTTTGAATTTTCCACCAATAAAAAACAGAAAATATACAAAAACGGTGCCCTTGCGATTTCTTTAATACACAATAAAAAAAAAATACTTACAGCTTAACGTGGCCAACAAAAAATTCGCAATAAAACCTAAACTGTTTTGGGATTACCAAAATAACGTACAATGCTCGTAAGAGCAATTGTTCGCCGTCTGTTTCGGTGTCTATACTTTTGTTTAAATTTCTGTTCTTTTTTTCTTTCAGGTAAATTCAAAGAACAGTCCTCCTCGAATTCGGCTTGGTTGCCCGTATTGAATTCACGTGTTCCTGAACCCCGCCCCGGCACATGTGTCAATGATACATCGAATTTACCCGATACCGTCTTGAATTTCATACGTTCACATCCTCTAATGGACAAGGCTGTGAATCATGAGCACAGCAATCCGGTCTACTATAAACGTGATTTAGTTTTCACCAAATTGGTGGTTGACAAGTAAGTAGCAGTTTGTGGTTATGTTTGAAAACAAATAATTAAGTTAAGTTAAGTTTTTTTATCTTAATATATATTTACCCTCGACACTGATTCACTGATTCACTGACTCTGTCACGCAGTACGTAGGAATTTAAATAGGCATTCTATAATTTTCTATAAATAATAATAATAAAAAAAAAATATTTTTTTTTGTACAGAAATTGTGTTTTCCTCAAATTTTTTTTACCAAAATTTTTTTTTCAACAAAAATTTTTTTTTTACAAAATTTTTTTTCCAAATTTTTTTTTCAACAAAATTTTTTTTTCAACAAAATTTTTTTTTTCAAAAAAAATTTTTTTTTTCCACAAAAATTTTTTTTTTCCACAAAATTTTTTTCCATATTTCAACGGGCGCCATTGGCGCATTACAACTTACTAGTTATCAATATTCTTTATTTTTAAAATGGTTGAAATCGTTAGCCCAAGATATTAATGTAATGTAAATAGGCTTAACCAATATGTTGTTGTCAACGACTTTACGAAGAGATCATAATATCGACCGTATCCGCAAAAAAAACGTAAGTGCCAAAAAATAAAATTTTACCGAAGATGGCTTTCAATGTGGTCAAGCATTGAGGTGTGTGGTGCTTACGATTCAATTGAATTTGGCTATATCTTTGTAAAAATAAATTTTTAATTTTTTGGGACAATTTTCTATTGAATTTCATCGCGGTAAGGGCTCAATATATATGCCATGTATAACTTCTCCAGCAAAATCATTAGCCGTTCAGAGCCGGCTTAAAAAAAGTAGACCACTCAGTAAAACAGGTCTTCTTTTCAGATTCTCAGTATAATCTGCAAGGACAAAACATTTTTATTCGTCCATCGATTTTGCTATATCCGTCCATCCAAACGTCTGTCCATGTTTCTTGTATTCTGGCAAAAATTAGCCTTTTCTCTTTATCGTCGCTTACCCACCCCCACCTGTCGCATTAATGTAACACATACACCGATTTAGAAAAACAATAAATTCATGTGTTTTAGGCGTTACTTGGTGTATTGTAAAATGCTGATTTTACATAATAATGGGGTTCATGTCAGAGAACGCCAAAACAAAACAAACAAACTATTTTATGACTACTGCATAATTCAAGTATCATTGAAACGTTTGACCCTTATAATATACATATATACCTACATTTGTATGTATAAATATGTGTGTTGTCCGAGTTCATAGGTTCATTGTGAACGAACGTTGCTGTGAACTTTTCATAATCTGCATAAGAAATTAAAAATTAATTAAAAAATAATTAAAAATCTGCCAGATCCTATAAAAAGTAATTAATTGTGGTTTAAATCGATACAGTGAAACAAACAATGCAAATATTCGCATCTGTACAGAGATACAAGTTTTGTTACAAAATAAAAATATGAAAATTGTATTGTTAAAATATTTGTGAACATTGAAACGATTTTGCATGACCTCATACATATATGAATTCAATTGTATATGAGTGTGTGTGTGTTTGCATATGGACTGTCCCGGAAAAAAAATTGTCTAATTTCCTGTAATAAAACAAAATTCGGCATAGATGGCAATGTCCTCTGTACCCGTTCAACTGTCCCGGAAAAAAATTATCTAATTTCCTGTTATAAAACAAAATTCGGCATAGATGACAATGTCCTCTGGATCCGTTCAACTATTAATAAACTTGGACACATCCGTCGAGAAATTGTTTTATTGTATTCTTCTCTAAGATAAACTCCATTTATAACACTGAACCACTTGAATATTGTTCCAGGAAAATATACAAAAACTTTTATGGATTTCGGCATTTTCGTAACCTCAACGACATAGACTTATTGATTTCCCTTAGAATTCCATGAAGAGTCAGACGGTCAGAGTCAGTTGTATGCACGGAATGAGGGATTATTTCAAGATATTAACCCTTAAATGGCTAATATTGCCATTTGGCACATTATAATGCAAAAAAAAACGTACCATGCATTTAAGTGTTAACATTACTAATCGATCAAATATTCCCAAAGTTGATTGTTTTTCGTATTTTTCCATTTTAGGGTAGAATTTTTTTATGTATTGTTTTGTCACATGTCATGAAGGCGCAGATGCCGGCTCCGTACGGCTAACACTTTTTCTAGAGAAGTTTTTACATGGCTTCAACTCGTAGCGAGGTGGAAACGGTCTTACCTGGTTTCGAATCCGGGCTGACTAGATGATAATCACACACACATAGCAGCGAACAATAAATTGAGTGGGGAATAGTGTTCCAAAAAAAAAAAAAACGCCACAGTACGTAGATCGGGTTGGTTTTGGTGAGAACCAAAAATATCAATCATCCCAGAAATAACGTTTTTTTGATGAACCTTACTGCCTTACCATCCATAAAAGAAATTTGTTCGTCGTGACTGTGTTATCCACCATTTTTTTTTCTTTAAACTTCTCCAGATAGTCCATCAGTTTCCTTAAGCCAGCCATTATACCACCTGAGCAGTATTGAGGTCTTATTCCCGCGAAAGCTTGGCTATGTCAGATAAATGTCAATGGCCTCTGTGAATGGCAGTTCGAGTCCGCTTGTTCAATGCCTAATTAATGTGTCTTCTTTGTTGAATGATCGTCTAGGACACCAATGGGTTTTTTTTTTGGCTCAGGCCACGGAGACCGATTTAATTTATATGTTCACATACTTCGTTGTCCTCAATGCGAGAGCTCGAGATCCCCTTTCGTAGTCCTCCACTAATTAATATTTTGAAAACTCACAATGTGGTCAGAATTGAACATGAGTCTTTTTCTCTTTTCTTTTGTCTGGACAGGCGATAAGATTCTAACACTCCAAGTGTGTCACTATAAGAGTCTTATTTCTGATATTAGGTCTTTACATTTTGGCCTTTGATCTGATGCTCTTTACATTTGGTCCTTCGAACCGGATCCTCCTTACATTTGGTCCTTCGAACCGGACTCTTTACACAATTAATTAGAATTTTTCATTTATTTGAGGGATAGTCCTTAGGCCTATGTCCCGCCAATGTGTGACAGCTGTAATTTTATTTATTTCATTCGTTTTTTTTTAGATATAAACGTGCTACACATAACGATCTGGTTACTTTGTGTAGATTAAATCTTTACAAAGTTTTGTAACACATTCAGATAAGGGCATCCGTTTAGGACGTCTAGTGCATAAAGCCCCCTTTTTTTCATGATTTCTTATCGAACAAAGACCCAGCGAAAATATTGCTATCTTCTCTGTAAAGAGTGTGCAAGTTTCGTTTCCACCATGGGATTCGTGTTGTTTGTAGTTCAAACCAAAAACAAAAAACGGTCCTTAATCTCCTCCACCTTCTCTGATATATTCGTGTGTCCCTGTGTAGATTATGTTTTTGCCGTTTTTGTCTTTATGTTGTTAATTGAAATTGCAATTATGTTTAATTAATTTGTATGCATATTAAATAATGCCACACATACACACGACTGCGCCCAGCTGCTGCACCCTCATGTGATGCAGTGCACTTTAGTGTCTCTTTCATTTAATATCCTTTCATGGTCGCGGTAAACACAAGTGACCTTTGCACTCTCACACTCAGACACACACACACACACGCTTACACATCCACACGTAACGGTAATTTGTGGCAATTGTAATACGATATGGTTAACAAAACTCCAGCTTAAACCGAAAAATAATTATTTTCCGATTAAAATCGATATAAAAAAAAAGAATCAAACAAAATAGTGTGGAGTATTACACAGACAAATTGGTTTTTAATTGCAGCAGGAGATCTTGGACACATTTAGGGAATTCAAATGGTGTCTTAAAGTCGCCATTTTTGTAGTAGGTTTTAATAATTTTTAAGCGTTGTGTGATACTTAAGCGATCCATTTTCATCAATGTCAGACTTCCAACTGAAACGAAAACAAAAATTGGTTTAACAACTTAGTCTGACAGATGTCGAATTCCAGCCCTATACTTTTGACACCACGAAATGGAGTTCCAAGGACGAGAACTGAATAATTGTCATTCCCCTGTTTGATCTGGCAAAGCAAAGTCGGTGGCTCTTTCGTACAAATTATCTTGTGCAGCTAAATCAAAGATTTTACTTTGAGTAAGCAAATAATCAGCTCTTCTAGTAGTTTGAGAATTGGAATTTTACCCTTTAGCTTGATATGGACCACGGTTGGAGGTAATTGATGCTGGACCCGATTCCGATCCAGTTTTGTGAAACATCTTTGGAGTTTCTTTTGTGGATTTTTACCACAATAATTAACCTTAAACATGATGCAAATTCAAAATTACAAATTCATTATGCGATTGTGTAGATTTAAATGATGATGGACCGGAAGTTGTGAAACATGATATAGGTTTCTTTGAAGCATCCACAACTCTATGAGTTTTTGTATTTCAGTTTGGTGTTGCCTACCTTTAAACAAAACAAATTGAATGCCTTTTGCAAATCCATTCTATTACGCTTCCGGTTTTGGCAATTCGTAACGAACGTTTTAAGGAAGCCTTCGATTAGTTTCAATTGTTCTAGTTTATCCCTCCGTTTAGCGTTGCCTACCTTTAGGCATATATGGTATTTCTTCAATTCTCCAATGATCCATTTCAATTTAACTGAATTACACATCCAATGCCGTCACATCATCGGCTGATCTTCACACACATAGAGTAGCAATTCATAGCTGACAATGTTCGTGACATTTCCACTCAATATCCATCCAGCCAACGATTGAAGTCCTTTTAAATCAATTCATTTTGCTATCGTGTGTGTTTGTTTTTCTCAATTATTACGCAATAATTCAATTTGGTGAAATGGTACTTATAAAAATCAATCATAACTTTTAATTATATTTACAAGGGGGGGGGGGGCAAACAAGAGAGCACACTGTGGCATACAAAATGAACACCTTTAATTAAATACTTATGCAGAACTCATAATGCTGTGTAATATCGGCTTAAATTCGAATTCGAACATACCGCACACAGGTCGTATAATAACACGAAAAAAAATATCAATTTACAGGATTCATGCATATGTATGCATTTCGACTGCTATGGGCGATTGCAATAATACCACTTAAAATTAAATTACTTTTTGATACTTTTATATATTAATGACGTTATGATCACATAAATACCCCGGCAAAATCGAACTGCTTCGTTCGTACAGACAGCCAGGCCAGAAAATGTGGCCGCCTCCGCCAACACATTCTGTTACAGGTACCGCCAGGAACAGCAAATGGTGTCCGTGTGTGCCAACACCATCATGCCTTCCACATGGACCAAACATTGCATGATGCATTGAATTTTAAATATGCACTGGAAAAGGAGCTCAACGCATGCACCTCGAATTGCCAAGCGGAGAAAGAGCACAAGTAGCAGAAAATCCCCAGATATTGTTATGAATTGTGGCACAGTGTACCGCGTTGATGTCTGATTTAAAAAAAAATATATATATATTATTACACCGTGTTACAAAAAATAGATTTTTTTCTGTCCTATGAACCAAATGCACATATTCGGAAAGAGGGGAAAAAATAAAAATACACGTGTATCGGCGATTTTCATGTACACGTCAGAATGTTTTTTTTTTTAAGTTTGAAGTATGAAGCTCATAGTGGCCTGTGTGAAAGCCTTTGGACCGATTTTTAACCCTTTTTCAGTGATCCAATCGAGCTGATTTTTGGCAGGCAGACTCGTGGAAATGTCTGTATCACGTCAAATTTTTTAAAAAATATATTTTTATCAATTCTCAGATTCTGACGTGTACATGAAAATCGCCAATACACGTTTATTTTTATTTTTTATCCCCTTTCCGAAAAAGTAAATTTGGTTCATAGAACAGAATGTGTGTAACACGGTGTTATTATTGTATCTGCATGTAATAGTATACTTTAAGGGGCTGTAATAATGATTTCACAATCGATTAATTAATTAATTAAATACTGAACTTTATTATTAATTAGTGAATGGAACTATAAAATTCTGAATTGTAAACTGTGAATTTATGAATGAATTCTTTAGGCTAAGAATTGTTTATAAATTATGTCAGCAATTGCACTATAAATTGTGTATTTTGTATTATAAATCTATGAATTTATTAAATTAATGAGGACCGAATAGAAACCAGCCTCCCACTCACTGTCACCATTGAAACACTGTGCCCTCGGGCATTACCAGGATTACCTGGAGTGCTATTGTTGCTGTGTCTCTGTTGCCATTGGTGTTGGCTGGTATGGATGTGTGTGTGTGCAAGTCGACTGTTGTGTACACATGTATAAAGCCGGTGCATTTATTTAAATCCTTTTTGTAAAACTTTAATTACAAAAGGTATCATATTAATGGCCATAAAAACACGTTATTGTTTAAACAAAAGATATGCTCTATTTTTCACATCCATTGAGAATCGCATTAATTTTTCAACGCCCGCACTTTTAATCATGATTAAAATTAAACAATGTTCTCTGTTTTCCATTTTGTATTTTACAGAATTAAAATCGATATCTTAAATCAGGAATACACCGTTTATTATGTGGGCTCGAACACGGGTCACATCTACAAAATTGTCCAGTATTATCGCAACGGTGAATCTCTGTCGAAATTGTTGGATATCTTTGAAATCGCCCCCAATGAACCCATTCAGGTGATGCAAATCAGTCAGACACGTAAATCGTTGTACGTTGCCACGGATCATCGTGTCAAGCAAATCGATATGGCCATGTGCAATCGTCGCTATGACAATTGTTTCCGTTGCGTACGTGATCCGTACTGTGGCTGGGACAAGGATGCCAATACATGTCGTCCGTACGAATTGGATTTGTTGCAGGTGAGTGTAATGTATTTCTTGGCTGCTATGAGGGTGATGGATTTACAGAGTTCTTGTGAATGGCGGGGGGGGGGGGGACTCTGAGGTTTTTTTTAATTAATTATTACTAAATGTGGCTGAAGGCAAACGCGATTTAATTAGCTAACGCCCACAAACAAATGTTTTATATGTAAGAATTATTTATTTCTTTATTTAGTACAATTCAAAATTATAATAAACTACCTAATAAAGCACTAGCGACTAAGGCTATCGTACCAAGGCTATATGTACCAATCACATATTAACTTATAACAACTCATTCCACAATAGTATCCGTCAACCTAAAGGTTTTGGCCAATTGTGGAGAGAATCTAAAATTATGCTAGGTGTGGTCGCAGCGATCACATCCCTACTAAAGGCATTCCATAACATTCAAATGTGTTGCCATAGGTCATTCCCTTTCTCCTGCCTTAGGGCAATATTTTAACAGAAGACTCCTCCTCTTCCTTGCGAGCTATCAACATTTCTCCTTGTTTCATTTGTATTTGCAGGATGTCGGCAATGAGACCAGCGACATTTGTGACTCAAGCGTATTGAAGAAGAAGATCACCGTCACCTATGGCCAGAGTGTACATTTGGGATGTTTTGTGAAAATACCCGAAGTTTTGAAAAACGAACAAGTCACCTGGTACCATCACTCAAAGGACAAGGGACGGTAAGTTAATAAACTAACAACATTTTGGAAGACTTATCAACAATTTGTAATCTATTTGTCCCATTTACAGCTACGAAATTAAATATAATCCCACGAAATACATCGAAACCACTGAACGAGGCTTGGTTGTGGTCTCTGTCAATGAGGCCGATGGCGGACGTTATGATTGCCATCTGGGTGGATCATTGCTGTGCAGCTACAACATTACGGTTGACGCCCATAGGTGAGTACATGGCCGGGGGGGGGATGGCGACAGGAGACTCTTTGTAATTGCCATTAACTGTTGTTTTATGTTTCTTGACTGTTTTCAGATGTACCCCACCGAACAAAAGTAATGACTATCAGAAAATCTATTCGGATTGGTGTCATGAATTTGAAAAATATAAAACTGCCATGAAGTCATGGGAAAAGAAACAGGCGGTAAGTTATTAACTTTGATTTAACCAGTAACCCATTAACACATATCCATGTATTATATACGAGGGTATAGTAACACAATGTTTGATTGTCCTTGGAAGTAAGCAACCTCAAAAATGTCCACGATAAGAATACAAATTGAATCTCATGGGGCACTTCAAGCAAAACCAATGAATGTCTGTCAAATGGTTTAGAATTGCAGTAATACCAGCTGTCGCGAACAATGAAAACAAAATCTGGACTGTCACTAGGACAAAGTATTGTGGCATAGACAACGCCAACATCCATAAATTTGGCGGCGAATTATTAGCCAAGTGAAATCATTTCCTGTTTTCAAATCTGAAGAAACTGCTCGAAAATAAGAGATTTGGGTCAAATAATAAGGAAACAAACTCATATTCTGACGACCCTTAGAAAAACTATTATGGGAATACAAGCAAAATTCAAAAAAAGAATACTAATATGCAATGAAATATACATTTGTTTGGCCAACAAAAAACCTCATTTTATACAAGTCATGGTGCCCGAACTGCCCTCCTATATATTAACTGGCAAGAAAATATAACTGAACTATATATTGTACTATTAACACTGCTACACATTATTTTGTCCAATAGTATTTCCCTTTAATCGTCGAACCTGTAGGTTCACTCTTAGGATAATCTCTTGACTTCCGGTGGCCTTCCATTTCAATGCACTGTTGTATTTATTTTCACTTTGTGGTTTGTGGCCGGCCAATTATTGTCCTTTGGTCGAGTAGGCCCTGTTACCACAACAAACCCATATCAATCGATCTAAACGTTTTACTAATAAATGCATATCATTTAATCACCACTAAATGGCGGCGTCGGCCCATGGGCATGAAATGTCTGGGAAAATTTGTATTTGTATTCATCGAGTAACGACGACACCTACACCTTTGTTTTTCATTTTAATATTCTCAGTCGTAATTAATATTTGATAAGATTAAGGGCCTTAATTAGAGACCATAGAAACATACAGTGCACAATTAATTTCTAAACTAGGAAGTTGTTTTCTTAGATATTGGATAGTGGGGCAGGAGGATGAAGTAGTGTTGTCCATTTATTATCCATGACACGTAAGTGAATGGCTTTTTTGTTGGTGTCTTAGTGGCTTGGTTTTATATAACGTTGTCCTGAAGTTGCAATGCCTGTGGATCATACAGCCAGTGGTCCAATCACGGCATCTGGTACCCCAAAAATGGCCCACAATATAATTCAATTTGACCTTTGGTGTTTGGTCATATTTCGAAAACCTGTCAAGCTATCAAAGAGCCTTTGCTATTAAATTAAAGCATTAGTGTTGTAGAATAATTATCCTAATGGATGTAATGAGTCCCGTCACCTTCCACAGGTTTTATTTACGGAATGAAGTGTGCATTCAGAATGGACCTTTTTAATCATATCTTGGAAACCTGCTAAGCAATCAAATAGATTCCAGATGATAATAATTTCATTTTGAATGCACTAAACATCTACTACAGCAAAATATCGAAAAAAGAAAAAAAATATTTTCGGCCAAAAAAAAATGCAAATATTTTTGTCTGTAATTTTGATCAGTGATAGAGGATGTGAATCTGAGTTGGTGCTGTGATGAATTATTACCTCACATACAAATTTTCGGAGTTATTGGACATTTAAGTTATTTAATTCAACCTTGTCTTTGTTTGGTCATATTTCAGAAACCAGCCAAGGTATCAACGAGCGTTTTTTCGTTAAATGAAAGCTATATTACTATACAACAATTGAGTCGACAGACCTAAAAATGAAGTGAGCCTTCTGAAACTTGTTGCTTCACATATGAATTTTCGGAGTTACTTGACCGTTAAAAATTTTATAATTTTACCTTGTCTTTCTTTGGTCATATTTCCAAAACCAGTCAAGGTATCAACGAGCTATTGTCATTAAATGAAAGCTAGAGTGCGGAACAGTAATTAACTTAGTGGATCGAATGAGTCACGCCAACTTTCTTTGGTTCTATCAGCGGAAAGGAGTGTGCTTTCAGAATGGACTATTTTATTCATATCTTGGAAACAAGCTAAGCAATCAACTATATTCGAGATGATAATAATTTCATTTTGAATGCACTAAACATCTACTACAGCAAAATATCGAAAAAAGAAAAAAAATATTTTCGGCCAAAAAAAAAAATGCAAGGGGTTAGCCTTTCAAAAATTCGCGAAATTTGAAAAAAAATATTTTTGTCTGTAATTTTGCTCAGTGATAGACGATGTGAATCTGAAGCTGAGCTATGATGAATTTTTATCTCTCATACGAATTTTCGGAGTTATTGGACATTTAAATTAAATGATTTGACCTTGTCTTTATTTGGTCATATTTCCGAAACCAGCCAAGGTATCAACGAGCGTTTTTCGTTAAATGAAAGCTATATTACTATACAATAATTGAGTCGACAGATCTAAAAATGAAGTGGGCCTTCTGAAACTTGTTGCTTCACATATGCATTTTCGGAGTTACTTGACCGTTAAACATTTTATAATTTGACCTCGTCTTTCTTTGGTCATATTTCCAAAACCAGTCAAGGTATCAACGAGCTATTGCCATTAAATGAAAGCTAGAGTGCTGTACAGTAATATACCTAGTTGATCGAATGAGTCACGCCAACCTTCATAGGTTTTATTTACGGAATGAAGTGGGCATTCAGAATGGACCTTTTTATTCATATCTTGGAAACCTGCCAATCAATCCAATAGATTCTGGATGATAATAATTTCATTTTGAATGCACTAAACATCTACCACAGCAAAATATCGAAAAAAGAAAAAAAATATTTTCGGCTAAAAATAAAGCAAGGGGTTAGCCTTTCAAAATTTGCGAAATTTCAGAAAAAAATATTTTTGTCTGTAATTTTGCTCAGTGATAGACGATGTGAATCTAAGCTGGTGCTGTGATGAATTTTTATCTCACATACAAATTTTCGGAGTTATTGGACATTTAAGTTATTTAATTCAACCTTGTCTTTGTTTGGTCATATTTCGGAAATCAAGGTATCAACGAGCTATTGCCATTAAATGAAAGCTAGAGTGTTGTACAGTAATATACCTAGTTGATCGAATGAGTCACGCCAACTTTCATAGGTTTTATTTACGGAATGAAGTGTGCTTTCAGAATGGACTATTTTATTCATATCTTGGAAACTAGCTAAGCAATCCAATAGATTCGAGATGATAACAATTTCATTTTGAATGCACTAAACATCTACTACAGTAAAATATCAAAAAAAGAAAAAAAATATTTTCGGCCAAAAAAAATGCAAGGGGTTAGCCTTTCAAAATTTGCGAAATTTCAAAAAAAATATTTTTGTCTGTAATTTTGCTCAGTGATAGACGATGCGAATCTAAGCTGGTGCTGTGATGCATTTTTATCTCACATACAAATTTTCGGAGTTATTGGACATTTAAGTTATTTAATTCAACCTTGTCTTTGTTTGGTCATATTTCCGAAACCACAGTTGTCCCAGACAATCTTAACCACATATTTGCTATCTGTTTAGTCTACTTATGTCAATTTAAAACAAATATTAACATTTTTGTAGATGCAATCAAATTAAAAACAAAAATCTATCCCTTCCCCTTTTTTCCAGCAATGTTCAACACGTCAAAATTTCAGTCAACAACATCCAAATGAAGTATTCCGCAAAAATATAGTCTGATATCCAGAAGGACTTAATGCGAATCCACTAACGTCCATTAAACTTTTTTAAACAAAAGAAGAAAAAACAGAAACATTATGAAAATTATGAAAACTAAATCCTAACAAAATCACACTCAAACAAACAAACAAACAAAAACCACACTCACTCACACACAAACGATGCAAAGCAATAGCAACATACAAACATATAAATAATAAACAAATAACGATAAATAATTAAAGGTGAATGCAATTTTAACATAAATACAGAATCTACAAAATGACAAAGATGACAAAAAAAACGTACTACAAAAGTTCCCGCATATTTAGAATACATTTAAACATATGATAATAGCAATTTGATCACAATAAACGTGGCATTTATTATATAGAGATTTGTAAGTTTATTAACTAATATAAAATAATAAAAATAACAAAACAAAAACAACGTAAAACTTATTTGCAACAAACATAACTAAACGTATCATGCGACACTTTTTAGTGAATGCCGACAGCCCACGTATATTCGTAATGTAACGACGAGGACAGGCAGGCTTAATTGGCTTTTGAACTGATGGCGATAATACGATATTCAAATTCACAACTAAAGGACACACACAAAAGAAATACAGAAAATCATTTAACATAATCTCAACAATGCTATAATAACTGCCCACAACGAAATATTAGAGATATTTTATATCGAGTTTTATGGTATTTGGCATTTTATGCCACAAACTAATGATGATTTTCGGAGTTCATTTTATCCACGTCATAGGTTTTTGGTTTTTTTTTTTTGTTAATTGTGAAGTAAATTGAAGATTTTGGTTTCAGGACTGGTGGAGAATTTATCAATTAGAGTAGTAAATGTGCCCATAGTTAAGTGTCAGGAAAACAAACGTTGATTTGGAGACTATCTGTTCTTAGACTTTAGACAATATTGTTATTGTCTAAATTTGTTTTAAATTTGTCACAAATTCGAATTTCTTGGAGTAATCTTCAATTTGCCTAATGTTTGGTAATCCCACATTAAGAGTTAACAGTTGAAATAACCTTTCACACAACTCCTGTTTAAAGAAGACTTTTTATATTTTTGGAAAATGTTGCCATGTTGCCATCATTTAAAATAAGCAGTCGTTTTTTTAAATCGATGGAAAATGTTGAAATGTTACTACATTTTCAATCGATTTAAACTAGCAAATACTTATTGAATTCAGACTTAAAAAAATATGTTTTCTTTTTGTTGGTAAGGTTTACATGAAAAATACAGCCTGTTTTTATAAAACGTATACGTCTGTAGCCGAAACGAAACTGAATTGTGTTTCTATAACTCCAACGAATCATTAGACAATATACACACGAAAATACATAAGAAAACCATTTCAATTAGAATTTAACTGAGACTTTTGTGTTACAAAAACCCAAACTGACGAAACATAATCTCTGTTCGTTATTTTAACGAAACGAAAGATCCATTCGTTTTATAAAAACAAGGCTGATATTGCTGCTCCAGGTTGAAAAACTTCAAAGACAATGGAATTCAACATTACAGTGAACATTTTTAAAAAAAATAACTGTATTCCGTAAACTATCTAGTAATCGCCATAATTCAATTGCATTGTAGAGTTTACGTCGTCTTTAGATTCGTCCAAACAATTGTCATTTTTTCCATGGCGTTTTAGAAATTCCAATATTCGTTTAGAAAACAAAAAACAATTTCAATTCAGTTGTTACTAAACAAATTGTGGAGTTCCTTGAATGCGGGAAAAAATCTTCATATTGAGAATTCCATATCAGTTCTCACGCTCTCGTTGAACCGATATTTTCACTAGATTCATATGAAGTGCCACTCTAATCGGACGGAGTTTTACAAAATAATGTAGTCCCAGTTGCAACACTTGGGGCTTTCATAGCCTAGCTAGCTTTTTTTTTTGGGCCTATGTTTCCATTTAAATGACCTGCTAACAATGCCAGAGTTCCAATGTTAGTACACAGAGGGCTGGGATTTCTTTATTTACTTTAAAAAAATCCTGTCTCATTCTTCGAATAGTACAGGTCTCTATTTGAACCCACTGTAGATCTTCGGATTTATTCTACAAAGCCAAAGCTGTAATGGTTATTACCCAGAGGCGTAGGAAATTCCCTACTTATTTCACTTCTTCAAAGCAATGTTTCCCCAGAAAGTCTAGGCAATTTTATACACATTATATGATAATTTACCAACACTTGGTCAAATGTTATTACCATTTCTATCTGTCCAAGCTCATTCTCCAAACAAATAACTATCGCTTTACATCAAATAAATAGTAAATCAAAGTCCGTTTAGATTTTACAAAGCCAAACAAATTAATTTGCAAACCAATCACAACTGTCCATAGTTAAATACAGTTCAAGCCCACAATTGTTGTAATACCAGGTAGAAACCTGATTTGTTGGCAGGATATACTGAAACTGTGTGGACGGAGAGCGAAAGGGTGTAATGATATTAACCCCGGAAACATTTTGAACATTATTTAAATTTAAATCAGGCGCTATGCACAGCCACTATTTTCATATCGTAATTTTAAAATACAAAACAAGCAAACACAGAAAAGTTTAAAACTTAAAATAATAATTAAGGCAATATGACATAACACACATACTTATAGGCAGAGATTGAACAGAAAACGCTACTAACAAATCTAAATCTATAACACACAAATAATTATTGCATTATAAATATTTAAACGAAAACGAAAACAAAACAATTAAAAACAAAATAACCGTTAAAAAATGTGATTTGTCCAAATAAACTGATCTTAAACAAACTCTAAAACTCGACTACACAGAATATCTCTCATTAGTAACATTTTTTGTTTGTTTTGTTTATAAATTAAGGTGAAAATTCTACACAAACAAAAGTAAACAATTCATTTGCAGATCATCATTGAAATTGAAACATTATATACATACGATATTTAAAATATTTTCACAACTCTAATAGGTGTGTAATGATTTGTTTTTTTTTTTTAAATTTTTATAGTTTGTACTTAAATACTCTATTTCTCTTTCATTGTCATTGCAGTTATTTTGTGTTTTTATGTCAAAATAGGAATATGTGTTTCCGTTTATATATTCAATCGAACCCTCGTGGTTTTTATTTACAATTTGTCATCTATCTATCTATCTATCTCCTCATCGTAAGTGTATTTAAATATAAGTTTTTTTTCGTACTATTATTGTAAAAATAAAAAGAGAACAACAAAAATCATTGAAGAACCTAAAACAAAACCACAAATGCATTTAATTGTTTATTAACAAAAGAAATCTTCCGTTTTTTTAAATTACGCATTTAAATGTAAGCAATCGTATAAGTTTTAAATAAAATGAAAGAAATCGTACTTTTAAAAATATTAAAAAAGAGAAAACATTTTCCATTTGAAGAAATACAACAGCTGGTGAGTATAAGGTGTCATTTAAAGGAATATGATTTGTCATACTTAAGGCGAATGAAATAATATTGTAAGGAAGAATAAACCAAAAATTATTAGGCGATCCATTAAATGTCTTGCCGGAGTCACGGTTCATGTAATTGAAATGGAAAGGGATCTTTTCAGATTTGCTAAATATTATAAACATGAAGTAGCATCTACTAGGGGTGGTAACAACTTATCTGCCACTAGTGACGAAATTTTAAAAAATAAATTCCCTAAAGTAGGCTCCCAGAAAGACAATGAAATGGCTATTGCCCAGCTAACGTTCAGTGTGATAAACTCAGAATCGTTGAAAAGCTGTGGGTTATTTCTTTTGGAACTTGAGCAAAGTTGAAAGCAATGGAACCAGAAGTCTCTAGGTCCATATGGCTGTTTAATGTGGTTTGCCGGCTCTCTACGATCATGGCGCTACTGAACTGTTCAGTTTTTTTATTTCTATATTTAACAAACAAAAAATACCAATTATTGTATTGGATAAATTGTTAGAATTGTTAAACGTATTAGGCCTTATAGGCTTGCTTAAAGCTTGATGTTAATATATTAAAATTGAAGTATTACATGTGAACCTAAGCATTCCTAGTGGCTCAAGTCAACTCAATCAACCCAACTGAACATACCTTCAGAAAAAATAAGATAATTATGGGTATGTCGGTTTCAATACGTTTAAAACTGAAAAAATTTTAAAAATTAAATGTTTATTATTAAAGATTTTTCTTCTGTTGGCCAACGAAGAAAATATCCCATTTAAATTATTCATTTTTTTTACCAATTACCATTTTATTAGTTCATTAATTCCCATTCGTTGGTGTTGTTTTTTTTTTTTTTTTTTGGATATTACACACAGGTAGTTAATTTTTTGTTATTTATTTAATCACCGTGTAAACGATAAACAATTGTTGGGAAAATTCTTGCAGACTTTTCTGCATACAATTAAACTCACACACACACACGGACACTTTTGTATGAAATACAAACACATGCATAGTTGCATGCAGCAGCCAGCTAGTGAGTGCCATCGTGTTATAACAAATTTAATTTTCCAGTTAAATGAGCGGAAAATCATCCAATTTATGCATTAAATATTATTAACGATTTAAGTAAAAGTGTATGAATAAATAAAATGTGGTTAACAATTCATTTTTTTAAACACTCACCTCGACTATATTACAAGTGGACGTTTGAGTAGGTATGTGATTCTATTGAGAATTAACCTAAATTTGAATATGTACCACATGATTGTTCGAATATCATGAGTTTGAACAGCTGCACATTGTGATGCAGCTGATGCGACTTTAATAAAGTTGAAGTGTCTTCAAGCTTATGACTGGAAGATGGACCCCGACCTAATACGATAAATTAGTTCAGAAGTAGTTCTGAGAGATTTCTCTGTAATCGTATCAAGCACATTTATTTCCAAAATTTGTTTCTGCCACAATTTGTAAAATTAATTTTTGGTTTGTCTGACTTTCTGAATAATTTCTGAAATATATTTTCCGCAAAATAGTTCCCAACTTCCATTCAGACAAATTATCCTTACAGTCTCATCTTTAGTTAAATAAATAATAAATTTAATTTTTCCTAATTGTCAGTTCGACAGACACACAGCCGGCCATGCATATGTTGTCCGATGAATATCTCTGAGAAATTGTATACAACATATTATTCCTGGTGAATTTATTAAAACTAAACATCATATTGAAATTGATTAAAATCTGAATTTATTTTATTGCTTTTGAATTTTTGCTGTGTGCATCTTTGGCAGTAACAAATGTAAGCAAGCACTGGAAAGTCATTTTTATAGGGGAAGACGACAGTGGCGTCGTTGGTGGTGGGAGCTTATTTGAATGTAACATTTCTGAAAAATTTAGGCTAATAAAAAGAACTGTAGACAGTCAACTAATCCAATGAAATAGTCAATTATCACAAATGAAAGGCGAACATTTTGTCATCGCTTTTTGTACTTACAATTTGGAATCGTAAATCGCTGGCGAATGATTATTAACATCCAAGCGGTTGACTTCATATTTTAGTACTAAATCAGCTATTTCGAAGCGAACGGCGGCATTTGGAAATAAATTAAATGTAAATTTTTGAAAAATTACAGAGTTAAAAAGCAGCAGTTACAAAGAAAATGAAAAAAGAAGTGCAATAGAACCAAAACTCCACCACGTCCAACTCGGTGCCTTAGCAACATTACACGTGTCATTGGTGATATACCGATGAAATGTTGGAAAAAGTGTGACATAAATGGACTCAACCCACGGCTACATGGGCAACATTTGCATCGAAGAATCTTTAAAAAGTAAATGGCTGACCTTGATTTATAGATCCAAATAAACAGTTTATTCATATGCAAACAATTTCTGCGTTTAGTTTTCAATTGTCGACGCTTTATAATATTTATTTTAGTAGTCACCACCATTTTGGTTTGAATATTTTGTTAGGCACTGAATTCCAACTACTAATATGAACACAATAAGCCATTGAGTTTAGTTTCCTCTACCCTTTTTTTGAATATCGGAAAATCTATTTCGAACCTTTTTCATTTGCCACACTTTTATGACACTGACTGAATACAGTACCATACAAAATCTATTGCAGATTAAGGTATTTGATTACCTATTTACACAGTTCCACATGCAGTCCTATAGACTTTAATAATTCGGTTTCATCAAGATCGGTTCATATTTCTGACCAACACACACTTTGGTTACTACAATAGATTGACAGACAGACATTTCTAAATCGATTTAGATTCCATAATCTCCCTTTCCTACTCTACGCCCGTTGGTTACAATCATCTAAATTCATACATTAAATGAAATTATATTGAATTACAATAATCGAATAAATTGCCATGAGAGTTTGTGTGAATATGTTAGATATAAACACACACACATATTTTTGAAAGGAAGAAATTTATAATTGAAAAATTTCCTTATCGTTATTTTTTTTTTCCTCTCTCTCAGTTTGGCATAACAAATATTTGTCATATTGTTTTTAGTTAACAACACACACACACACAGAGAGAGAGCCCAACATACAAGTGGCGCATTGGCGAAAAGATTAGCACAAGTCAAAAAACTTAACATGGAGTAGAATAATTTTGAAGTGTTTTGAATTGTATGTGGAGTGCAATGGAAAACTAAAAATGTTGACATATTGAGTGGAGGGGCAAAGAAATTTGCAATATGAAGCATTTTTTTTAGTAACAAGGCGACAAAAAAACGAATATTGAGTTACGACTATATTCCTGAAACAATTGAGTAGAAGGGCAAAGAAATTTGCAATATGAAGCATTTTTTTAGTAACAAGGCGAGAAAAAAAGAATATTGAGTTAAGACTATATTCCTGAAAATAATCCATATGTATTTATACTAGGGTAGCACCACGTTTTCTATTTCATTGCAAGTATTCCTGATTCCATTTTATTTCCAATTTTAAGTTGTGTCAATATCATCGAAAATATATTTTGTAACATCAGCTGTTTCTTATTTCAACACAAAGAAGTATTTCTTTTCTGATATTCGATTGGGAAGAGGACAATGTAAAAATATCACAACTGCATGGAAGAAATGGGATTTGTACAATTAATATTCTCTACATAAGACTTACAACTTTTAAGGCCACGACTATTAAAGCAATGCTTTGAAGAGGTTATTTTCCAATAATTGAAGTAAGATGGAATTATTTTGCACATATGTATTTTCAAATAGTTGAAATAAGCAAATAAAATTTGAATTTGCTTACACTGTTGTAACAGCAACGCCTTCAAATCCCATTAACTGACTGTGAAGTACGGATGTAGCGAAAGCGAACCAAGTGACGAACCTGATAGAGAAACAAATATCGACATTTTAGATAACAATAGTGTGGCAACAGAAACAAGTGTTGCTATAGAAAAAACACACCATTAAGTGCCGCCCTGATGTCCGGCATATAGAAAACCTCTCACAAACAGATATGAATTTCTACTAACACATGCAAATGTTCTTTCATGTGCATCATGTCTGTATATTTGGTATCGGAGAGTGTACGTGAGTGTGTGTACATATAAATAATAATTGAATAAAATATAACTGAAATATTCTGTTTATGTGCAAGATTGTGCAGGTACGATAAAAAAAAGGCAACAGAAACAAGTGAATATTCAAATGGATACAGGGATGCATGGAAACAATCGTATCGAAAAATGGCATACAGGTACAAGGACCAGTTGTATAAATTAACGTGTAGAAATACACTCAACAAAAATGGTATCATGGACCGAAGAAATCTGTTCAATGCAAAGTCCCTCAACCAAAAGCTAATGATAAAGTGGCCACATAATTGATTCAATTACCCAAGTTATTTGCGATTTTCGTAAATGATATAAGAATTCAATTATTTCTGGGTAATGGCATACTACTAAACAAAAGATAAAGAGGTTGGTGCACTTACCTCGATATTTGGAAACGGAGTTGAATTTCGTAGCGAGTAGAGTTGCATTGCAAAGATCGTTGTCTCCTCACATTTCGGTGGTACAGAGAGAATTTGATCTTTTACTAGCACAGAGATTAAACTTCGCTTCCATCGATGTAGAGCAAAGGAGGCGATCTTCCAATTACTTAGATAGATAGACACGTTGTGGGTGGATAACAAACGGTGTTGATTTTCCCATAACAGCAAATAGGACTTATCTCTCAGGCTCAGCGTTTTTCATCCGGTCATACCTGTAATCAATAATTAGAATAATTATTTGTTTCTATTGTAGTTCTGAAATATATAAATAAATAACTTTGAGTAACGGAGTTTATGTCTTTTAACTTAGTCTTTAGAAGCGCCCGGTATGATTGTTAATAGCAACATCTTCTACCAGCTTGGGTGTTGTGTTGGAGCGATTCCCACCCAAAATTTTGTCTGCTCAGTCTTTTTCATCCGGCCATATTTGTAATCGTGGAAGGCCGTGGTGTGGTCGGTAGTGTGTACGACTATCACACAGAAGAACCCGAGATCGAAATTGGGTAAGACCCTCCAACATTTTTTAGCGGCTGTTTCCACATCGTAAATTTTGGCGACTTTACGAGTAAGAGAGTAATCTCTAAGCCATGTAAAACATCTCTAGAAAAGCATTAGCCGTTCCCGGTCAGTAAGTGTACAAATTATATCGTACATAGCTCACTGATGCGAAAGAAGTTCCCCGTCTGTTCCTTCATGGAATGTTAAGGGAAATAAGTAACTAAGTATATCTGTAATAAAAAATAGAAGAATTATTTTATTTCTATTGTAGTAAACCAAATTAGATGATGTAAGTTGGTCTTTCAATCTTATAGAGCGTTAGTTGTCTTCGCATATTTTGGTGGTACAAAACTCGCTGCATTCGCTGTTGACCTTCGAGTATCTTAAATAGACAGTCACTTTCGCGATGGTAAACAAACGGAGTTGATCTACGAATAGCAGAAAATAATAGTTGATAGTTCAATCTCATAGAGCGATTGTTAACTTATTTCATTTTTGTGCTGAAAAATGGAGTTGATTTTTAAATCGCAGAAAATGGTACTTGATCTTTGACTGGCTTGATCACAGTTGCCTCCTACTACATTTTCAGTGCGAATCGCAGACAATAAAAAAAGTTGATCTTCGAATCTCCTAGAGCGTGGTCGCCTCTACCTTTGACGGTGCGAAGGTAACAGAATGTTGGAATTTTATAGAACTTCGACGGTGCCAAACGGTGTTGATCTGTAAATCGCAGAGAAATTGCGATTGATCTCGAAATCCCACAGGATCATACCTTTAATCAAAAAAAGAGTAGAATATAATTGTAAATGTCTGAAATAAGTAAGTCGATCAAAATAAATACCTTTCATTGTTTTTCCTCTTACATCCTCCTGCGATTGATCTCGAAATCCCACAGGATCA
Organism: Hydrotaea cyrtoneurina; assembly: GCA_958296145.1. Lineage (NCBI taxonomy): Eukaryota > Metazoa > Arthropoda > Insecta > Diptera > Muscidae > Hydrotaea > Hydrotaea cyrtoneurina. The sequence goes on along the minus strand of OY282516.1, from coordinate 70,990,905 downwards.
TACCTTTAATCAAAAAAAAAAAAATAGAATATAATTGTAAATGTCTGAAATAAGTAATTCGATCAAAATAAATACCTCTGAATTCCATAGGCGTTGAAGTTTTATCTTTGAAGCACCAAGTGTAGTTGTCTTTAGAAGCGCCCGGTAGTGAAATCTTCTACCAGTGTGGGTGTTGTGGGAGCGATTACCACCTGAGGTTCTGCCTGCTTAGTCTTTTTAATCCGGGTATTCCTGTAATCAAAAAATAGAATAATTATTTTTTTTCTATTGTAGTTCTGAATATCACCACCGGTGATAAGTCCCCATGACTGTCTGAGACCGATAACGAAAGTCTAAAATATAAGAAATTTGCAGAGGGAGAACAAATTTCATTTTTGTTAACCAAAGTGATTACTTGTGTCAACTAACATTTTTCTTCGGGCAATTACGTTCTATCCAACGTTTGTATTATCACACGTTTTTGTTTTATTTTAACATGCATTTTTCGGCACAACAGAACAAAAAAAAAAAAGGATTTTGCCAAAAATGCTAAAATGAACAAAGGCTCTTTTGTACCAAAGGAAAATTTCGAATGAAAACGAAATATAATTGCTACTGCAAAATACGAGTCGGTGAGTATTATCGTACATAGATATATTCGGCCAACAGAGATGCCAATACGAATTAAAAAAAAAACCTGAAGAAATTGAACATTACATTTATTTGGAAAAATAATAACTTAATAGACGATACAGCGTAATAGGAGCAGTTCTTTCTATAGAAGCCGCAAGAGGCTAAAACTCTTTTTATTCACCGCAAGAGAACCCTGTCTGTTTAAAGGCATCCCTATTAGCATACGGACATCATCGCAGAATCGCCTTTGGAGGAGAATATCTTTAGGCCAATTACTTGGCATCCCTATTAGTTCTGTATTAAATTTCATACATGCACTCCTCCTACTATGGACACATTTGCCAGCACTGACAAATATTTAACTCCAAAAGTGTTAAAACAATAGAAAAAAAAACATATGCATTTGTATGTGTTTCCATAGTCCTGTGAAAAATATGCTTATCCTAAGTAATCCTTAGTTTGCAGACAAATAATACATTGGAGAAATAACACATTTTCCTCTCCGGATGTTTTATATCAATAGAAATTTTAATTTAAATTAACAATTGCTAATTTCTTATCGTATATTTACTCAAGCAGACTTATTGTAATTAAATTGGCCAAAGAAATGTAAACTATGTAAATCTTAAATGAATGAAGGCTGTTTAATAAGTGTGGTAATCATAAAATTAAAATTACTTCTTTATTAGATGAAGTGTCTTCCTCGAAACTTCTTACTTATTTGCCATAGTATTCCATCAAGGCACAAAAGTTCCCCGTCTCTCAAATTAGTGAACTGTGCCCGATATCATTTGTCTTTGCATGGCCGGCTTAAAATGTACTCTCTTATTCGTAAAATTGCCGCTGAAAAATGTTTCGGAATGATCTTAGCAGAATTCTAAACTGGGTTTGTTGTGTAATAGTCGCACTTACTAACTATCACACCACTGCCGCCCACATCCGGTAGACGTGATTATGCTCATGGAAATTATATTTTTCTATAAAGTGAAAAATCCCGTTTTGTATTCGTGATAAGGGTACGAAAAACCAATTATTGGCAAGTTTTAAAATACACTGCCCTAGAGAGGTTATTCTACGATTTGCCAATATTTAGGACTCTTGTCCCCTGTTTCGAAAATAAAATTAGTTTGCTTTTGCACTCAAATAATCAATTCTTTTCTGCCATTCTCAGTTCTTTTCTCATGCCGTCAAATATTCAATTCATTATTGTCCAAAAACTTAAGTGTCTTCTCAACAAAATAATGTACCTACTCTTCCCAACTGCTTTCCCTGTAAAACAACTTAACTATATTAAAAAAAGTCTATTTTCAAAAAAATGGTTGAGTTTACTGAATAACAACCTAAAAAAAAAAAAGTGTTGCCTGTTCTCAGACCGATAATATTTTAATTCCCTTCCCTTCTCTTACCAATTACCACTTACCACATTATGTGGGCACGCCTTTTTACGCGTTCATCTTTAATGCCAACATCAACAATAGAGAAAATAATACTGTTATCATCGTTTGGCCACAAATTGTGTGGTTTTTGGTCCAGTGCTGGAATTGAAAGGATGATATCTCTGAGAAAACGAATTATTTACAATAAACAGAGTCCCACAAATAACAATGGCCATTTTAAGCCAATTCAACAAAAAATTATATTCTTTTGCTGCAATAATTGAGTGGCATTTGCTTGGTGGTTTGTTGTTTTCTCGGTTGTCTTGTTGGCATGAAAACCAATTGAAATACAAATAAACAACGAATAAGAGTTCTAGATTAAATACGAAATATTTTTAAGTTAATTTAAAACATCAGCATTTTAATATATATTTACCCTCGACACTGATTCACTGATTCACTGATACACTGATACACTGATTCACTGACTCTGTCACGCAGTACGTAGGAATTTAAATAGGCATTCTATAATTCTATAAATAATAATAATAAAAAAAATAATATTTTTTTTTGTACAGAAATTGTGTTTTCCCCAAATTTTATTTTTTACCAAATTTTTTTTTCCAAAAATTTTTTTTTTACCAAATTTTTTTTTTCCAAAATTTTTTTTTTTACAAAATTTTTTTTTCAACAAAAATTTTTTTTTCAACAAATTTTTTTTTCCACAAAATTTTTTTTTTTCAACAAAAAATGTTTTTTTCCACAAAAATTTTTTTTTCAACAAAATTTTTTTTTTTCAACAAAATTTTTTTTTCCACAAATATTTTTTTTCCAATTTTATTTTTTTTCGAAATTTTTTTTTACAAAATAGTTTTCTCAAAATATTTTTTACAAAATTTTTAAAATTAAGTAACAAATACTTTCTCAGCAAATTAACGGGCGCCATAGGCGCATTACAACTTACTAGTTTGAAATATTTGCTAAATGGATCCATTTTTGGTCAGGTATAATTCCCTCCATATGAATATTTGTCAAATATTTTCCAAAATATGTTCGTGGGATTATTGCCCTGAATCAACATAGTCAAATTCTATTCAAAATATCTGTAGCACATTCCTTTGAATCATTCTGATTTCCAAGAAGAGCTAATAAGTTGGTCAATTCCTTTATCAGCCAGAGCAAAAAATATTTGCATCCTCACAACATCTGAACATCTGAAGTAGTCGTTAGGTGTAGTCTAATGTCTTGTGGATTTCGCTGCACTCAAACAGTGTCTTGTCAAATCGAATGATAGCAATGATACATCGGGTCTTGAGACCGAATTCAGTGCAAACACCCTATAGAGTGAGTGAAGTTTGCATGAGACTGGGTCATATACACGGATCAATTAATCATTGCAATAATTATTCACTTGTAGAACATTTTTTTAGTTCCACTGCCTTTTTTATTATTTTTTTAAAATATTTACAATTGATCCAATTTACCAATGTACGGTTGTTAGAAACAGTTTCCCCCACTAATATTAATGGCTAATGAGCTTGGGAAAAAGTTCCAATGTGACGGAAAAACAGTGAAAAAGTATCTCAGTGATATGGGAATTCAGAGAAAGTCCGGAAAAAACAAGCCAGAAGCTCAAGAAGTTACCCAAAAGTCTCGACTTAGAAGTTTGATCAAAAATACATTCAAAATTGTATGCATCGTGGACGATGAGTCATATTTCACATTGGATGGAAACGAATGGCAAGGAAAACATTTTTTTGAAAAAAAAAAAAAAAAAACACGTAGACGATAAAATAAAGTATGTGGAGCATTCAAAATTTCCTAAAAAAGTTTTATTGTGGCTTGCAATTAGTCAGCATGGAATGTCAGAACCAGTTTTTTTTGAGTCCGGTTTGGCCGTCAATTCTGAAAGATATATTAATTTCTGCTTACCAAAAGTTGAAGAATATATGAATAAAAAGCATAGAAACTTAAAAGTAATCTTCTGGTCCGACTTAGCATCAAGTCATTACGCCAAGAAGACATTGGAAGCCATGGGCACCCTTCAAATTCCATATGTATGTAAAGAAGAAAATCCACCCAATGTACCCCAATTACGCCCAATTGAGGATTTTTTGGGCAAATTTAAAGCGAAAAGTACATGCAAATAACTTCAGACCCAAAACTACCAAAAAATTGTATTCAAAAAATTCGAAAGGAGCTTCAAAACATGCCAACATTGACATTTTCAACTGCCATGGTAAAAGTTCCTCGAAATTGCCGCAAAGCAGCTCGAATGGGACCAAATATTTTTAAACTAGTACAATGTATTATCTTAAAAAAAGATTAAAATACAATTTTTTTTTAAAAGAAAAAAAATGTTTTTTTTTTTGTTGTGGTTCACTACATCAATCGCAAAAAAAGTTTAATTCAATAGATAATCCTCAATAGTCAGAACGTAGCTACACAGCGAATTTTGGAGTATGAACCTCCTAAAAATATTCGAATGAGCTTCATAGTATTTATAGAATGTAGAGCCGGAATTGTAAATGAAACGGGCGCCTGGGTGTCGACAAATCAATATCTCATTACCTTTGTCGAACAGTGGTTCCGTCAAGTTGTCAACAACAATCACTGCAAGGTCAGGCATTATATCAAGGATTACGAAACAACAGTGGCCACCAGTTCACGACCATTGGGATGACTCTTTTTCAATTACAGACTTATTTGCAGGTTTGATTTTTTTGGCGTTTCTGAAGAATATCGTATTTAAACCTATCTAAGGTAAATATTAAAACAGAAATGTATAAAACTTTCAATCCTCCATGCCACCTTGACATTGTTCATAATTTCTCTAGTAAACCGTGGCTGGAGTTTCGAACAAGACATTACAATGTCCAAGAAACGTTTTACTGAAATCAAACCATGTGATTCCATACTGAATGTAACCCACTACCCCAATGATTTCTTAAGGTTTCCCTTACGCATATTCAACCTAATCGTCCGCACCCCTTTTCTTTTCGTTTAATTTGTTACTTTAAATTAAATAATTTTTTTTTTAGGATATACATTTCTCCATTTCCCATTGTTGCCTTTATTAAGATTTAATTACTATAACTTAGCATTAATATCGCACAAAAGAAGTTTTCTTTTTTTTTTGTAGCTGTTGTTATTTAAATTATCGCGAGCACTATAAATTTTCACCTATACCCAGAAAGGGGCTGAATCTCTGTGCAAGATAACAACTTTCATTACTCTTAAAAAAAAGGATACTAATATTTTATTTGTTAGGTGAAGATTTCCGTTTTGTTGGGGCAGCTGGTGCTGTGCGGCATGGTTGGTTAAAGACTTTTGGCCCTCCTATACACATTACAATAGCGTGGCGGCAGAATGCATAAAGGAAATAATAAAACAATTTCGGTAAATTGTTGTCAACACTTTTGCCAGAGGAATGGTGTTTGGGATGTGGGGTTAGATAAGATATCCACTAAACGCCTTTTCTTGGGTAATTTCCTTTGGCTCCATAAAGATATGATTGCCCAAAATGGCACACTAACTGTAGTGAGCATCACTTTGAGATTTGGCAATGCCAGGCTGTTTCGGTCTACTTGACGCAATTGGTTTTTGTGGTTTAAGTTAAGCAGATTTTCGGGAACGTACCAACGGAGGCTGAAGTGTGAAATTTATTTATTTAGCAGTTTTTCAGGAAATTCAGAAGGTGCGAACGTAAGTGGTGCGAACGAGTTAAGCCTTAATACTTGATGTTGCTGCTTTAGGGATAGACCTCTATGAGATCTGACCGTAGGCATAAATCTGGTACCAGGAAAACGGTTACACCTTCCACAGTTCACGACGCAGACACACACCTATAACAATAATGTACTAAAATGTGAAGTTTAACTGGACGGTAAAATAAACTTTAGTTATCTAATCCGCATTTAGAAAGCAAGGCAAAAAATCCGAGCTGACACTTCTTATTAACTAACACTTCTTATTAACCACACAGTATACTATGCCAACATGGTCATCGTATGTCGTTGTACACCGCTGCTTTTGTCAGAAAACGGATTGTCTATTGCCGTTAGCAATGAAACGGAAAAACGGTCTTTGATAACCATATTGCTTCTCTTCCATGGCCTCTCATTCATTTGCGTCGCTTTCTGCGTTTTATTTCGTTGAAAACAGAAGATATTGACTCCCACTACGTTCTCCATCCCCTAGCCTAGAATTTTCTTGCTTTTGGCTAACAAGAAAGAACGAAATACAAAAAATGCTGAACTCTTTTTTTTGCCGTTTTCCCGTTTTTTACATTAAAGCGTGTGTATGAATAATAGTGTTCGGTGTAATTGTAATTGTATTCGCAACTTGAACCGGCCACAAAAAAACACACACACACACATTGTTCTTGCATTTTCAATTTCGTTAGCCTCCGGCAGGGGGGTGAGGCGGCTATTACGGTCTTGTCGGTTGGCCGGCCATAGCATCGTTTGGTGTGGCAGTAAAAGTTGTAATTCTTTTTTAAGTGTTGCCCATTTAAATGGCAATTAAAGTTTAATGAAAACAATTCGTTGTTTTAGGCCCGAAATGTAGGAGCTCTTTGTAAATGTTACAAATTCATTGCCTACATTCAGGCTTGAGTTGCTCTTTGCAAACATTACAAATTCATTGGCTACACTTAGGCTGGACTCTTTGTGAGAACCGAGGAAAATAGCAATCAAAAGAATTTTGGTGTTACATTCACCTGGCGGCTGTTAAAATTAGGCGCTAATAGACAATTTTCTTTAAATTGCCCAATACTGTTCCCACCTCAGTCTTCATGGCCCATCCCCTCCTTCAAAAAAGAAACAAAACAAAAGTGAATTTTCTTCCACTGAATTTTAACCGTTTCATATTTCCACCATTGAAAGTGTATGCGTTCGTTTGTGTGCCTGTGTGTAGGCGAACAAATGGCAAAGTATTATCTCTGTTTGTTTTAATTTTTCGGCAAAGGGAAAAATGCAAATAAAACAACCATAATCAATTTTGATTCATACTGAAACTAATGGCAGACATCCCTTTTTGGGATATCCGTTTTTGGGAAACGGTTTAATTAAACTTCTGCATTGCTTCTTGGTCTTCTTCTCGTTCTCCGTCTTGTGTGGTTGAGACTAAATCGATGAATTTGAATTATTCTTGAAGAGGGTTTGGATTTGCATAAATTATCGACAGAAGAAAATGATTTCATATTTGAAGGAACCGTGGAGTGGACTAGAGGAAATTGGAATACATTCTAGACTTCTCCTATCCTTGATAATCGCACATAGAACTAGGTCTACAAATGGCAACGAACGGCTCTTCCATTTGAAGTTGCGAAAGGCAAAACGTGTATTAAGACACGGTCAAGATGACGTCTTGGGGAAATCATATTGTTCCTTTCTACTCATATGGGGGCGTTGGTAGACGCATTGTATTTCACCCGGTGCTAAGACCACCGTGAGTTTGGGCCAACGTGGCAGGTACTCACGTTAAACACGGCGATTCTGTACATTTTTACTTTATCTGTGATGCCAAAGGACAGTTTATTTTTAAAAAATTTTAATAAATTTTTTTTTATTCGCTATTTTTCCATTACTTATTGAAAATGATTTCATTTATGTGGCTGCCTTCCCAATACTCTATCCTCTCAACTGATCTTTGCATGATATTGTTGACGGTTTCTGGGTCTACCTCACGAAGCGCTTGCTCGATATTTCCCTTAAGGGTCTGAATTGTTGGGTTGTCGGTAACATCGGTCGTTGATAGTACCACAAAAAAAGTCTAACGGAGGTGGGCCATTGACATTGCCATCCTGTGTGGCATGGCACCCCATACCCACAGCTACGTCTTCGAATGCACTGACATCTCGGCAATCGCGCGCAGACCCCACATGCGACAGTTTTGATTGTTTACAAAACCAGTCCCACTGTGCAATTATATCTACAATATCCGTTCGTGCGCAATTGTTCACAGAAAGAAACTTTTCCCTCAAACAAACTCACACTTCAACTTTTGCGATTCTTATTGTCTTTATATTCGTCTTCCTCTTGTTCGTTTACTTTTCTGAGTATTTTTTTTTTTTGTTTTTGCCAACGTCACTATCTTTCATTAAAACGACGTTAAGATGTAAGAGTATAAGTAAAAGTTTCCCTTTTTATTTTTGTATTATCATATCAGTGACGATATTATTTTCTTAGCCTTTGTGACAAAGGGGTGAAGAGCGCTGCGTCCGCTCACCGCCGTACGTTTTTCATTTCAATTAAAACTCTTTCCACACAAATTATTCAACAGCGGAAACTGTATTCATTCTCGTCGTATTCGTTCGCTTTGTGTAATCTTCTTCTTTGCTGACTGTGAATATTTTAATTGGCAATTCCGAAAAAACGAAAGTATTTATGCGTTTATTTTCACCGTTTCAAAGGCAAACAAAATAAATGAATATTTCTGGTAATAAATGTGAACATATTCCTAACGCATTTCCCGGGCAGCTATTTTATTTAGCGGAGCGGGGCGAAAATTTGTGTTTTGTCGTGAATTTAAAGTGCTGATATTTAGGAGAGCAAAATAAATTGTGTGATTTATTCGAAACAATTTTGGGTTAATTGAATTGAATGTAGATGAATTGATAATCTTGATAGTGGCATCATACATATTGCTCTCAACATTCCAAAGACGAGGAAAACCGCTGATCGCGGTAAATGTCCTTTCAGCTCAATATACCAATTTTTAGACTTCAATTGTCTCACCATATTTGTTTTCGCATATTTGGAACGAAATTCAAGATTAAACCGAAATACCTTCGTATTTTACTAGCCTCATGTCCACGTTCAATACATCGGAGTAAGGAAGAAACAAAACTCCGTTGGAAAGACCTAGAGGCAGATGACATGGCAGTAGTGTCCCTTCAATCAGAATAAGGAGCAAGGGCACAAATCACAAGAGATGCAAAAAAAAAGTTCTTAAGAATAACTACCTTAACAACAGTTTCTAAAGCCTTCTATCTGAGATCGTTATTAACTCCTAGCTGAAATATCTGACGTCGACCTGGTTCAAAATTAGCCTGTTTGGTTCAAAATTAGGGTTCGTAATGATTTCGACCCAGGGCTAAGACTTATACTCAATCCTGTAATTCTGTCTATATAAATGTAGCTAATAGGCGTTTCGTGTTGTCCACGATTTTATTATGTGCATCTACCCAATCCTTCTGAAGTAATCTGAAGAAGGTACCAATATGGTTATATAAATACATACCTCAAAAGTTTTAGTCTCATTATTCCTAGAGCTGAGCGTTGGCAGAGAGTAGTCCATTTCCTCGACCAGTCTGCTGATATAATGCTTTCACTGTTTGTTGTCCCATTGGGACACCCAAGGATTTTCTTAGCTCACACTTGTTTCGGTATTATTCCACCTCAAAGAGTTTAGCCTTATAGCCTTCTTACATTCCTTGGAAATGTTTATTCCTCTCGTCCAATTTAAAATCAATGTCTCAATGAGATCGAGACACTAATGTTTTTGCTTAACTTAGGCTTGTTCAGTCCCAACAGCTTTCGATTACAGATCCTTCCATGCAGTGACTTCTGTTGGTCTCCTGTTCTGTAAATAAGGGAACCGTTAACTGTTTTTTGTCGTCAGAATCTACGATTTATAAATTACTCTCACCTATTGCTTGTAATCGTTTAGTCGTTAGTACTCCGGAAAATGTTGTTATTGGATTAAATATAGCTTCCACAGCCCCAGCAGATGTGATGAATATTAATCAGCAGATTTTCTCCATAGAACTTCACAGTTCGACTCTCTCATAGATTATTATAAGTAGGTACATTCTGTCATCTTTGGTGCCGGAGGGATGGAGATATTCCTTTAAAGATCCACTGGATCTTTTGCACATCACGGTTGCCGCTACTGTTGACCTGAAGGAAGGATAGAAAATAAGTTTAATTGAAGCGCCCCGGTAGGCGAGTTGGTAGCGTGCTTGCCTATCAGCGTGGGGGTTGTGGGTTCGATTCCCACCAGAGGCTTTGGTCTGTCGCTGCAAAAATCAAGCCAAATGGTCTTTGTCACCCGGTTTACCCTTGGACCCAAAATTATAATATAAATTTACTTTGTATTGTAATTAATAATAAATAAATAAAATAAAAAAAGTTTAATTGAACGTCCATAGAAAGACTTTCGTTATCATTAGGATGAAACTAGCATACTCGTAATTGTATTCGGTCTTCCATTTTTTCACTATATTAAAATTCCAGGGATTCACAGAAGATTTGCAGCAGACGAAAAAATCCTTGACAATAATAATTTTTTTTTTTTAAATTTGTACAAAACAAATAAATACTTTTCTGTTTTGATTTTAATTTACCACAATCCGAATAACTTTCAGCTTATCGTAGAAGACGCAACTACAACAGAAACAAATAAGTTTACAGACGTTAACTTAACTTTCAGCCTTCTGTCTCTATCTCCACCAGTAAGGCATTTTATCTGGGGTTACACCCTCCAGCATTCCATGTCCAGAATCCTCCCATCGTACTAACCAAAAAGTTAATACAAATACAGACACAAAAACGCTCGGTAAGGATTGTTTATGTAGGGAGTTAGGAGACGAGAAAATTGTATCCCAGCATGCCGTGCCTGGTGACTGGTGCCACATGCGACTGCTCTTGTTTATCTGTCTCCTTTGGTGGATGTGCGTTGGCATGTACATATGTATGTATGTGTTACATCAATTCCAGCCAAATGTTATGTGACGCATCAACGGCAGGTGTGCCGGTGTTTAGTTACGTCGCTGTGCCGAACATTTGGAGAGTCAAGAAATTAGTTTGCTAATTTAGGGATTTTGTACATAGAGAAAGAACGGCAAACACGCAAGCCTGTGTATTTGTAAATATACATACATATGCAGTGCAAATTTAAACGCACATCCGCACCGGTATACTTGTGAACGTGTGCAAACATTTTAAAATATGCCGGTCTTTGCCACCTTTCATATGAAAGATGTCTGCAACTGTGGAAAAGTCGCTGGTAAGATTCTGCTAAAACATCCGTTCACCGGAAATTCTAACAAATTGTGATCCATGAGTTTTCCTGTTAATGTGTCACCTGCACACACACCCGCATACTATTTCAGTACAATCGAGTGGGTAACGCTACGGGCAATGAAAGAAAAAGTTGTTGCCTTTCAGCCGTGAAAAACATTATAGTTGTGGCAATAATCGGTTCGTAAACATTGGCCCTAATAGCGATTATTTCCAAAGGGATATTGAAACTTGGGAAACAATTTAGATATTAGAAATGTAGAGATAATCAAACAATTATTACCAGTTATCAGTTTGTGTCTCAAAGTCCGTCCTGCAGTCTTGGAGACTTTGCAAAATGCCATCACATATCTTTATTCTGCTATTCTCCACATCGATTGCATATCAATTTAACGAAGAAGACGTCAAATTGTGGATGTATTCGATCAACGGTTTTTTAAACTCCAACACTTATAAAAGTGTTTTGGCATCTACGACATCCTGTAAGAAATAAATTGTTTATTATCCATTAAAAAATTGCGAACTCTTATCACTACCTTATTCTTACTACTTCCCAAAAAACTCACTTCCATCTGAACACTTTATGGATTTCTGTAACGAAATACGTAAAAGATTTAAAAAATTGTAGAGTAACAAATAACAACAGATTTGAAGTTAATCTTGGCAAATTGAAAACGAATTTGAATCTTCAATTGACATTTACTTTTTGTAAGTCTGTTAATTCGTCTTTGTGATTGTCTCCGGTGTGCACGTGTGTATGGCTTAGTGTAAGTCTACAACATATCCATACATTCAACCACACATAGACATACACAATCAGCAGACAGAATATTCACATACCTTCAAACGTATCTTATTTGTAGGGGTGTACGATATATCGAATTGTTCCTTTGCCAAATCTATCCAAGATGATGGATAAACATCACACCGCCATGACATGTGTAGATATGTACTAAAAATTGTGGGTTAGGGATGTCAATCACCAAAATCTATGATTTTTGGCGTAAACTAAGACCGATATGGGGAACGTTTAAAAAGTTTTCCTTAGGTACAGAACAATTCAATAATTTTTACTCGATGCAACAAAATGTTACACAGCAAACAAATATCTGAATACTAATGAAAATTGTGGATGGAAACATTGCCGCAATACTAACAGGAGGAGGAATAATAATTATTCCTAGAGCCGGAACTGTTTATAATTCTCACAGCAGTCAGCGTAATCGATGTAGTTGGGTGAGTCCGGCATAAAGTTCATACAGATCACAATTCATTCGGCGTCGATATTTTACCGTTCGCACAGATTGCTCAATGAATCCACCTCTCGAAGACTCCTAGTCTTGCCACGTCTGCTCGAGAAAGTACCCATGTTTGGCGCCACAAATAAGCACAGGTTTTATTTGTAGAGCGAGTTTTTTTGTTCTTCGAGAAATAATTTAAATTCTCAACTTTTCAGCCCAAAGTAGCAACTAGAAAAGAAGAAAGATACTGAAATAAATTTAACTTAATATAACAGTAGGAGGAATAATAATTATTCCTAGAGCCGGAACATTTTATAATTCTCACAGCAGTCAGCGTAATCGATGTAGTTGGGTGAGTCCGGATCACAATTCATTCGGCGTCGATATTTTACCGTTCGCACAGATTTCTCAATGAATCCACCTCTCGAAGACTCCTAGTCTTGCCCCGTCTGCTCGAGCAAGTACCCATGTTTGGCGCCACAAATAAGCAGTGGTTTTATTTGTAGGGCGAGTTTTTTGTTCTTCGAGAAAGAATTTAAATTCTCAACTTTTCAGCCCAAAGTAGCAACAAGAAAAGAAGAAAGATACTGAAATAAATTTAACTTAATATAACAGGAGGAGGAATAATAACACTACTCAACAAAATGAAAAAAATTTCATGTACTCCGGATGCGATAATTTTTTCTGTGTAGATAACCTTGACATGAGCTCGAAAAACGCAATAAAAAAAATTTTTTTCGTTTGGTTTTTGTTTTATTTTTTTTTTTTTAAATTTAAAAAAAAATTTTTTGGTTAATTTGTTTTGTACGGCATAACTCGGGAACCACTAGCCCGATTTAATTGAATTAAATTTTAAATTTTACTCAATTGCGAATAAAAGCGAAACGCGTGCATCGATTTTCATGATCTTTGTCTCATTTTGCTCATAGGTTATGTGACTTTACGTAAAAGTAATAAGATTTGACATTTTTTTTCATTTTGGATTTTTTATGGATTTTTTAAAAAAAAAAATTTAAATCTTTAGGCAAAAAATAAGTTTTTTCCTTTATATATTCATTTTTAACTTGGAAACTGTTGCTTGTATAGGAAAACAATATATGAAACAATGATTAAGGGAATTGTAATTTTCAATTTTTTAAAATTTAATTCAATTAAATCGGGCTAGTGGTTCCCGAGTTATGCCGGACGAAACAAATTAACCAAAAAATTTTTTTAAAATTTAAAAAAAAAAAAATAAAACAAAAACCAAACGAAAAAAAAATTTGTTATTGCGTTTTTCGAGCTCATGTCAAGGTTATCTACACAGAAAAAATTATCGCATCCCGAGTACATTTTGACTGTTGACAAGTGTAATTATTCCTAGAGCCGGAACATTTTATAATTCTCACAGCAGTCAGCGTAATCGATGTAGTTGGGTGAGTCAACTTTTTAAATTCTCAACTTTTCAGCCCAAAGTAGCAACTAGAAAAGAAGAAAGATATTGAAATAAATTTAACTTAATATATTAACAAAATCATATTTCGATGGATCTCACATAAAATGGTACTATTTACATTATACATGACAAAAAAGTGTAAATCTTGTCAGGAGCGCCAAGGATGTGCCAACATGCCCAACTGCGACTGTGATTTACCAAACAAATCTCACGAAGAGTTTGGTCCAATGTGTGGTTACGGTGTCTCGATTGGATACTACAATCTAAAGAGTAGCAGAATTGTAATATGGGCGAAATTCATCGAATGAGCGAACTATGCGATGTTTATCCTAGCCTGACCAACTGGGAATTGAATGTTTATGTCAATAAAAATGTTTTAAATTTGTCAAGCCTGTGAAATTCCCAAAATATCTTGTAATCCCGTCGTTTGTTGTCGAAATTATTACCGAAACGGCATTCCCTAGTTTTCATGACTTCGAATCTTGATATGCTGGGGTGTGTATGTTATGGAAATGCACCTCTGCGAGAGTTTATATGTTGATTGACGTTTAAATCATATTTACCATAATAATTTGTATCTCATTCACATTGAGTTGCAATCGTCTGTTTTGCAGTGATGTGCATTAAAAGAGCATTATTACCAAATTGATTAGAATAGTTCTATATTTAATCGCTTATTTTCACGAAGTTAATTTGCTTTATTGCCGGAAAAACGGCTTGCTATCCGTAGAAGAAAAACGTGTTATCGATTCACTTTTGGATATAACACGTTATTCGATTCTGTTGTTGATTTCCAAGATTTGGTCACATGCAAGGGAAACTTACAAAAGAAATGAAAGACTTTTTTATTCCCTTAAGGCGAAAATTTTTCCTCAGGGTCGATGTCAACTATTTACAAGCCACTACCTTAGCCATAAGTTTACATTAAAACAGAGTAACGTCAAAAAAAGGAGAGCGATATACATTTTGAAAGTGTGTCAAAGAAAAAACTGAAAGGTTAGAGAAAGGTTAAGATCATTGACAACATTAAGCGAATACCCTAATTATAAGAGTATAAATTATTGAGACTTTTTAGTGTCTCCATATATAGCGTACTTATTTTCAATTATTCGGTGGACGGCTGATCGGATTTATTCTCAATATCTCCGGATATAAATGCTGAGTTTCAATTTCGTCATTAAACCGTCCAGGATCACCACTCTTGGCGTACACTTTGTAAAATAATCGCCAATGGGATGAATTTTAATACTCAGAAGCTCAGTTTTGGTTATAAGAGAGAATAGCGACTATACAACAAAAACGAGACTTAAAAAGAGAGTGAACCGCACAGTGCAGTGACAATTTTATAGATATAAACCAATCACTGTCATCTGGGACTTTAAATGTATTCTCTACAGAGCTCTTGAGACGTGTTAAATGAAGGAACGACTTAATTTTGTTGTTTTTTATATGGAAAAGGTACATTCTAGCGGTTGAACCTATTTCAAATCAATTGATCTAAATTTAGCAGCTCTCGAATGTTTTCTATTTGAGTTATATACATACATGATACATTAATGGGACCATCAAGCAACGCACTGACAATAAAATTCCGGCCACTGCACTTGTAATTTTGAAAAGTTTATGGAAAAAGCATGAGAAACAACTGGCATGTTCGAAACAGACAAAGGTTACATATTTTTTTATTTCACACTCATATCTAAAGATTTGATATGATATGTGAACCTTAAATGTCACATAAATCCATGGTGAACACCATCTCCAGACAATATCGTCATTGTTGTCGTCACCCACACATCGTTCAGTTAATTCTTCAAATTCGTTTCTGTCTGCTTATTTGTGTAAACGTCTCAAGTTAACTTTGAGTGGCAGTGTATATGTAGGTTTACAAGCAAGTCTCTGTGTGTGTGGTAAGTAGGTGTGTTATGCATATGTGTGAGAGTTTGAGTTGTTTTTGTGTTTTCCATCCAAAAGTATTTCCAAGTTAAGAAAATTCATTTTCAATTTGTTTGATAATTCCTTGGATAAATGTTATCACATTAGACTGAGATCAATGGATTTTCTATATACTTTACGTTTTAAGTATTTCTGTTCCTCTCACTTTCACTGTCTTTCACTTACCCCCCCACCCATTTCAGTTTTCCGCCGCAAAGTCTGCTGTTGAATCAGGTGTTTTCTTAAGCATCACAGCGTGTGAGATTTATCTTCAAGTGGATGTAATCGTATATTAAAAAGTTGTATGAACTTTCTTTTTTGCTGTTGTTTGCTTACTTTCTTGACATTTTAGTCGACTGCTTAGAAAAATGATGAACATAAACAGAAAGTTTAAATGATAACTTGTGATTTTGCAGGAGCTTAGTCGGCAAATGACATTATTAAATGTGATCAAAGGATGGGTAGTACAACCACAAAAATCTTCTGAAAATTTGGCTTACAAAAAAAATGTTAAAGACTAACACCTCTTAGAGATTCCAATTCCAAAAAAAATTGTTAGTATTTATAGATCTACGTAGTTACTAAGCAGATTCCAATAAACTACGAAGTAGGTTTTTAGATGAAGATGTAGGCTGTAAGAAAAAGTCACCAGATGGCCATCCTTTGTAAATAAAAGGTGAGATACAGGGTGTATAAATTGATTATCTTAGATGTGACAAATATATCTGCTTTAGTGATTTTTACAAATGGCAATAGATAATGATAAATGACTTCTGGAAAGCTTCGCAAAATGATTGCTTACATTTGTGTGGAGAAATGTGTGGGAGAAATTTTAGAAAAAATAGGAAACACAGTGAAAAAATTCTTTTAGAATGTATCGGATAAATGCCACATAAATTACCAATAAACATGTTATCTTTTAAAATAATCAGGAGAAATGTAAAAAAAGTCACCAGGTGGAGATTCTGCGGCAACACAGGCTGAAAAATATGATTTAAAATGATTTAAAATCTACTAACTCTATTGTAACAAATGTTTCTGCGTTTGTGACAATTACAAATACCAACCGATAATAAAATATACGACTTTTTCAATTCTTCGAGGCAAAGAGAAAAAATACTAGATAATCTTTTAAAATGTGTGGGAGAAATGTGAGAACATTCAACAGGTGGCCATTCTGTTTCAACACTGTATGAGCTACAGGGTGTCAAAAATAGTCACTTCAGTTGTTGCAATTTATGGAATGATTGTAAGAAACATCTAAGGACCATCAGTCAATACTGGATGAGATACATTGCAAGTCACCAGCTGGTCATAAGGCTTTTGCCCAGGGTGGTGTACAGAATGTTCCTGTTGGTTACTTTTTGAATCATATGTTATTTTGAACAGTTACAGCTCTTTCGCGTTCAAATTCTTTACAGGAAGTCTGTATCTCCTTTGGGAATGAATGGGATTAGTAAAATCAGTTTGACCTTAGGACTGATCAAAATCGACAACGAGTTTCGACGAAAAATCCCATTTTCTGAAGCATACGAAGAGAAAAAATTTGGTTGAAAAAATATTTCAAAGGTTTGCTTTTTCGAATTTTAGGAATGTAAAAAAAAAATTGGACCCCATTTTAAAAAACTTCATAAACAGGCACAGAAATAATGTATTCATAGTAATGAATCAACGCCTAGCACATTTTTTGTTAAGTGTTTGTTGGCGTATAGTTTACGATGTATCGAACAACGGGTTAATTTAATTTTTGCCTTTCACTTTTTATAAATGACAAGCAACACTGGGTGGTGCTAAACCACTCCACCAACAACAATAAAAAAAATCAAAATCATCAAAACAAAAAATACTTTCTCTCGAAACATACACCGAAACATACACATTCTGTCCTATGAACCAAATTTATTTTTTCGGAAAGGGGATAAAAAATAAAAATACACGTGTATTGGCGATTTTCAGTACACGTCAGAATTTTGTTTTGTTTTTAAGTTTGAAGTATGAAGCTCGTAGTGGCCTGTGTGAAAGCCTTTGGACCGATTTTTAACCCTTTTTCAGTGATCCAATCGAGCTGATTTTTTGCAGGCAGACTCGTGGAAATGTCTGTGTCACGTCAAATTTTTTAAAAAAAAGATTTTTATCAATTCTCAGGTTTTCCTACATTTTTTTTTTTTTTAAATTGTTATCTTTTTTTTAAGATTTCAGTTCAAACAACATTTTTTTTTCGTAACGCTTAAGTAGTTTAAAAATTTGGAGCCTCTTCTTAATTTTTTGCAGGCAGACTCGTGGAAATGTCTGTATCACGTCAAATTTTTTAAAAAATAGATTTTTATCAATTCTCAGATTTTCCTAAATTTTTTTTTTTTTTTTTAAATGGTTATCGTTTTTTTAAGGTTTCAGTTCAAAAAACATTTTTTTTTTCGTAAAGCTTAAGTAGTTTAAAATTTGGAGTATCTTCAAGTTATGCTACGAAAAGTGAAAAAAATATTTTTTTTCAAAAATAATAAAAATTGGGGAAAATCTGAGAATTGATAAAAATCTATTTTTTTAAAAATTCTGACGTGTACATGAAAATCGCCGATACACGTGTATTTTTATTTTTTCCCCTCTTTCCGAATATGTGCATTTGGTTAATAGGACAGAAAAAAATCTATTTTTTGTAACACGGTGATATAATTCAGACAAATTATAGAAATTGGCCAAATGAAATATGGGCGTCTAAAAATTTAAAAAAAAATCACAAAAATTACAAAAAACGAAATTTTTTGAAAAATTTTCAAAAAATTTTATGTTTACTTGATTTCAATTATAATAGTGCAGTCTTCTATTATACAAAAAATCAATACTTTTGGACATGCACTAGTACTTTCCCGTATTATAAAACGGCAATTGCAAAAATGTAACGATTAATCCCAATCAGTGTCGAGCTCCACCTCTTCCACATATGTATCCATGTGGATACCATTTTCCAAAACACATGAAACCACCCCCTCTCACTTATGATTTATTCCTTTTATTTATTTTGTTTTTAATAATCCCATTGTACCTTGAAGCATTTCCCTTAAGATCCATTTTTTCCGTCTGCCCGAATGTAATGAGAACATATTAACCTGAAGATTTATGTTTGGCATTTACATATGCACACACACACACATCGATATGAATATACATACCTATGGGTAAACACTCATAGATATGTATATATGTTTGTGTGTTCATGTGTAACTCATATGAGTGGACCCCGATACATTATTCTTGATGTTTGTTTGTCGGCTTCTGGTTGATTCGTGTGTGGGTGTGATTGCCTGATGTAATTTAGGCCATTAATTAATAAATAATATGATCCCCTTTAGGTCATCTAATAAATACACATGCATTTCATCCTACCCTTACTGGCGGCACTGTGACTCAAAGTAGCAAAGGGCTGAAGATAATAAAAATAAGGGTTTGCCAGCAACTTTTTAACTGAGCAGTAGATCGGTCGAAAACAAAAGAGGTTAAGAAGATTTATTGGATGTGCTATTGATTGCGCATTTACGCTGAGAAGTTGTTACGACTAATTTTACCCCACAGCAAAATAAAAAAAATAATATTTTTTTTTGTACAGAAATTGTGTTTTCCCCAAATTTTTTTTTACCAAAATTTTTTTTTTCCAAAATTTTTTTTTGACAATTTTTTTTTTACAAAATTTTTTTTTTTACAAAATTTTTTTTTTCAACAAAATTTTTTTTTCAATTAAATTTTTTTTTTCAACAAAATTTTTTTTTTCCACAAACATTTTTTTGTCAACGAAATTTTTTTTTTTCAAGAAAAAATTTTTGTTTCAACAAAAATTTTTTTTTGTACAAAAATTTTTTTTTTAAGAAAAATTTTTTTTTTCAACAAAATTTTTTTTTTCAATAAAATTTTTTTTTTCCACAAAATTGTTTTTCCATATTTCAACGGGCGCCATAGGCTCATTACAACTTACTAGTTTATTATATGGATCGATGCACAATCGCCGTCTATTCATATTAAACATATATCGGGTCACTCTATTCTATATTCATAATGATGCTAATAAAAAAATATACAACTTTTTTTTTTGTTTTTACTTCCTTAGTGATATTTGTACAGCAACCTATTTTACTTTGATCCACTGTAGGTGAACGTAAATGTGTATGTATTTGTGTTATGTTCAATTTTGCTATTGTCTTACATTGTCCATATTGGGTGGGCGGTTTAACGTGAATACAAAAACCACAATCCAAGTTGAATTGGAAATGCACATCAAGAGAAAGAGAGAGAAAGATGATCATTCAAAGGTACGCACAAATGCATGAACAAACCAACAGTCACACATACATACATCTAACAAATATTAACCATTTGGGATTATAAACAATGGCTTCTGCTTTCATACTTATTTGTTAAACATTTTGTTTGGGGTAAAATTTCTTAAGCATTTACATATGAATTGAAGTGATTGCGATTGACTGTATTCACATGCACAACACATACAACTATAATGTATTTCTGTGCCTGTGCGTGCGTGTGTGTGTTGGTGTGTGCACACTCATCCAATTAACATTTGAATTATGACACCAGTGCACAAACAGCAACATGCTGCTGCATTAACATAAACACATTGCAACACTCCAACGGCCTTAGGGCCATCTTTAGAATAGAACCCAGAACATTGGCAGAGAGAGGCGACAAGGGGCAGACACAAAGTGATAAGTGCATAATTATGGGAATATTTGCAACAAAGGAAACTTAATTAAGGGCAAAGTATTTGGAAACCATACGGGTGGGGGCTGACAAAAGTTTTCTTTAATGCTTTTGTACAAGTTATTGGTGTAATTTGTTGACACTGTAGTGTGTATTGGATGTTTTCGATTGGGTGAGTGAGTAGTAAAAAAAAAAACAAATAATAAGTTCTGTCCATAGCTCAACTATCGGGTATGAAACCCCGTGCTCAGAGGTTTCCACCCTTTGTTTTAGCATATTTTAATTTGTAGTATTATAAGGATACATTAGATTTGTCATTCTGTTTGCAAACATCTAAAATTTGAATATGTCTGGTTCACAACACTAAAATTAATTAAGTTGAATGTCCGCATCCCCGATATACCCATTCGATCGTTGTGGGTATCTTTGCTTTTGGTTAGACTTGGGATCTTACATATCCGCTTTTGATCGCAGCAACCGATCATATCGAACCCGTGTACATTAAGACGCGAAAACCTGACATTGTTCCCTCTTGGTTAGGTGTGAACTCTACGTCTTCTTGCGTCGTGTCACCCGGTTGGTATCGGCTTCATCTGACCGATATGGTTTGTGGTTGGTTTATTTCGTGGAGGGATCTGTTCTTGAAGGAGTTCACTGTGCCTGTTTTAGCAAATTATATTTATTTCCAATATTCTCTCCTTCAGCCGGAAATTTTTCCATGATAATTGCAAAATTGTTAAATTTACAATTGACTTCTCTGGTGTTTAGTTCGAAAATGGTTCTATTAAAAAGAAGCGTTAAAAAAGTAATTTTTTTCATTAGTAGGTGAGATCAATTTTCGGGACGGTCCTGGGAGTTTAACAAATCTATCTAATGTAGAAGACAGACTACCTCAGACTGGTTGCATTATTAGGACTACAAATTCCAGATGCCTCCCTCTTAGAAAATCATTGCTTTGTTCGTAAAAAAAAAAACATAGCAGCCATCTAATGCAATAGTTTGCATGTGACCAAGGACATTTAGATTGTCTTTGGCCTGTCTGAAGTATGAAAAAAAAAATCCGTATATGTTTCTACTGCTACTGCTAGTCAAATTAGCCAATAATAAACCGTAGAACTTTTCCACCACACTCCAACTAATTTTACATTTTGCTTTTCCAATGTTTTATTTATATTTGACCAAATCCCTCACCCCGTTGTTTGAGGAAATCAACATCAGGTGCAACGATGAGTTTGTGTGGTTTTCATTCATTCTCATTTGCTGCAACATTCAAAATAATCTGTAATTCTTCTACTGGAAAAAGGGATAATCTTATTAGGTTCGCATATATAAACTTGTGATCTGGAATTGTATTGTTGTTCTTGTTGTTGTGCAAAGTGCTGTGGTTGTATACTTTAATTACTGTTCTGTTCTGTTGTTGTTTCCGGTTTATACTTCTCACTTACTTCCGTTTTTGGTGCGTTTAATTGTGTAGTAAGCCTGTGGTTTTCATGTGAAAGATGGCAATCCGGCCAACAACTGAAAGGCCAACTGATACACAGAGACAGACAGACAGATATGAGCTGAGCTGAGATGAGGCAGCGGCAAAGTATTCGTTTAACCAAAAACAAACAACGAAAACAAAAAAAAAGTTGAATCTTACTGCACACAATTAATTTTCCGAGCCAGTGAATTAGTTGTTGTTGTTGTTGTTATTTTCAGTTACCTCTGCCGTTTGTTCGTTAGTGTTGCAGTTAAAAGAGTTTTACATGTTACATTGTTGTTGTTTTGGGGGCTTTCTCGTTTTGCTTTAAGCTGATTTAGCATAACTCTCATTAATATTTGCTGTTGTGTAGCCCATGTACAGTGTTTTGAAATCAGTGCCTCTATCAACAACCTAGAACAAGCCATTAAAATTCAGCACTAAATATGGCCCAGAATCCTGTATCGAAAAATGTAGAGATAATTTAAAAATATAGTTTAAGTTTACAGTGAGCAACAAGTTGGGAAATATTTTCGCTCACTGGAACAAACCCATAGGGACATAAATGAAATCCGGTTCTGTTCTTAAGATTAATTAGCGATGAGCAGTTTCAAGAAAGTAGCGATTAGAGCTTTTTCAAACCGACTAAGGGCAAGAATCTCTGGTCACTTTTTTTGATACCAAAATTTCAAATATGTTCAGTATTTTTTTAGATATTTTCAAACAGTTATAACTTCTAAACTAAGCATAGTAGAGTGGAAAGTGCTAAACTATTTCAATATTTATTTTTGGATATTTCCAACCGTCATAACTTCTAAGCTATGCTCCGTAGAGTGAAAAGGTTTTTGGCAATTTTTTTTTTTTTTGGATATTTTCAAACCTTAGTAAGTTCCTAATTACGCACCGTAGAGAGTAAAGGGCTAAAATCAGAGGTCACTTTTTTTGATGCGAAAATAAATCGGCACACATCCGGTATCTTTAACGGCTAAGCAATCAAGATAGTGAAGTATGTAGACTAAACACTACTCGATTTACAAATGGTACACATGTACAGCCAAATAACTTTTTTTTAAATTAATTGCTCCGAATTAGGAAAACAATACTAGATTGCGATTTTTATTTTCAAATATTTTTTTTTTACAAATTGTTTTTTTCCATTTTTTTTTTTCTACAAAAATTTTTTATTTTCTACAAATTTTTTTTTTCCACAAAAATTTTTTTTTCAACAAAATTTTTTTTTTTCCACAAAAAATTTTTTTTTTCAACAAAAATTGTTTTTTGAACAAAAATTTTTTTTTTCAAGAAAAAAATTTTTTTTTCAACAACATTTTTTTTTCCATATTTCAACGGGCGCCATAGGCGCATTACAACTTACTAGTTTTCTAATATTTCAAAATCAAAAGAGACGAAATTGATTACTTGGTTAGCATACATTAAGGAGGCCATACTAGAAATTGTTTTGTTTGTTTTTGAATATTGAGGAGTTTTTTTTTTTAAATATTAATCGATAGATATACGGTTTGTTAATATATACGGTAATAATTACTCGGAATTTGTAGCATAACCTTAGGAAATTATTTGTTTTAGGCAGTGATTTTCCATAATTTTTTTCCTAGAAATTTAAATACAGGGTCCGCCAAATAACTTGTTTTTTTTTTTGAAAATTCTATAAAAAAAACTACTGGATATTTTCTCAAATTTCTTTTTTTATTTGAAAGTACAATTCTTCCGGTTAATAATGGAAAATAATTTCATTCAAATGGCTGCCTCGGCTGGCCATGCAGTAGCCTAACGACATCAGCTCTGCGGCTGATAATGCGATCATCAAAAACAGGGCGCAAAACATCGAGTGTAGCTTCGGCTACAAAATCCTTCATAACATCCTAGGTTCATAACTCCTTCCGTTTAAGTACAACATTAGAAAGTTCCACACAGTTGCGGGAATGAATCTCAACTGTTTAAGACTAGCTAGATACACGAAGTACGGAGCCTACTAAGCGAACTGGCGCAGGAATATCGTACATCATTAGATCCAATTTTAAAATACTGTGCGCTCTCATACTCTACTTATGCCGTAATACAAAAAAACGGAATAGTTAATTGAAGTATTTTACTTATTATAATAATTTTATGCTATTAAACGTTAAAATGAGGTTTATATTTCGTTTGCTATTAGTTATCACATGTCATGAAGGTAACGACTAACTAACTAACTAAAAAAAAACTGCTTAATTTTTAATACATCTGCAGTATTTTTAATTAAAATACTATTCAAGAAACTTCTGCCTTATGTATTAGGGAGCACTGCAAACGCATACACACACTCGTAGTCGGTTTTTGCATTCATAATTGAATAAGTTCTTGCAAAATGGACAAATTAAAAAACAAACTAAAAAAAAAACATTTTTTGAACTTTTCAGTTCATAAATAAGTTTTTGTTGTAATCAAAACATATTCAGTTGTTAGTTAACACATTAACACAGTTGTTTGCTAGTTTGTTTGCCCAGAGTAACTTTCGAGCTTTTTGCCACATTTTTTTGGGAGAGCATTTTTAGTTGTTGTCGTTATTTTGGTTTTTTAATGAATGTTTATTTACTTTAACAGCAACTACAATCGTTTTTTTTTTTTAAAAATTTGGCACAGTGATTGTTATTATCTGGGATTACAGGGCTGATAGTTTTAGAATATTAAAGTTGATGTTATTGCATTTAATACACTGAACCGGAGTAGATATCTCCAACTGAGTTATTATTCAGCCGAATATTTGTTTGGAAAACCAATTCGATTTCAGGGTTGTTGTTGATTCATGTGCTGGATTTTCTCTCCCTTGCAAAATTTTCCGGAATTGTAGTGAGATAGTGAATGTGATCATAATTTTATAAAGGAAAATATACTAGTTTTTATATCCGCTTATTCAAATTTTAAATCTACGAACAATAATTCTGTTTATTTGGTTTATGAATCTTATGAAATGATAACTGTCCACATTTCATGGACATCTTTAGCAAACAAATTGTCTTAATAAGCCCCTCTAGATGCTACTGTGAATCCTCTTAAAATTATGGAATTCCGGCGGTATTGCTTTGGTCGTTATGAAATCTCAAATTTAATAAATCCTCTTAAATTTCTATAATAAGGCACAACGGGAACAATAATAAATCTAAAACATTGAACATGTTATACACTCGTACCAATGGAACACCCAAAAGCGAAATGTCAGCCAGACTACGACAAAACAATGGAGTTTTAAGCAACTAACAATTTGGTAATTCGAAATTAAAGATGACATACAAATACAAATATAAAAATTTAAAGTACATGCTCATACCATCGGGTGTATGCGCACAAAAAAATATTTTTCTAGCAGCAAACCAATTTGTCCAGCCAAAGTTTTGTAGGTAATGCAAAGAATAATTAATTTAAATTCGATTGTGACAATTTCTCAGTAAAAAATCAGCATTGAGTTCCTTGGAAATAGTTAAATTATCAATTAACGGTTTTCGTTTCGGTATTTTTCCGAAAATTCCCTAGAACAATAGACGGGGAATGTCTTTCAAATGAGTGAAATGTGTACGATATAATTTGAATACTCACTGACCGGGACCTACAGTTAAACAGCTCCTAACGTCTAAAGTTTTACACGACGAAGCGATGAGACTCTTACTCGTAACGGCTGCCGAAAAATGGGTTTTTGGATGTATCACACCACTGGGTCCAATCGCAAGTTCTACTGTTGTAGAACTGGACTTGGGAATATTTCCCCCTCAATTTTTAATATCATCTTTATTAGTAGTACATTTAAATTATAGTTACAGAGTTTCGAGATTTTATCAGAGGATATTACAGCAAGTAAAGTTTATAATCATCAAGAATTGTGCAGATACTACGACTTCTACATCATTTGAAATTTGGGATTCCACAGAGGTTAGTGTGGAGAAACACTCACTCTACCAAGGACCACCGGAATTGTGTTGAAAATCATTTCCGGTTTTCCAAAAAGCAAAGTCAAAATTTTAGCTCAACATTGACACTTGAACTGCTACAGCTCCTTGAGTGTGAGTCCATGCATACGAGTGTGTGTATGTATGTATGTGTTGTAAGTTCCTCCAAACAAGTACTAACAATCCATACACACACGTGCATGAACCAAATATAAAACAAAAGTAAATTACTTACAAGTTTTAGCAAATTCATCGTTCTGCTGCATGGCTACATGCTGAGCTAACAATTAAGTGTTTGAGTGTTGTTCCCGATGTTATGCTCTGGAAAACACCAACGACTTTTTAGTTCCAGCACAGCATTACGGGCAGGAGTTTCCACCAAAAGGAAAAAATAAAACCAAAACAAAACACACAAAAATAACAACAACAACAGCCATTTAAACAATTTCGTTAGCTGACAACCAGACACGGTAGTTGGGGTTATTCTGTTAAGTTTTCATTTTAGGTTTCTATTTTTTGTGTTGTTGTTGTTCTTGTTGATATTGCCCTTGTCTTTGCGTTGTTGGTGTTATTGTAGAATTAAAAACTTACCGCAAAAATAAACCGAAGGCTATAATTTACACATATGTACGTTCTTAGAGACGCACATACAGACGTAGAGTGGAACCCATGCACATACATATGAGGTTTCGGTGTACGAGTATGTGTTGGTGTTGGTGTGAGCCCGAAGTCGTTCATGTAAATGCAAAAAAAACAAGAGCACTAAAGTCGGTATTGGTGGCAAGAATGAAGTTTTGAAAGTGCCTGTAAGTTTCCAAAAATAATTCAGATGTTCTGAACAACCCAGCTAAGGCACAATAAGCATAACTCATGACCATTTGTATTATCTGATAATGAAATACCATTTTCCTCAGTATGAATTCTAAGCAAATGATCTTAATATATATTTACCCTCGACACTGATTCATTGACTCTGTCACGCAGTACGTAGGAATTTAAATAGGCATTCTATAATTTTCTATAAATAATATAATAAAAAAAATAATATTTTTCTTTTGTACAGAAATTGTGTTTTCCCCAAATTTTTTTTTACCAAATTTTTTTTTTACCAAAATTTTTTTTTTCCAAATTTTTTTTTTCCAAATTTTTTTTTTTTTACAAAATTTTCTTTTTTTTCAAAATTTTTTTTTCAACAAATTTTTTCTTTCCACGAAAATTTTTTTTTTCAACAAAATTTTTTTTTTCAAGAACAAATTTTTTATTTCAACAAATTTTTTTTTTTTCAAGAAAAAAATTTTTTTTTCAACAAAATTTTTTTTTCGACAACATTTTTTTTTCCACAAATTTTTTTTTTCAACAAAATTTTTTTTTCCATATTTCAACGGGCGCCATAGGCGCATTACAACTTACTAGTGCTGTAATATTCTCCGAAATCTAGCAAATACTCGATAAATAGATCTCATTACCATTTGCACTATCTGGTAACGAGTGTCCATAATCTGATAATGAATTGTAAGAAAAATATGGTGAAATATCTTGAAGAATCTAAGAACTTCTCATTACCATTTGTATTACCTGGTAATGACATGTCATTAAATAAGAACATACCCATAGAACTTGCCATTATCATTTGTATTACCTAGTAATGAGATGTCATTGCCCTCAGTAAAAATTCTAAGCAAATAATAATGAGTTATTAATAAATACATTAAAATTTAATTATTGGTACGTTCTTCTTAATTTTTGGCTATCTCTTTTTATGTTTTTTCTGTCTCACTTTCTCTTGTACACAATGAAACATTCCACTCAACCAATAAAACTTAACAAAGGGCTCAGCTATTTTTTTGAATTAAACATATGTAGAATACACGCCTCAAGAGCGAGATATACTGAGACTACTTTTTTCAACGGCACAGTTCAATGGAAATTTAATGATGAGGACCACTTTCGTCCGAACTGATACGATAAACAAAATTTGCCTTAAGGGTATGTCTTCGGAGCTGTTACGATAAGAAGAAAAGTGTCATTCAGTTAGCCAATATTTCGACCATGCCACTTGACGTGTCCCCCTATACAACAACATATTTAAGTCACACCACAAAATACACAGACAAAATCTGCTGCTCAAAAATAAAGCAAAAATAAAGAAACGAGCATAAAATACAAACGACGACTTATATATGCGCAGGATACGTATATGAAATTATTATACCCTGTTTTTAAGGAGGGCAAATTTACTTAAAACGAGTTCATTTTAAACAGAAGGATGGTTGTGACAGGATCGCTGTAAGATACCAAGCAATCGACCAGACAACATTCACGCACACACTCACTCAATTTAGATTTCATACCAGAAATATTACGTTGCGAATATGAATGGTATCTGGTGTAAATTTATGTGATCCACAACGTTGATATACACAAAAAAGTTAAGTTTTGTTGATAACAAAATTTATCGACTACAAATCGTCCAGTGTGAACGCTCCTCTCAAATTCAAGTATGAGTTCCGTTCGAGTATTCAAATTTCTTTTACCTTTATTTGGAACTAACTATGAACGTACGCCAGTATACGTAAAACCCTGCAGTGTCTGTGCTTTCTGTTCGTATGCATCTTAAACATACCTTATTAAGCAGATTAAAATGTTTCCTGATTTTAATTGTCCACATTCCATACATACATACATAAGTACACAAATGCATATGTCCCGTTGGCTACGAACACATCCACTGGTGTACTGAGGTGGTCTTTTTCATTTCGTTTTGTTTGTAGAGAACAAATTTGTGGACACATGATTTTAGTTCTCAAAGTGACACCAACCAACAACCAAAAGTTTTGCAAACAACTCAATGCCAATAGCACACGCACACACTCCCACAAATGCTTTCGTTTTATTCATTGTAAGTTATTTGGTTAAAGAGAGAATTTATGAGGTGGGCAATCTTATGATGATCAGGTAGAAGTTGGCAATAATTTCCATTCTAAGGTTTATTATTATTATAACAATAATAATTTTAAAAAATTGTTCTGTTAGTAAAACATTTAGTTTTAGGTTTTCACAGTAAAAGTTTTGTAGAAAAAATGTTGTTCCATAAAAAAGTTTTTTTTTTCTACAGAAAAAAAAAATATTTTTGCCTTACGAAAAGTATTTAGTCATTACAAAAGGTTACAATTAAAAGTGCAGAACAAATGTAATATAAAAGAAAGATCTTTGTTCATAGAATACAAATTTCTCAAAGGATTTTTTTCACCCATGAAAAAAATATTTTTTCACAGAAAAAAAATTAGTTTCAAAATAAAATGTATTGTACTTTTTTTTTGCGAAAAAGTGTTACCTAACAAACTGGTTATACCCAGGATAAAATATGTTCGTACATGATCGCTAATAAAGCTGTTTCTGTTCATTTAATATAAGACCACACATAACTCTGAGCGTCACTAATTCATCGGTAAAACAAATAGCAAGCGACCTCTCCGAAACATTAACAACAACAAGAGTTCTTAGGACGAAAGTCTATAAAACCGACACAACGAAAGCCAAAGGCCGTATCCTTCTCGCATATTCCGAACTGGTGGTTTTTCCAGAAACGAGAATAATGGGTCTGACGGCGAACGAGGACAAGACAAAACTAAAGCTCGAAACTGCTAGCAGTACAAAATAACACACATTCCTAAGAACCAAATTTACTTTTTCGGAAAGGGGATAAAAAATAAAAATACACGTGTATCGGCGATTTTCATGTACACGTCAGATTTTTTTTTAAGTTTGAAGTATAAAGCTCGTAGTGGCCTGTGTGAAAGCCTTTGGACCGATTTAACCCTTTCCAATCCAATCGAGCTGATTTTTTGCAGTCAGACTCGTGGAAATGCCTGTATCACGTCAAATTTTTTAAAAAATTGATTTTTATCAATTCTCAGATTTTCCTAAATTTTTTTTTTAAATGGTTATCGTTTTTTTAAAAGTTTCAGTTCAAAAAACATTTTTTTTTCGTAACGCTTAAGTAGTTTAAAAATTTGGAGTCTCTTCAACACAGCTGTCTTCAAGTGGTCTAAGGTATAAAAAAACTGCCGCTAAAAACGGCCGAATGGAATTTTTTATGCTCGGCGATACCTTTAAAACGCACTTTTGCGCGAAATCCTACCTGATCATGTATGAAAATGGTGACATTTTTTATATTTGGACTATCAGTAATGGACTAAATGGTGCATCTAAAATTGACAAACTGCCATGCAAATTGAAAATTAAACAAGAAATTAGCACCATGAATGTCTGCAAAATATGTTTCGAAGAAGTTAGGAGGGGAAAGGAACATCCCTGTGGTTCTGCATCAGCTGCTCGTGATAATTGTCAACAAATAGTGGTCAGTAAGCTGCCTCAGAAACAGCAAGAACAAGTCGCAACGTATATTATAAACCGGAAAATAGAACCAAGAGCTAATAGCAGAACAAATGTTGACTTGGAATTGAGTACGTTGGATTTAAAATCCAGAATTATCATCAATCCAGCCACGAGTTCACAGGTAACCTTCAGTTCTGATATGTTACACAATTTCCAAGACAATATTGGGGCCTCACAGAAGCAAATGAAATAGGTCACCAACCTCCTGCGATCGTCTGCTGGAAAAAAATCTGTGCCAGCATATTTTTCTAAACACACGTCAGACCGTTCAAAGCTATTAGAGGATGTCTACTACAATTCTATGCTCAATTTCGATATTGAAGGTTCCAAGCCGAAGGAGCAAAGGACCTGTCATTTGGGCGAATGCATCAGAATTATTGGATGCCTTTGTTGAAAAGCGGAATATTATTGGCAATGTCGTAGTGAAAATTATGGCCGACGGAGGTCAAGGGTTTTTCAAGATCTGTATGACCATATTGCCTGAAGGTTACTTTTGTGATGAAAATTATGAAGTGTTGGAGAAAAAACGAAAACTCTACGCACTTCCATGGGAAAGTGTTTGAAGGTAATGCTTGTCGGAAATTAATAAAAAATGCTGATAAACTCAACGATGAAGCTATCTACGGCCATGTTGGGTATTTCAAAATTGTGCCCTTTATCCATGCTTTTAAGGAGATGAATAAACTTGTGGAGTGCTGTTTTTCCAGGGGCCCAGTTCATTCAGACGTAGAAAAAAGAGTAAGTGAAGTGCGCAAAGCATTTTTGGCGACTGGAGTTTCGGAAACATTAAAAATGCATGTACTTACAAGACATCTAACCGATTGTCTGAAATTTTTATCTGGCTTTGGACTAGGAGATTGGTCAGAGCAAGCTGGCGAATCCGTACACCGTGAGTTTTGGAAATTTTGGAACAGATATAAAATAAATATTGTTAAAGATTCTGCTTACCCAGACAAGTTAAAAAAGGCAGTTGTCGCATTTTCTTCTCAACATATATGATCAATTTATGTTACAAATAAACTTTATTTATTTCAAGTACACATCGTTTGTGAAAATTATCAATTTTTTAAATGTGAAAAATACAGAAAAAATATTCACAGTTCCAACTGTAGTTATGAGTTTTTTTTGTAAAATTATCCTCCCCCCATTTACCATTCGTACTTAAATGTGCTCTAATATCTACAAAAGAAGTTTCCGAAGTATAAACTATCTTATTTTAACCTACATTATATTGTAGACAGTAGAAGACAGCAAAATTTGAAAAAAAATTTTTTTCTTCAAATCGAAAATATAAAAAATGTCACCATTTTCATACATGATCAGGTAGGATTTCGCGCAAAAGTGCGTTTTAAAGGTATCGCCGAGCATAAAAAATTCCATTCGGCCGTTTTTAGCGGCAGTTTTTTTATACCTTAGACCACTTGAAGACAGCTGTGTCAAGTTAACCTAAGAAAAGTGAAAAAATATTTTTTTTTTCAAAAATAATAAAAATTGGGGAAAAATCTGAGAATTGATAAAAATCTATTTTTTAAAAAATGTGACGTGATACAGACATTTCCACGAGTCTGCCTGCCAAAAATCAGCTCGATTGGATCACTGAAAAAGGGTTAAAAATCGGTCGAGAGGCTTTCACACAGGCCACTACGAGCCGATACACGTGTATTTTTATTTTTTCCCCTCTTTCCGAATATGTGCATTTGGTTCATAGGACAGAAAAAAATATATTTTTTGTAACACGGTGTAATGATAGTGCTGGCAAAGGTAGCATCTCTTTTCGGGCTAAACAGACTAAAAGTGCACTGTACAAACACGCAGATGATGCTGAGCTGGGTGGTTTTCAGAGAAAATGTCTTCGCAAAAATCTATAGCCCGATCTGTGTTAACGACAAGTATAGGCCCCGCACAACACTCAATAGTCCCGCTATTGCAATTAGGGAAAGCTATTTTAAAACCGAAGAATTGAAAAGTATTCTCTCTTGTAGGATGAAACCAATGTTGGCCATCCCTTACACACAATACAAAGTATCACTAAAACTAAATTCGTCTTCCTTCTTATTTATTTCATGTGTGACTATCATATAAATTACTTAAGCCGTACATGTCTGCATTTGGTTAGCTCTACGTTGTAGTTGTTGTTGTTTCCTGTTTTTCCCCAGTTAGCCAGCCATTCAGATTCCCTTCCTTCTTGTCCGGGCATCAAGAATTGAATGCATGGATGAATGTTCATTTGGTATTGCCAGTGCTGCTCAGTGCTCCTGCTTGGGTGCAGCTGTGTGAGTGTTGGTGTTAAATGTTGAATGTTTGTTTACAACCTGCGGATATTTTCCTGGTTACAGGATAACAGATATTTTGCACCATCCACCCCTAAAAAGTTTACAGTAAATTGCAATGCAGAAATTCTCTGTTCGGAATGAGTTGATGCTAATGAAAATTTAAAGCTTAAAGACAAATGACATGTGTGTGTGTGTGTGTATGAAGATTTGGAACATTTTAACAAATGCAAACGTCCATCTGGATACAAATCTGGGATAGCAAGACAGCTATCGGAGATAAGGTTAATGCTGTATTAACGCAATATCAGAGATTTTGTGTGGTGTATTTTAGTGACCCCCACCCAACCGGGTCTGGCTTGCTGGTGCTTTCTAAGTCTGTTTTTGGGAGTGAGAGTTTGTGTGATATTTTCATTAAAAGCTATAAATTTTACCACACCACTTCATGAATGTTCATCATTATCATCAACACTGCTATCATCGATTCGAGACATATGAAGGCAGTTTGATAAATTGGGCAAACGACAAAAGGGAATCCTAACAATGACAATTGACGGAATGAGCTTCGATACCAAATAAGTAGTTAATCTCACAGAGTTAATCTCAATAGATAGGGCAACGAAATAATAGAGTTATAACTATCTGGCCAGATAGATTATAATATGGACCTCTCCTAATCATTCAGACTCTACCTCGTTGAACTATCTTACCAACTGATGCTGGCACAAAAAGCAGGTGCTTGTCTTGACAAGCTTAAGAAATGTTTTCCTAGCATTCCCCTCTACACTTGGTAATGACAAGAATATTTCCGTCTTCCACCACTTGGTCTTTCCACCGAAGATTCGGTCTTTCTCGTCTTTGCTTTTCCTGGAAATTTTCTTCAATATATTTCTAGCTGTAATGTCCTCATGTTTTCTCCCTTTCGATCTTTCCATGGAAGTTTCGGGCTTAACGTTCTGCGATTTTCCTACAGATGTTCGATGTACGGTTCGCTCGACTCCAATACTCCGGATTTGTCTTTAGAGTATTCGAAGGATTGGTCTTACGAAAGCCAATTCATTTGCGAGGAGAACAGTGTCTATTCTGTCTGTTCCAAAGTCTTCTCCATCAGAATGTTGAAGACAATTCATTCTCCGCGAAGTTTGTCGGCTAGTTTGGTCATGTCCTCGTTTACCATCCCACGAAGAGAACTCCTTCTGTTTTATTAACTTCATCTCTATCAGAATGTTCAAAAACTTCCAGCTGGATCCGAAATTTGTACTCCTATTTTTTTTACCCTGAATCTAGTGACCCTCGCCTCGTTGTTGCTGCCAACAAGAAAACAAAATATTTCTGTCTGTCTGGGTCTGGGTAGAATTGTGTGAGCTTCTGTGCTCTCTTCAGCACCACTCAACAGTGATATATCTTATCTTGTTGTGACAATCGCGGCGTCATTGTCACTGTCGTCTGCTGTCATTTGCTCTGCTTCTGGTTCTGGTATCGCCTCGATTTGTCGTTTGCTCTGGTTGAACTGTATGACCGTTGAACAGCTTGTTGGTGGTGTTCTGCCGTCTGGTGAGTCTGTCTCCACCAACTTGGCTGATGTTGTTTGGCGGAGTTCTTGTTACTACAACATTTCTGGCATGTCTAATGTGTTTATGTATTTGTGTGTGTGTGTGGGAGCTTCATTTGCCCTTTGGCGTCAAAAAGTTTTTCGCCATTTCAGTGGTACTCTTGCTGGTGTTGTTGTATTTAGTTTGTAGTGATGCTGGTGTTGCTGATGCTTTGAACTTTCACTCTATATCGCTTCGTTATGTTGGCGATAGGGTCTTCCAGCAGTTTGTTGATTGTTTAGAAGCGTGTGTTAGTTCGTTTGTGTTTTTTTTTTATTTTTATGCACTCTGAACTTTCTGTTTTCCTTTTTTTTTTCCTGTTGGCTTTTAACTGCTTGTTACTGTTTTTGATGATCTGTAACATATCATTGTCTTTGACAATTGTTTTCTAGTCGTATTCGTCGATTTGAAGGCAACAATTTTTTTGTTTTGTTCATACTGCGGTTGGTTTGTCGGTGTATTGCTTTGCGGCTAATAGCCTTGCGAAAAATAATGATGTTGATGGAAATTATAAGTGAACATTTGAAACTAAATTAGACATTCCAAATATATGTGTTATTTCTATAGAATCGATCAAAAGACGGAATGCATCTAGGCAATTTTGTGAGGCAAAACTAATCGGAAGAGGTTAAGAGGAATAACAGTTTCTCATACAGTGACTGAGTATTGTGGGATATATACTGACTTTCCATAAGTTGGGAAATACAAGCATAGTTGCTTTACACAAATATGGGAGTGCATAATTGAAAAACAATTTTGATACGGCAATGGTTGATAATAAACCTGATGTTGGAAAGCTAATTTTAATTAATGTCGAGGTCATTTCACACTCTCTGGAGAACTAAGAATTCACTCGCTAAATTTGCGTGACAAAGAGTGACATCAGATTTTATAAACCTCCTAAATTCCTTGGTCTGTGGCATGTCCAAAATTCCCAAGTGTTTTTTCAATGTGGTTAACTGCAAGATCATATCTCAAAATCGGCAAATAAATTCAATGAAACACAACGAGGATAAAATATTAAAGACATTTTTCTTTTTTTGATTCGCAATACTTAATTCCGTATTCATACAAATTTAAAACAATGCGGAGATAAATGTTTTTGTAATAGATTTACAGAAATAAAACATTTGCGTGGGAAACATATCAGGTTTATATGTCAATTTGTCAAACTGTGTTCTGCACAGTTCCCCTTAGATGTTGAATGTGTGTACATTAGACCGGTTCATGATAAAAGAAAATAATTTTGTCTTGAGCTAATACATACGAATATTGGAATGGAAGGATTCGGTATTAATGAAAACGAGATTAAAATGTGAACTATTGAAATACTTTTATTTTCTTTATTATTCCCTTTATTTATCCGACTTTCTTCAACAGTCGTATACAATCGTTTTTATTGCTTTTCCATAACCTGATTGATTTCCAATAGCTTTTGATCTAGTAAAAAACGTTTAGTTCTAGAAACAATTAGGTTATAAGCAACTAGTAAGTTGTAATGTGCCTATGAAATATGGAAAAAAAATTGTGTTGAAAAAAAAAAAAATTTGTGGAAAAAAAAATTTTTTTTTTCAACAATAATAATAATTAAAAAAATAATATTTTTTTTTTGTACAGAAATTGTGTTTTCCCCAAAATTTTTTTTTACCAAAATTTTTTTTTCCAAAATTTTTTTTTTATAATTTTTTTGTAAAAAAAAAATTTTTGTTGAAAAAATTGTAAAAAAAAAATTTTTGTAAAAAAAAAACTATAAAAAAAAATTTTGGAAAAAAAGATTTTGGTAAAAAAAAATTTTGGGGAAAACACAATTTCTCTACAAAAAAAAAATATTATTTTTTTAATTATTATTATTTATAGAAAATTATAGAATGCCTATTTAAATTCCTACGTACTGCGTGACAGAGTCAGAGAATCAGTGAATCAGTGTATCAGTGTATCAGTGTATCAGTGTATCAGTGTATCAGTGAATCAGTGTCGAGGGTAAATATATATTAAGATGAGTTCGGTAAATGGGGCCTCATGATACTGACCAGGAGGAATCATATCGTATCATACATCTTTATACATATTCTATGGTCTCGTATGGGGCCATGATATGCCATTTCAAAGGACTCTACAATGGAGTGTTCATTAAGCCACAGGACTTTCCCCCAACTTGACAGTTTATCATATATTTTTTTGCTATATTTTGTAAAGTTCTTGGGTTTGTATTGCATAAGTTAGGCGAATCCTGTTTGATTCGATTTTACGGCATCTCATAGATCGCCGCGTACTAACTGCTGCACAACGAGGTGTTGGCATCAACAGTGGCTAAATTATGTGCGACGAAATCTACCAACGTATAAAGTGGTTGGAATTTTGTCTGCAAAGAAGTCCCTAAAATCCTAGAGAATGGTGGAAGGAAATACATTTTCAAAATTTTGTTATAGAACCTGCTAGATTCGGTGTCAAGGAATTGTGACTCGACTCCACAGCCCTAAAAATGCCACAATAAAATCAATTACAATTAAAACATAATCGGATTTCCCAGTAAAAACATTGCAAACTTCAGCTTGACCAAATTTGGAATATGGAGTGGTCAGTGGCAGCATTGGAAGGTTGAGATGGTAAAAGGGACATGGTTAATAAGTCCTTCTAATGTATGTGGTTACCAAAATCGTAGAACCCACAAAGGCACCTGCGGATTTAGACAACAGAGGACAGCTACTACTTTTGCTACGAACAATAAACAGATAAATGATTAAATGTACACATGCATTTTTTGTAAAGATTTTTTTTTTATAAATGCCAAGATGATTTTTAAAAAAAAAAAAAAAGTCATGGCAGGGCCCTAATGTACATTTCTGCATAACAGAAAATGATGTTAAGGAAATCGCATTATTTAACCTCTGTTTCACATTCAATTAACTTAAATACGTCTTATGCAAATATCGAATCAAATCGAGAATACATTTAACAAATGTGTTTTGCCAATAAATACAAACAGCCAACACGGCTGACTTACATATTCACTCACACACACATATACGCATAAGCCCAGGCATACACAAAATACGCCAGCTGCTCACACTCAAACACGCAGGCAGTTGTACTCATACATATGCAATCTATTCAAATAAACACATAAAAACAAATAATGCCTATAATTTTAATGATTGTGTACATTTCAAATGTGTCCGTGTGTGTGTGCGCCTGTATAGCATTTGAGTGTGTTTGTGATTGTTTGGTTTGTTTGTGTGTGTGTGTGTGTGTGTCTTACAGGAAATCACTAATGAATCAAAGTACAAAATAATTTGAAATATTTACATTTCTAAGAACTGAAACGTGAAAGCCACAAAATTAGTCATCACAATCTCAAATTAATCTCAAACACCTTCTGTCGACTAAAATGCCAGCAACAACAACAAAAATCCCATAATTTATGACCGACACTAACGGGCAACAGAAGTGCAGGATGCACTTTGTTGAAAGTTCTTTTTAGGATTAATGTTATTGTTTGACTTTACGGTCACAATGTGTTGCACAGACGAAGCTAAAATGTATTTTAGCGAAGAACTGGCCCATAAAGACACAAGAGGATGATAGTGACTTTATGAGAATGTAATAGATATGTATGTACAATTGGTTCATCCATTGGAGTCTTGGTCGTCCCTTGCTGCGTTTCCCCTGTAGTGGTGTTTATCGAATATTTTACTGCGTGAAGAATATTCACAAGTCGGTGATTTGCTTCTGCCTCTTATTACCGAACTTGCCGAGTAAATGTTATTTATGTCGTAGGCAGAGAGACATGGCCCGCCATCCTGCTCAAACCAAAGACCGTCCAAGTCCAATCTTTGTCTTCAATCTTTGGCCACAAAAAATGGTCTATGGTGCCTTTGTAGCACTCGCAGTGAGCCGAAATAACGCCATTCAATTGTTTCAAATAGCAAAGGGCCGCAACAATCTATCACTCTTTGAGGATTCTTTGGCTTCTGTACTAACACGTGCATATCCATGTGTTCGGCCTAACTAAGTCGACCAGACTCATAGCATTTGCAAACCAAAAAAAGGGCAAATCGTTCTTACTTTACTTTTTTTAATTACCTACAGCCCAAAGACATTAACTTTTCGGCGGACACACTGGACCAATTTTTGTGGTCATATTTTACAAATACGCCAGCGAGAGAAGAAAAAATAAATTTTAATATAATTTTTAACTTGATTTTACGAGTAGAATTTATCATTCATTTCCCCCCCTCCATTCCACGTGGACACAATTTATTTGCAACTTTGTCCAAACGCATTTTGAAATTGCATTTGAACTCGTAGTAAGAGTTGCATTGACTTCCTGGAAACGGGATGCAAAAAGGGTGTACGGGCGGATAGTGCGGTGAGCTGGAATAGTGTTAAGAAAGTTTTCAATTGGACTTTTGTGGATTTAGTGTCTGGCAGGCACAAGTTTTATTTGCCTTTCGGTTGACAGTTGCGGCAAAAGGTAGATTTGCAAAAGTTGGTCTTGCGCCGGCAAAACTTTTCTGTCTTCTAGAGCTTAGGTTATTTTTGTGTTTGCACTATCGTCGGAAGTGGAAATCCAGCAAACGTCTAACAACGCATAGGCCGTTGGTGAAAGTTAAAAATCAAAAATGTACGTTACTTATGACGGCGACTGAGTGTCCAATAGAATGGAAATATGGCTTATCAAATGTAATTTGTGTGTGTTTGCATGGGTTGCCAACATTTACAAACGTCTAACTAACAAAGTTAAATTTCTAATGTGTGGACTTAAGTTTCGAGAAAGCTTCATAATACGAACAATCCACAAATCACTTAAATATTTGTGACTTTGCTTGGTTTTACATGTGTACATCTGACTCGTCAGTCAAAAGTAAGTCAGTGGAGATGGACAATGGTCCGAAATACATCCGGCGGTTCGTATATTGAAAGAACTAAATTGGTCAATCGTTAGCGATAACTTCGTCCAATCGACTCCGGCAGCTTCTGCTGATCGTTTACCCAGACTGTTCATTTATCCTGCCGACTATGTTAGCTCCTGTCGATCGTTCACCTTGACGAGTTCACTCGAAACGATGTCTCTATTTTGCCCGGAGGTAAATGCGTACGTCTAATGAACCTGACAGACTCAAGACCGATACCAAAAACCACACCCACGACACCAATAGCACTACGACCTGTGTACAAAAAGACCAACAAAGCCACCATTAGAAACTATACAGGGTGCATCAACAAGATTTACCTAGGAGAGATAATGAACAGATACGACAATTAGTCGGAGGTTTATCTTCTTAATATATATTTACCCTCGACACTGATTCACTGACTCTGTGACGCAGTACGTAGGAATTTAAGTAGGCATTCTATAATTCTATATAAATTCTATAAATAATAATAATAAAAAAAATAATATTTTTTTTTTGTACAGAAATTGTGTTTTTTCCAAATTTTTTTTTTACAATTTTTTTTTTACAAAATATTTTTTAACAAAAATTTTTTTTACACAATTTTTTTTTTTTACAAAATTTTTTTTCCAAATTTTTTTTTTTCAACAAAAATTTTTTTTTTCCAAAAAAATTTTTTTTTCAACAAAATTTCTTTTTTTTCAACAAAAATTTTTTTTCAAGAAAAAATTTTTTTTCAACAAAATTTTTTTTTTCAACAAATTTTTTTTTTTTCAACAAAATTTTTTTTTTTTCCATACATTAAAGGGGCGCTATTGGCGCATTACAACTTACTAGTTACTAAATAATTACTAAAAATTCCCTACCATCAGTCACTGCCCTCTGCCCTCTCTGAACGTTACGAACATAAATGTTGGACGTTCTAATAAAGTATTTGCCCTTCGATCTTACTGCGCTTTTCCCACCGGATAAATGGTATAATTAAAAAAAAAAAAAAGTTCCAAACTTTCATTTCTTACAGAAAATTCACCCACATTCATTTCAAAGATATCCA
Organism: Hydrotaea cyrtoneurina; assembly: GCA_958296145.1. NCBI lineage: Eukaryota > Metazoa > Arthropoda > Insecta > Diptera > Muscidae > Hydrotaea > Hydrotaea cyrtoneurina. Next base: position 70,950,964 of record OY282516.1, on the reverse strand, counting down.
ATTTCTGGAGTTTTATCTTTGCACCGCGAAACAACACCATTTTTCAATTGCCGCCCGGTGTACGATTAATTGCCATTTGGAGCTTTCACTGATTGTTGGGTTCTCTTTTCTCATTTTCTTTGGTTTCCAATTAACCTACAATTGTGTTTGTTGTTGTTGTTGTTACATTTCATAAAAAATTAATAAAAATAATTTGTTAAGGAAATTTTCCTCACCTGTTGTTTTAGATGGGTGGGTGTGGTGTTGGTTGGTGGTTGTTATTGTCACCGTCGTTCGTTGTTGTGAATTTAAGTGTTTATTTGTCGTTTATTTTTCTCATTTCCATATTTCCGTTGACGATGTTTTTCCCAGTTCTTAGCGGGGTTATATTTATTTTTTGTAGCTTTCGTTGGTGTTTATGCTTGTGTTGTTGTACATTTTTTTTTTTTTTTTATTATTAATATTTTATAATTCCACGGAGCAGGTGTTGTTGGGAATTTATTGCCAGAAGTGTCAACGATTTGTTACACTGCGAGAAAAGGCTGTGAACGAGGGAGATCCCGAAATGATGGGAGTTGTAAAACGTCGGGATAAAGTTTGGGTAAATAAGATACTTGGTACAAGTAATATTTCCACTGTGAGCGGCACAAGTTTGTTAGTTGTAAAACCGGCCTAATTTGTCATGATTCATGTGAAGATCAGTTCTAGCCTTTAACAACCCTCCCAACAAATAAACGTGGTAAATAAAATTTAGAAGTACACACCCATTTCGGTACCATTTGCATTGAACTGTGACAAATAAAGTCATTATGGGAAACTTCTTAATTTATAGCACTCCCTTACATATTTAATTATATTTAACCTCGAGCTTGAACTCATTAAAAAAAAATTCGAAATTCGGTATAAAATTGTTCGGTCTATACAAAATATTGAACATTACATTATTTATAATTTATATTTTTGGAACTCCTTAGCTTTCTCATACACAATGTCGTTGGTCTGAAAATAAATCAGTAGATATCACAAGTGAGTGCCTAGTAAGCGGAAGTTCTCTGAGACCAAAAGGAGATGTCTCAGTCCGGGACGATCTAATAAATATTGATGTAATGAATTGGTGGTCATAAAAGGATTTTGTCAATAAGCGCATCTAACAATAAATTGAATAATATGTCTAACGTATGAAAACGTGAACAATTCTATTAACAGTATGCTGTGAAATTGAAACCATTCAAAATGGCTTAGATCATTCAACACCACAGCGAGTCGAATTCACTCTGTATTTAGTTGGTAAATCACTCCCCAAAGTTTTGTTCTCGGGCTTAGTCAAAAGTCATAGCGTTCAGACTTTGCCAATCTTCCTATCGGCTACTTATGTAACGATTCATCACATTTATAATCCAAACTTATATAATCTAAAAAATAAGAAAATACATATGTTCCACCAAAATTCTTTCAGTGCCAGCGAGTTCGGTTTTTCATTATTATTTTTTTTTTTCCAACAAAAAATATTAAAATTGTATTCCCTATACAAGTAGTAAATATGTGAGTGTGTGTGCGCGTGTATGGACGGACCGACGGGTGCACTCACATAAAGAAAACATCATTTTAAGGCACGAAACCATTACAACGAAGATGAAAAAAATTAATGTTAAGCAAATTTCACACAACATGTCGTCTTCGACAACGTCATTGCGACAAAATCTTATACGCTATGAGATTTCGCTTCGCTGCTTTCTTATTCCGATATTTGTGAGAAATTGTGTGTGTAATATTTGGCAGGCGGCAGTAACAGAAGTGGGGAAAAAACGCAGCAAAATCTCTTTTCACTGGTTGAAGTTCGTGTATTTTATGATACACTCGCGCACAACATGCAATTTAACATGCTACACATACAATCATACACATGACTCTGAGTATGTGTTTGTGTACCACTTACACACATCGGGGGGGACTTTGGTTTATAGTGTTTGTGTGTGTGTGTGTTCGTATGAATACACAGACACCAAAAACCCACACTACCACATCAAGGCAGGATGTGTTTATTTCATAAGAGGTGGTTTGGTTTGCATATAAAGTGAAAATTCTTGTAAAATGATTTCTTCATTCGACTGTTGCTGTTTGGCTGACGCCTCGATGTTGTAGTAGTTGTTATTCTGTTGTTGTTGTTCAGCAAAAAAAAAATTTAATAACTAACGTTTGGTTAACTGGATGTGGTATTTTTGTAGTTGCAGGTGTATGTGTGTGCTTATGTGTGGGTGTCTGATGTACACATGCGAGTGTGCGGGTCTTGCAGAGAGTATTAAAAGTCTAAATAAATGAATATTTGGTTGAATGAATGTTGGCTAAATATACAAGCTGTAGCTGCACAGTGGGAGGAGGCTAGAGATTTACTCGGGGGAAACAAAGGAGAAAAATTATGTAACATTAAAAGAAAAAATCCCAAGAAATGTTATTCTTTTTGTGGTGTATCATGGCTAGCCTATTACATGATTGACTACTCATTCTTTTATATTCCTTGGTACATATATTTTTTTAAAATTATTTAGTCAAATGTTCGGTTTGAAAGTACATTCAAACAACCTGCGTAAACGTGTCACCCAGACTCAGTTTCACTGGACTGGAGATGTAATCGATAAAGTTTACACTGGGTTCACCAATTTGCACTGGTTAGTAGATTTTCGTTATGACACATCCCAGCTTTAAATATGTGTGTTCAAACAGTCTTCATGAGAAGAATTTTGGTGTTAATAGATTTTAGTGAATTTAAAAATTAATAAGGCTCATTTTGCAAATCGGCAATTCCACGGTGTCGAACGTGACCGTTGTACACATTCAAAGTGCAAAAAAGGTCAGAATGAAATATATTTTAGATTCATCTTATACATATTCGTACAGGTCCATAGTAGTACTATCACCGGTGGTTTAGTTTTTTTCAGGCGAAATAGTGATAACAAAATAAGGACAAAAAGGAACGCGACAAAAACAGAAGTAGTTTCCGTGAACATCTTTAAAAACATGAGAATCAGCGAAATCAAACAGAATATGTTATCGATGAAAATTGTAAAATGTTAAAAAATGACAAAGCTTTCGTATCCTCTTTATTTCATAGAAATATCATGGTTAGTTTTTTTACATTTAATTTTTAGGTTGGTTCGAACGTGACATGTCGAACGTGACATTTTTTCTATGACTATCATATAGACAAATTAGACCATAAAGTACCGTTATTCTTCATTCCTTTTGATTCGTCTCTTCAATTTAAGATTTCTTATGCTCTTAGAAAGATTATTTATAATAAGCCTCTTTTTACATAAGCCTCTCTTTACGAAGGAAATTTAAAAAAAAATGTGCATTTAAAAATCTGAAAATGATCCAAAACTACAATTTTCTACTTTGCAATTGTTTTTCGTAAATTTTTGAGTAAATACACGTGTAATTCTTTAATTTCTTTAAAATTTGAATATTTTTGTATAGTAATATATTACATTAATGTGATTTTAATAACTTTTAATTTTTTCATCACGGTAGACCATTTGGTGGAATTACCCAAATGCAGTGGAGAGTAAACACTTTTGTTTCGTTTCCAAATTTTGTGTTTCCAAACATATTTAAACTCGGTTGATAAAAATCTATAAGGATCGGCCACCAATTTTCCAAATCGAAATATCGATAATGCAAACAAATTATTCTTTCTTTTGATTTTCCAAATTTGCACTTCCCACTTAATACTGGATATTCGTCTCCTTCGAAATTTTGTTTGAGCCTGACCCACTGTATTTGTTTTCCAAAAAATAAAAATAAAGTGTACACGTTGTGTTTGTGCTACGACGAATATATGACGGTTGTTACTTTTATTAATTCATAAAAATTGGCAACAATTTTTTCGACAGATGCATACGTGTTCTGGTATTTAAGAACGTTACAGTTTTTTTTTTGCACCGCTCACAAATGTGACCCTGTAAAAGGCGGAAAATTGTTACTAAAATCTTTCGCATGGTTTAATTTAAAAACCAGGCAAGTGAGGGCGTAAAAAATTACGCAATTTCGTGTAAAGGGCTCTTTTAAAACAAAACACAAAAACTTGAGAAGCGTTGCTTTTTTAACGGTGTTCTTTATTGGTGAAATATCCTTGCACAGTTGCCGTTAATTTCAGAGGAATGAAGATGGATATTAAGTGACGTAATAGATCTTTATGTAATTGTTTTTAATTCTAGTTAAACATATTATTAACAAGAGAAGTATGAAATTTCATGTATGAAATATAAAATGACATAAAAATATATCAACGTACATAAGAATGTATTATTCATACTGGCTTATAATCCGGGATGAAGATAAATTTGATCCTTTTATGGGAATGGGAAGTTTTTATTTTCATGCATATGTGAAGAATTAACTTTTCGTTGTGTTTGTGGTAAAGATCTTTGCTCTTAGGGTTTCATTAGGTTTGTTTTACAATCTGTATATAAGCTTAAATTATGATAAGGTTGGACATAAATACGTGGTATTAAAAAAGATTTACTCGAGAAAATCGTATTCAGAATAAAACATCCAGAACTCTAGATTAGAAAGGAGTGACATTTTTGGAACAAACGATATCACCATAAGTGAGACTCCAATGCGTTTATCGAAGTAGCAGTTAGGGAGATCAATCTCACTCAGATACCTTCAAAGAATCCTTTTCATTGTAGCAAAGTAAACGGGCGGAAATGGTGTTGGCTTTAATCCAAACAAAATCAAACCGGTTCTGTTTACCATGAGATACAAGATTTCATCAATGCCTCGTACAACATTAGAGGGCATTGACATTCCTTTTTGCAGACTGTGCAACATATCTCAGAAGCTGATTTTCAAGCCCAATATCCTTGACAGAACGAAAAAGGCTCACAGCAAATAATGGGATGTAAAACGTCTGGCTTTGTTGACTGGTTGTGAAGTCTCTTCAGGATTTCTCATGCTGTAGAATACTTGGTAACGTCCTATCGCTAACACAGTGCATTGCATCCCCTGAGAGATAGTCAAAAAACAAAAAATAATGTTGGTACTACCAGGACAAAAAAAAGTATGGCGCCTGGGTAGAACAGTTGTGTAATCTTTAAATGATGTTGTAGACTGCCTTCTGGCTGAACCACTTTCCGATAAGAAGTACCATACACTAATACCAGATAAGGATACGTGGAGGTCCAGAAGGCTTGGTACAAGACTGTAGGTTTTCATGTAGGTTTTGACATCTATCAACCTCATGTGTCATTGGTTATGTCATCATCATGACAGAACACTCTCCGATTGGAAGGGCACGCAATTCGACTGAAACACAGTAGCTGTGTGAATGAAGATGATGAGAAGCTGTTCATAAAACACCCTCCTCTTGAGGATCAATATCACGGTCTTACTACTTGAGAAACCTAAACAATCTGACGATATTTTGTATGTCTAAGCCAACTCAGGATGTTTTTACGGATATGTGCTTTTGTTAGATACCATGCAATCGACCACAGCGATTAAAGTAGAAATGTCCCTTGATTATAGGAACTCTGAAACATCCACATCAACATTCACAGTGGAATTTAAACGCCGTCCTTTTCCTGCATTGAGAAAAACTGCAGGAATGACAAAGCAATTTGATGAATTGTGCTATGAGCTGGTACCACACCCATCATAGCCGACCTGTCACCTCACGGCCGGGCATATGTTACCCAAGACTAAATATGTAAGGTTACACTCTCACCAACTGTCTTGGAACATTGCAAACACAAAAGGGTTACAATTGTAATAAGCGATAAACGACGTTGAAAACCGAAAAATCAAATATTCTGGTTTGGGCCTGGGTGGTGTGGCTGTGGCTACGACTACGTCGTACTGCAATCTGAAATCATATCGAGAATACGGTTGATTAACTTTATTTGGACCATTTAACAAATAAGCAATAAAATCAAAATATTTTCATTTGGCTAATAGTGCCATTTTGCACTCGTCCGAAGACAAAACAGGCTAACCGGTGGGGGGGCAGACCCAAGAGTTGGCGAGGTCGTCAGCCAATGAGTACAAACATTCAATAAAAATCGTGTCGGTCATAAAAATTCAACCAAGCGACAGCAATCTAAAATCTCTGTCTGTGTGTGCGTGTGTGGGTGAGGGTGTGGGAGGAATATCAACATATCTGTGAGGGAACATTTGAATGAATGTTTTGTAGAATTCAAGAAAAGGGTCTCGCTCTCTTTGTTCGAATGGGAGGGAGGTTGTTTGAGGGTGAGGGTGAGTGGTTGTTGTGTTTGCGTCTTAACACGTCTTCAGAAAACATGTCACCTTTTGTTGTTTTTATGTTTTCAATTAAATTAAAATTTCAAATTAACATTTCGCAACACTAGTACAACGTTACAACAACTAATTTCGTATGTTAATGTGTGTGTGTGTGTGTAAGAAAAAGAAAGAGCCAGAGAACAAAAACAAGGATTCAAGAAATGTTATTAACAAAGTTTATTGTAATGACGATTTGTTTGGCATTCGTGTACGTTGCGTCCCCCATGCAACATATGGCATCAACTTTTCCCTGCTCAGCAATCGTATTTCCAGGAGAATTTCAACATTTTGTAGCTTTTGTCGACATTGGTGTCTGTTTTGCATAATTGGTCCTTTTTGCTGTTTGTACGTAACTAAGAAATTGATGCGGTTGGAATTAATTTTTTTTGTTTTCGGCAAAAGGCGACTAATAATCATGTTTTTGGTTTAATATTAAAATGCTAATGTGTCACAAGATGTTAGCAGGCAGGATTATAGAAAATTTTTGTATATTTGAATTTTGTAATGTGTCGTGTAGGAGAAGGGGAATATCAAATAAACAACCTTAAGGTGTTTTCCATTATTTTGGAGAGTTGGAGATCGAACGAAGAGGATTTATGGATACCAGGGAAACATGTGGGATATTTTTCGTACATAAGGCGAAGAAATGCTTTCCGAAGCAGTTTTTCCTTTTCATCCTATATTGACACTTGCGACAATTTTGTCAGAAAGAAGTTAAGACTTAGTAAGCATTCAGAACTGCGCGAACTTTATATAAAATATAATGAATGGATTTCAAGCAAAATCGTACGAAGAGAAAGCGATTATCAAAGAAAATGACTTCACGTATCCATTAACTCTCACAATGGTCAGATTCCCTTTTTTAAGAGGATTTTAAGCTGGAGGTTTCATTTTAAATATAAGACATTTCCCGAAAGTGTGCTCTCTCGATTCAGTGATCACAATTTGAACCTTAATATGAATTTCTATTTATAGAGTTATTTGAAGTATTTGGTCGTCAATATTAATCCGTTAATTGAAGGAAATTCAAATGACGATCAACAAAATTCAACCATACAAAAAAGAGTGGGCGGAAATAGTTTTCAAAGAAATTCCAGAGGGATCTCAATAGCGTTTGTTGACATTAAATTAAAATATCGGTGTTGTGTGTCGATTAGAAATACTTTAAGTTTGGCCGGGGTCAGGCTCCACAGTGCCGCTGATGGTACAGAACTTAGGCAGAGCAATTGCCAAATTTCCCCCCACTGTCAACTAACCAAATGAAAGACAAATAAATTTCTAATTCAAAACTAATAAACAATCATTGATTGGAAAACATTTTATGCGAAACACTAGCCAAGTGAATAGGAAATTCCTTTTGACATGAATATTATAGAAAAATTATCCAACTGTTTTTTGCCAACCATCCTCTCACAGCTATAACTTTTGAGGTTTATGTTATTATCCGATCCTACACTATCGTTATGTAGTCTATGTTGTGATACAAATCCTATAAATTATACAATAATAAATGTGTCTGAAGGCTGCAAATAATAAAACATAAATCCAGGAAACTAAAATACCTTTGCAGGGATGTGATACATCATCATCATCATCATCCTACTCCTCTTGCTCGACTCCAAGGATAATGGAATGGTGTACACATACACACTCCCCCCTCAGAACATTTAAGGAAATTCACATTTACAATTGGTTCATTGCTTATCAAATGAAGCGTCAACTAAAGCAGGAGCCGGAGCAGCAGTAAATGCTGAGACGACGAGTGGTGGCTGAGATATTTGACATAAACCAATTGCATTTGATGCAATCAAAGTCACATATTGAGTGGAAGACAGACAGATGCATACGGCAAAGGATGGGCGAAGCGCAGAGAACTGAACTGAAATGAAACGAATCAATGGAAACAACAACAACAAAAAAATAAAACAGCTCCATGAGAATGCTTGAGCTAATGTTTCTTAACAACTTGACATTTAAATATAAAATTCAATTTCGATCAAATACCCAGACTGCAAATACAAAAGGAGATACTTTTCTCCCTAGACACCGATATTGCACTGTGGTGGTAGTGTCTTTTTTTTGGGGGGGGGACTACAATAAATGCCCGATTTCATATTAATGAAATGGACAGAAGGAAGTAGGATTTTTTCCTAGTTCTTTCGAAACAATTGCTGCTCGAGAATGACTTCAGGCATTAGTTTGGGTTGAACAAATTATTCTTTTCAGCCCTATATGATCAGCTACAAGCAAATCTGAGCCTATGTAAAAAAAAACTCGATAGTCACAAATTATTGAGAGCCATGGCTGTACGAAAAGTGTGGTGGGCTCATCAAGTCCATCACAGTTCTTTCTTGATTGCTTCAGTTCTGAACCCTGTATACCCCTGAGCGGTCACCTTAACTCGCCCTACCGTTTCAAATTAATCTCAGGTGAATATGTTATGCATAACCACGGTGGTGTCCCTATATTCAGATCAATACCCAACAGCGGTAACTTTTCCAAAATTGAAAATATGAAGATTTTGAAACAGTTTCCAGAACTTATACCAATACCACTGTTGCCACAAACCCATATACCCACACCATGCACTAAAGCTATGCACTTGATGCGGGATGATATTATAAGTATTTCACAGATATGTTCGTATGTATGAGTACACGTATGTGAATATATGTAAAATCTATTGAGTGCTATACCACAGCAAACGATGCAATATGCTTGTGTATGAGTGTGCTCTTCAGCAGAATATCATTCGTATGTTAAGTTGTGTTGGTGGTGATGCTGGTGGTAAACAATTGGTGGTGCTGCTGCTGATGTTTCAGGTGTTTCAATACATCGTACAATGGCAACCAATGAGCCGATGTTGGTTGAGTAGCAGCTGTGTTAGTATTTGTTACAGTGGCGGCAAGCGGGTTGTAAATTGGGCCCACGAGGAATATGTGGGCGGTAGGAATGGCAATATATCCTTTATACTTTCTCAGGTAGCTGGTCTAACTCAGATAACTGTTAATAACTGGGCCTAGCAGATGGTAAAACTGATAGCTTTTTGTTGCACTAGGTCCTTCCGCATATATTATTGTCTTTCTATTCCGTTGAGATGCCTTACTGTTGGTATTTATACAAAAAATTACAACTACAAAAAGATTTGTTACCGGAAGGACCTGCTAATGTTGCCTCTGTATACTGCCCTGGTGCACTGTAATATGGGCACTGCCCCATCTGTAAGAGTACTTGAGTTTGTGAATAATACTTGCATGTATTTAATACCAATACATTGATACAGCCACCGGTAAGACTGTGGTCACCTTGGAATGATAGAACATATGTGTGGTGATTACTGACCTCGATGTTTCGTAAATATCCTGAGAGTTTCATATGTTTTATCAGCTCCCTCTAGTCGATCTCAGTCAGTTGCAGTCGTGTACCGGTGAAAGATAAACTGTCCGTCTGTTGGGACTACATCTTTTGGGCAGTAGTTTCGGCAAATGTTATTGGATTGTAAATCAATCTGTCGAGAAACCTATGTAGCTTAAAAACTATATATTTTATGTTCTGTCATTGTCTCCGTCGTCGTACGGACCGTACTGACGAGAATAGATGTGCCGTAGTTAACTGTTTGATCCGAAGTAGCTCAGCAATTTTAGACACACCATAATCCGTTTTATTATCGCTTCTCAGTTAGGGCCTCAGAAGCGCATCCGGTCAACCAAATTTTCCGAGAGCTTGGTGCAATTTCTGGCTGTAGTTCGCGAAAGGCTGGATCGACATTCGCTTTAGGGGGCCTGCATCCTCACTCAATGGTTATAGAATTTTCAGCAGGACAACCAAATACACCCTTTCTATGTAGATGGAAGAAGTCAAATCTATTTTGACATATGAATAGCTGGCAAGGTATTCCTGCACACTGTACTCTCAACATATGCAGAAGAGTGTACTCGTACGTGTGTGTGTGTGTATGTATGAATGAGTGGATGGTACTTGAGCGTGTATAGAACTCACCCACAATAAATCGTTATAATGCTTTACTTTCCATATATTATTTCAGTATCCTTTCCTTTGCATCCTTGATAGTGGTGGTGGTGTGCGTATGTGATGCGTGCGGTGTTGCAAATATGTTCTTGTAGTTGTTAACGTTGACGTTGTTGTAGTTGTAATTGTAGTCGTGCCATCGTAGTTGAAGATACACTCTGTAAATTAAATATTAAGCCCGGTGGTATATTATTCTTCTAGTCTAGCTGCTCTATTGGCAGAAAGCCTCCTCCTACATCTGCACTTGTTCAATTTGCTGTTGCAGTTGTTAAAGTACGACGGTACAGGTGCTGGTGCTGGTTCAAAGTCCTGCTGTTGCTTACGCTTTGTTGCTCCTTTCAGTTAATGCCAATGGAGAAGTTTTGAGACAAACAACTACGACGACTAAGGTATGTGAGTAATTAGTTAAAATTGAAATTCCAAATGATTACTTATATTCGTATGCGAATGTAGTTAGTAGCTGGTATTGCACAGAGGATATGTTGGATGGGTGGGTGGGTTGTGTATGTCCTACACATACATTCGATTTGTACATTTGCGTTATGCTTTTGGATAATTAACGAAAATTGCTTTTCAAACTTGATTAGTAATAGTTCGATTGGAATGTTTCCATTAATTGATATGTATGAATGTACGTGTATGTGGCAGATGCAATTCTAAATCCGTTTAGAGTTTGTGACTTTTACCGAATGATTTATGAAAGAAAATTACGATTTGCCATCATTTAACCCGAAATGGTATTTGTTGATTCGAACTAATTTTTAATATATTATACAAGCAAATTAAGTTGAAATATATTAGGCAGGAATTCTGAGAGCAACAAGTAAAGTGACAGTGGATTTTGGTGGGCGATAATTGTGATGCCGCCCTCCAGCTAGTGAAGAGTGTGCCTTTGCTATTGTTCTCATATTTGGGTTACTTTGAAAATATACTCTTTTTGTGTTTGTTTTATTTTGTCGGAGTGAGGGAAGTGACTAGTGGTAGATTTCATGAATTGTTCAGAGGTTCTCATCGAAAAATAGTGCGAAATTAGGATGGGCGGAAGGACTAAAGAACGGAAGTAAAGGAGGACGAATATGGACGGCAGATAGGACTCATCGTTCACTTGAATGGGTCGGTAAAATAAAATATGCGACAATTTTCAGGTGTGACATAAATCCAATTTTTGCCGTAGGATATATAAAGCATTCAAGTCGTTTGAACGAACATCTTTAAACAATTTGTGGCTCGAAAAAAGTTCATGGTATGAAAAGCATATCACTAACATCACCTTCAGCACGATGACCGTCTGACTGAGACAGCGAAATGGTTCTAACGAAAATCATAAAAACACCAAAACGACCATAACTAGAAAAGTTTTTTTCCCCCCGAAACTAACTACAAACATAATCCACTGATTTCTTGTATTGCAAATGAAAGTTTCTACCCTTGAACACCACTCACGCTCTCTCGCCCTCCTCTACCCCTAATCAAAGCCAATTTAAAGTTGTTGTTTTTCTGTGGCACCTTCCGTTTTGGATACCTTTTTTCAGAAAACTTTAACTGGCCAACACATACTATACGCACAGGGAATACAATACAAAGTTGCCATCATGGCTGTATTGTTTTTATTTCTTTAAATTCAATATATATATGTACTACTGGAGTAAAATGATTTCTTAAGAAAATAATAAAAATCCCAACAACAGCAACAAAAGCACAAAAGTAACGAAAGAAAAACAAATCTAATAAAATCAGCAGATGATGGTCATTAGACCGGAAAGTAATTTCATTTATTTGCAAACTCGATTTGTAGCCGGCAACATTCGCCAATGCCAACGACGTCGTCGTCATCGTCGTTGTTGTTGCTGCTGCTGCTGCCTCTGTTACTGTGATAAAAATCCAACAGCACGACCACCAAACACTGCGAGCAGCCTTCCCTTTTTCAAAAAAGAAAACATCCCATAGACACCAACGAGAATACTCACATACAACTTGAATGATGACTTGGTCTTAGGGCCAAATAAAATCTACCCAAACTTCGGCCCACCAAAACACCAACACAAAGTAGCAATTTATACCCAGCCAAAACAAAAATAACGACCTGGAATCGGATGAGGAAAATGACGAAGAGATCCTATTTTCCCGGATGCCATTATTGGTGGAAAGACAAAAGGTTTTTCATCATTTCATTCAAAATACACTTTAACTGCAAAGGAGTAATAGGACAAAGGTAAAGGGCATTATCAGTTCACTCATCCACCTTCACGTCCACTCTGACTGGCAATGGCGGAGGGTGGCAGGATTCCCAAAAGTGAAGAATCGAAAAGGAAACAATAGCAATGATTTTTATAGATTTCTTAAACAAATTTTCAACAGTCAAACATGAACAGACAAAATACATTTTGAATACAAAAATGTTACGAAGAAAGAACAGCAGTAACAACAGAATCATCAATGCAAACGTGCAAAAATTGCACACGGGAGTTGTAAAAATAATTCCAGTCTAATGCGGAGGACACGGAAAGAAATTGCATGGAACCATAGAAACGGTAACTGCTTATAATATAATGTGTAATTAATTTTTAAAAGAATAGGCCTCAAGACGGAAAAACGAAAAACTGGAAGAGTATTTTAAGGTTTTGTAAAAAATACCTCCTCCTATCCTATAGAGTGTGATGGGAAAGAACCATTTCTTAAGAAAGACGTACTGAAAATATATTTTTCCTAAAAAAAAAATTATCAGAAATTCGAGATGTTAACCAGGGCGCCTTCACACACAAGTGTTGTCATCGACCCTGGCCTTCGTTTTTGTATAGAGTTCACTAGGGTTCCTTTGACGGATTCAAGCTTCATCCACAGTTGAGGAGAGCATCAAGAACTCCTTCGGATTGGGGTTGAAAATTGACAAACAGTCCTATGAATCAAGTGTGAGCAATCGCAGCATCGATTACACGAACGAATTTTTCAAGTCCAAATATTCATTGCCTACAGCCTGAGCTACCTCACGGAATTTTATTAAAATTTCTCTAATTTTATGGATGAATTCTCAGGTTGGGCGGCGTAACTTTTGCTGTTACAATCACCACAGAATTCAGTTAAAAATTTTGAACCAATAAATATTTTCATTACATGAGCCAAGACAACACATAGACATCACATGTTTAGCTCGCTGGACACGCAAAGTTAGAGCGGCATTTTTTTCTTATAAACATTCCCCTTGTATTCACGATAGGGCTAAAAGGTTTAATCTTATTCCGAAAATGCAAAACAGTGTTTCTCTCGGTGTAATGTCATTTTATGATTTCTTTTTGTTTCATTCTCCAAAGGATCAACTTCGTTTTATAATCAACATCCACTATGCCCATTAAGAGTTGTGTTGCCTGGACTTGGATCTTAATGCTCACCCAGATACACCAAACAAGGTGGAGCGCATAAGGAAAACAAGAAACACCACTCCACATATTGTGCGTCGTCTGATACGTAGCGTTTGTTGGCTACACCGAAACGGATCAAAGCATCGTTTGGGTCATAAAAATTGTTTAAGCACACCTGTAATAATGGTAAAACAATAAAATGCTTTTTGGGTAAGCAGCAGCAACAGCAACAGCAGCAGGAAGCGGGATTCAACAATATCAATTCTCCTCCCCCCCTCATTGTTGCTGCTGAACCCACTGAAAACTTGTGGTGTCCTTCATTACGTTTAAGTGAAAGGTGCAGAATAAACGTGTGATGGCGGCCGGAGCCGGGAAAGGTGGAAAGCGAGGCATGAGGATGTGAAACGAAAAGGTGCTGTTGTTAACGGCAAAGTTTTCATTAAAAATTTAAATGGCAACAAAAATTGTACAAAATGTATATGAAGTGTAACGTTTTTAACAAAATTTATTGCCGTTCTTGATGGTGATTTGGTTTCTTCATCGGCCCTTACCCCACACCCACGGAAACGAACGTCAAGTCCTTGCAAAACCAAAAAGACCAGGTTAGGCAGTGGTATTAGCGTCTTATGAACGCCTTCATTGTATGCCTTGCTAAGAACTCATAAGGATGTCCTCAATGTATTGGCAACTGATGCTGATGTCGAAGCCGAATAGTTGTCGTCGTCGTTGTTGCTGTTGCTGTTGGCCATTCTATGGAATTGGTTTGGATGGTTGGAGATGATTGCCGATGGTCGTTATGTTACGGTTGTTAAATGTGAACAAAATAATATTAAGTATTAAACGCACCATTTCCACATTTATATTCAAAGTTGTTTAATAAAATACTTCGCGAATTCCAAAAACCAAAAGAATAAAAGTACAATGCCAAAAAATTGACAGGCAATAAATTTCCGCACAATATGTCTTGTCCACTTGGAGGTGAAAAGAAGTGAAACATTACTGTTACTTGCTTTGTATGTTTTAATTGTTGATTTTATAGTTTGTTCGCATCAGATGATGTAGAATAATTCAAATGAATGGAGGCATTAAAGGAAGATCGATTCAGGTAAACCTGGACGCAATGACATTGTTCCGAAAACAATCACTTCTTCATAATATGGAAGAATTGTATGGTCGCAGGGGATATATGGGACAGAGAGGGTGATTTGAAATCAAATTGAGACTTTGAATGTAATAGCCGGGCAATTCCCAAGTTTCGCACATAGAGCTTCTTCAGAGGAGAGATAATCCCCGATCATTGCTTAGAGGAATGTTATGTCCCCAGGCTTCGAAGTAATAGCTCCTCACAATGATCGCCGCATAACAACAATGTTGGACCACTGCTGCAGTTATCACCAAGCACTGGAAGAATCATGTCCATCACTAGGGCAATGTTATGTATTTTCATGTGTGAAATATTCCTAACTAGTCATCATATCTCAACAACCTAATATGTCATCTCATCTCCTTCGATATCTAAGCCGTTTCCCTTAGATATTAAAGACAATATTCGAATTAACATTGAACGAAAGTTTTGTTTTCGCTTCAGTTGTTCAATTTCGAATATGCCGAATATTTCAATACCCCTTTCGAATACACTTCTGCTGTTCAAACATTGAGGGCAAATTTGATCTCATTTCCGGTTTCCGCAGAGGCTATCAACGGCATGCACATTCGCTTGCAACCAAAGATATTTTCTTACACTTTCCATTTGGATGAGAACAAACTTTGTCATATATTCAAACAAGGGGGGTGGGAGATGTGTCAGTGTGTATGTGTATGTGTTTATACGCACTACTTTCATTCATTGAAAACTTCTGAATTCTGTGAAACATTTGAACGTTTCCTTTTTTGCGGATACATGTGGATGTGTGTGTGTGTGTTTTGTAAGTGAAAAAGAAAATCTTTTTAATAAGTTTTGTCGTCGTTATAATTGTGAGCTCTGACAGTTATTTTTGTTTTGCCAGCACCGCACACGACAGAGGGGTGGACAAAGTTCTCTTTGTGCGGAAGGGAATTCTTTTCAATTTCTGATATCCTTGATAACGTCCCTGCTGCTACATATTCTCCTCATTCAAATATGATTTCATTTTGTTTGCCGAAAGTTTAGTTTTTTTTTCGTTTTTGTCAAAAGTTTATGTGTATTATTAATAATATTTTTGTTTTTCTTCTCGCTGCAAAAGTTCAACATTGTTATTCTTCGGGTTTTTTTTTCTCCTATTTTAATAAATAATTGTATTACAGTCACACTTTTCAACATGAAATAAATATAAAGTGACAGTTTCCACTTTTTTTTTCGTCGTTTTTAATTAATACGAGTCGGTGCTCATTAAGAGTTTTGCCAGTGGCACAACTTTCTTTGTGCGTATGTGCGTATGTGTGTGTGTGTCATTGCGAATGTAGGGTATTAATGCCATTAAATTAAACAAATAACAGTGTTAGTGATGTCAAAGGAAAAATAAATTTACATTTACTAACTTTCCTACTTCATACATATGCACATCTGAAGGGGTATGGAAAAGAACTACTAAACTAAGACAGATGACTTTAATTTTGAGATTTTTGGTATCTTTGGAATGTCAAGGGTGATGATAATGGGTAGGCATAATAGGCTAATATCAATGGCCTACTGTTTGAGAAACTCATCTGATCTACACTTGACTTATATTGCATCATTTAAATCGGAAGTAAGTAAAATTCCATGAAATCGAGCCATAACCGCGTAAAAGAAAATTGTACAGGTGATGTGTACCTAAAAAGTATGTTCTCCGAACATAAGAGCTCTGTGATCCAAGTCGCCAGTGTTAGGCTGTGGGCCACAGGTTTTCACTCATCATACAATATTTCTCAATTAATATTTGAATTGATTCAAAGAAAAGAAGGAAAATAACTTATTAGAAAGATTCGTTTAATCATTCATCACTCATGAACTCATAACAGCAGACTTGATTCCCAATTTACTTATAAGCAATTAAAACGTTCCGAATTTAAGAGAGTAAGGGTACTTTTGATGATGAATCGATCTAAAATTTAGACTGTAATACAATGGTGACCACAGTCATCCATTGCCCAAGTTACAAACGTATTGACTAGCTCAGTATACACTTCACATAAAAACTGTATCCGCTAAAATTTACATTTGTCTTTTATTCGCCTCTAAACCTTAATTGGCCTTTGGGGCAATCATAACCCTTTTCGCATTATTTTCAATCTTGCGCAAAATGTCATCAATTTAACTAATCTAAATTAGTTGGACAAATATTTGTTCTTGCGCGTACGCGTGGTACGAATTTAGTAGTGTCCCATATTGAATGATAAATATTCAAGAGACATTTCCATATAATGCCAAAATTACTTTTACCGGAAGCTAATTCACGTCCGGCCGGGCCAGTTTGATAATTTCATAAAATATTGCAGTTACAAAAACCGCAAATGAACAACATCGCACACACAGCGACACACATACCAGTAGACTCATTAATTGCCCTCATTTCGAATGCAAAAGATGTGGCCTTTTTTGTATTTGTATTCATATTAAATTATAGCAATTAAATCCTTTGTATATCCTTCCTCTAAATAATAAATTAAATACAAATTGAAAATAATAACAATAATAAACGCCCAAGTTAAATTAGTTTTTGCCTCGCATTAATACAAATTAGATTTTTAATCGAAATGAATAACAAACAATTGAAATAAATACAAAGAACACTTTTTTGAAAACTAAAAAAATTTATGAAAATGATTCTTAAATGACCATGTCCGTCAAATCTGTCTAAACGCAGACAGGGGAGACCGCGAACGATGGAGGAACCAAGTGGTAGAAGACATGATCACGAACTTGGTATCATGCACTGGAGAAAGCACGCGCAAAACCGCAGTGCTTGGAAATCATTTAGAATGCACTTGCAAGGACAACATTTTGAATCAGATAAAAGAATAATAATTAATTTTATTTGCATTCAGCCCTGTCAGATGTGGCCCTGGTTGGATATAAATCGTTCTCACACAATGATTTCATTGTTTCGAAATCTCGCAAACGTTCCCACCAATTCTCAAAATCTTCTTAGGAATTTCCTTTTGAATTTTTTGACAAATTTCTCAGAAATTCTTATACATTTCTCACAAGTGTTCTTTCAATGTTTGTGACAAATAGTCTTACAAATTTCTCAAGAATTTTACACAAATTTGCTTACTAATTATCCAAATGGTCTCACTATTTCTCATTAATTATGAAAAGTTGTTCAATAATTCTCTTAAATTTCACAATATTTTCTGACGAATTTTCTCACAAATTCTCACACAATTTTGTCATACGAAATCTCAAACATATCCTCAGAAGTACTCCACAAGTTTTCTGATTAATTCTTAAATGTTCTCATAAATTTCTTTTCACGAGTTTTCTAAAATGTTCTACTATAAATTATCTCCTATTTTTACTTAAAATAGTAATAATTCGACAATTTGTCGTAAGTAAACAGCATAAACTAGGCGGACGTTTAAGTGTCATTAAAACTGATTTGATATTTCAATAAATCTCTGAAAAGAACAATGTCATTATACAAAGTCTATACAATGACTCATAAAAAAATGTACGACGAAACACTGAAAATTGTCGATATAAATAGAGGTACGAATCTACTGCAGCAATCCTTGTAATGCTATTTCATTTGCCATTATGCGAATCAATTAATATCGTCTTTCACTAATCACATACCAGGCACAGAAGAACCGTTGGAAGAAATGAAAAGAATTGTGCTAAAGGCACTCCATCGCAATCAGTGCAACGAGAAAAGATTTACCAACATCTTTGAAATGTTAATGAAACCGAAGAATGGTCTATTAGGAAGATACAAAAGCGTTTAGTGAAACATGTGTTTTTGCAACAAGTGTTCGCATTGCACGGTTCGTGCATCCACCCACCCCCCCTCCCCCCTTCACGTCATCATTATAAAGTTCTACAAAATGTTTGCAACGAACAAAGCGTCAATTACTGCAGCAACTGTTTCTTTTATGTCAGTTTTATGTTCACTCCTTGTTGTTTCTTGCCAACTTCTTTGTGTTGCCGTTGATGAAAGGACCTGCAGCGACCAAATGCGTTTTTTCAAATGGAATGGTAGGTGGTCGTATCCTTTCACACTGACACAATGTTCTACATGTCTCTTCGCCACACTGATTGTTGGGGTAGTGCCATGGGCGATATTGGTTTCCATTTCTAAGGATTCATTTCTTTGTGCTGTGTCGTTAGCGCAAGGAATAATGCGTTAATTGATTTATGGCAAAATGCTGCTGAGAAAAGATGATAATTAAGAAGATCTTCTAATGCCGAATATAAAAGTTATAATAGCCGAAAAGTTTTCAGATTGAAATGTATTTCAATGCATGTAGCCTTTGGCTGCAATAATATCTTTTAGATAACAAGAAAACGAGCAGTATATCATCCCGTCCTTCGGTAAACATAAATTTCACAAAATAAATTTGTAAAAATACATTCATAATTCATTGGTCGTTTGAATTAATGGCGCATACATAAGCTGTTAATAAATATAAAATGCATAACTATTTGTTAATAATTTACAAAACCGAAACGAAATATAAATTTGATTTCGTTTGCAATTATGATTTGTTAAACTGCTAGAGATTTTAAAATTAAAAAAAAAAACTGCTTTGCTGTTCGTCAAATTGTCAACAAATTTTAATAATTCATAATTATAAAAACATCAACGACTGGGGTTTTGCCTGAAAAGCCGCAAAATCATTGCTGTTATCAGCTGCTGATAAAGCAGAACAGAAACGGACGCATCATCAGAAAAGCCGTGTTGTGGTCGGTTCTGGTGAAATCGAATAAAAAAACAATTTCGAAAGTGTAATTGGCTTATGCTGCCAGATATAGTGGGGCTATTCATGATATTTCATAAATGGATGTGAGGTATATCAAAGGAACGTATCGTAATCCTCATTGTTATGGGTAATTCCATGAATACACCAACAAATCGTAGCAGGAGATTGCAACAACGAACTATTTCTCAGCGCCATATAAAATGTATACATAATGTATACTCTAAATAAAAAAAGGGTCAAAATTCCAACGATTGACGCAACTAAAAGTAATTCCCTTTAGTTCATCGTGCAGAAGCAACGCAATTAACATAAAAATAGTTAAGATAAGGATAGTGATGAGAATGAAATGTGTGCAATAGTTCTCAAAAATACTCTGAATTAATTTATTTAGGGTGCGATATGTAGATTTACGAAAATAAGATTAGATGTATGTAAGTCAAATTACAAAAATATCGTAGAATCTATTTAATTGGCATATTGAGGCTGCGTTAAATTTGGATAGATGTGCTTAAAACGAACAAACTATCGCCAGATTATAGGCGAGACACCGACTGAAATGTGTAATCAATTCCATTTGGAGGCGACAATTCCTCTTTAATATTTGGAGTTTTCAACTCGTTATGCCATGAAACTACAACCGTTAAGTCCTTTTATTTGAATATATACCAAAAATCATCTGTAGTGTAGCAGTTGAAGAATATTATCATATGCCAAAAAAGATAAATTAGAAAATTGCAGACAGGCAGGCATATTATCTATCCTACTTATACGTATTTAAAACAATTAAATATGTATATGTCCGACATTACGAAATTCAACAACAACAACAACAAAAGCGCCACCATCCCGCCTCACCCACAATTTGATTTATAATGTCTCGACAATAATGTGAATTTTATTGTGAATAAAACACCACACAGAACCAACAACAAATTGCCAAACACATACGACACCGAACCGAACCGACGAGCTCTTCATCATTTCCATTCATTTTTATTTATCCATCCATGGACGATAAATGCGTGTCCATATGCAACCACAACTACTTTTATGAATTGTACATTTTTGGTCAATTGCACTCATACGGACATAGGCACACACAAACATACATATGTCTGTCCATTCGTACCATTCATTTCAGGATGATGATGATGATGACGATCATGATTATGTTGCTGCAGTTGATGATAGACATTTTTGTACAGAACATCGGACGACATCCAACAGTAGCAACAAAACATCACTAATAATAAACGTTATAGAAAAACTATTTTGAACCGAAAACAACAACAACAAAAAAACAATTCCGAACACAGAAACCACACACCTGCTATTACCAGAAGGATGTGGTCGATGGCACTGGGAGAGTGGAAAAATAAACAGATGCAAACGTGGCTTTTAAATATTTGCTCGTACATTGTACGAGTACAATATGGAAGAAATATTTATATTTTGTTTTCCAATGCCTGTACAGTCCAGACATCGATGTTTAGAAAGATAGCACTAACATTATCAAGTATAAACAAGAATATCACCTTCCTTTACAGAACACCTACCACAATACCCGGATTGTCAGTTGCCATGAATTCGCCTGAATATATAAATTTTTTTTTGGAATAAATCTGCGAGTTTTCCATCTGTTCAGGTTGTAGCTTCGACCTTTCAGAAACTGTCAATACCATTTCATTTCATTTTTATTCATCTTTACTTGCAATTTAAAGTCTTACGCACCATAAGAACCCTTCACGAAAGTTTTGACAACTAAATACATTTCTTTCTATTATAATTTCAGAATGTCTCTGTTTAGAGTCCTCCTTCAACCACTCCCCAATACCCAATAAATATATTTCTTTCTATGACAATTTCAGAATTTCACTGTTTCTAGTCCTCTTACAACCGCGCCCCAATACCCCAATACAATTAATACCATTTGTTTATACACTCCGAGTGAAGTTTGGAGCAATTGGGCGTATTTCTTAACGAATTGTCTATACACATGTTTCATGCGATTTGAAGAAACCATTCGCACAATTTAAAATGTATCGGCCCTTTTTAAGTAAATTATGCCACTTATGCCAAACTATAAACTATTCCAGTCCTCATGTATATAGCACAACCATGACTGTATACAAATACTTGACACTGTGTGGTTTTCGATATTGGCCAAATATGTCACAAAAATAGTAAATGTTATGTCAGAAGAAAATTATTCCACAAAATATTATTAAATACAATGGGTATTTTTATGGATTTACAAATGTATGATTCCAGTGTGTAGCCATCAAACATTCAATATGTATATAATTTTTGGTTTTCATTTTTATCTGTTATCTGTTTTTTTGTTGTTCTTGTTGTCTGGAATGTGCTTATTTACAGATTAAACACAGTTGAATGTGTCGTATGTATGTATGTATGTACGTTTCATAATATTTGGCAATAACAGTTTGATTACCTATAAACTGGACATCAACAGTGGCGGAAAGGATGGGGAGAATTTGCATAGAACGGGAATAAATTAAACCAAAACCTCACAAATGATTTGGCTGGCCTTGCAACCGTAATAAAATAGATTTTTAATTAAATGTGTAATATTGGAAAATGCAATGATTTGAAAAATGTTAAGGGTAATTTGCGGATTTGTACCTACATGTAGGTACATACATTCACATATAATAATGTATATGTTTAAATACATGAATGTTCATAAATATTTGTAAATCACAATATTGTGTGTTTCTGTAGAGGGGAAAGCAACAGAAAAGGGAAACATTTGGAATTGTTCACCTCTAAAAAGACGGTGACATTTAGAGTTAAATATCGAATTGTCTTGTTTGAGCTAAGTTTAATATCAATTGATTGCACCGCAGTGCTTAACGATTAAGGACAACAGTTCAGGAATCTTATATCTGTCGAGGACTGTATTATATTTTTTTGTTAAGATTTCCATAGTGACTAAAGAAATTTGTGTGAAACAACAACAACGACTGCCAAAGCACATCTCTCTTGTAGATATATTCATAGTTGGTTCACTGAAACATCATGGAAGTTTCAGTTACAGTAAATTGGTTGGAACCAGTGTGGCCTGTTTACATGTTAGTCATACATATGTGTTTGCAGGTTTTTGACTCAAAAACATCGGTTGCGATTACTTTTACTATGACAGAGATATTTACGTTAACGGGCAATAAAATCGCTAGCAGAAACATGTTTTGATGTTCATAACTGGATATTTGCAGTCGGCTTCAGGCTCACTATTTATATGGGAAGGCCAGTATAACAATGGTGTCGAAGATCACCACGTTTTCTACCATAATGCAATGTTACTCATGTTTGTATACAATTCACTGACCATTTTTCCCAAAGGTCTTATTATCATAAAGTTAGTTAGCTATCGAACAGTACGTGAAGGCATAGGTAAAACTTTTGAAATTATAAATGCGATTATCAGAAACATTAAAATACTATCTTTTTGAAAATGTGGTTTAGTATAAATGAAGATTTTGAAGGACCAAATATCAATGTATCAGCCCTAATCGTGCTTTTAATGAACATAGTCAAGTTGTACATGCAGTGGAAAAGTGTGAAAACTATTGGGTCAGCGGTTGTATGAAAATTATTTTGTTTGGATTTCAAGTCATGCTTGTTGGTACATGTGAGGGCTTGTCATATAACTTCGTTCTCTTCTCTACTGCATTAATGAAGAGGTTGAAGAGAAATCTACTGGCTCCAAAATCTCCTGGCTCTAAAATCTCCTGGCTCCATTTGAATAACGGAAATGCAAATAAAACAATAAACAATTAATGAACTACATGGAGTTTTGAAATAAAAGATTAAGAACAAATTATACAAAATCGAAAATTACAAATTAAAAACACATATTTTTATGAACCAATTTTTCGCACACTTTTTTCACGGCAACCGCATGCAATGATGGCGGTACGAACTAAGTCCCCAATGAACTAAGTCCCCAAAACGAAAATGAACTAACCCCCCAAAATTTTATACAGGAGGGAACAACAACGATTTTTGGGGACTTAGTTCATTATTTGGGGATTTATTTCAGTTTCAAATTTAGGGAGTTAGTTCATAATGAACCAACTCCCCAATTCCAAGGAACGAAATAAATCCCCAAAACTATTTTTGGGGAGCTAGTTCATTTTCACTAAATACCAAAATTATTAAAAATTCCGCGAAGTCTTCATTGCGGATAATTTCCAAAAATTCAATGCTTCTCTAGTTTGCTGGAGAGCTTGGAGTTGAATCCTTCCAAAGAGCTAGTAGTTCGCACTTTCTGCAAGTGTACAGAAAATCCGGAAGGTGTGATCTGAAAAATCATAATGAAAAACTTAAAGTGGTTCAATGTACAAGTAAAGAGGATCGAACAGGATTAGAAAAAAATCTTCACAAACAAGAGCAACAAACATGTAACAGAAGTAACCGATTATGTTATATTTGTATCTATTTCATTTGCACAAAAAAGGTGGGGTTCCACGTACAGAAGGCAAGAGGTGAAGTTAGAAAAAAAAAATCGGCGCCGATTTCATTATGAAATAAATCCCCAATTTTGGGAGGTTAGTTCATTTTCGTTTTGGGGACTTAGTTCGTACCGCCTGCAATGATATTTTGAGTTTATGTGAGTGAGTTGCTCTCTCACAATGTAGTAAAAGAAATTGTTATACAATTTGGTCATAGCTATCTGGGCAAAAATAATATAAAACGAAAAATTAAAATGTAATTTTAATTTCTTGGCAATGGGAGAATTACTTCTAATGATTCATTTTCATTTCAAATTACAATTCTTCTTGGGAGTAGAACTTTTTGGTGTTGGGATTATATTTCTAGTGTAAATGAGCGATAATGTGACACAATAACTAACATATCGCTCATTTACTTCAATAGTGTAACAACTCAAAAAACGTTTTTTTCAGGAGAATCGTTTAAAGTTCTGAATTGCGGCTTACTTAGAGAATATTGCAGAAAACTCAAAGTTTTCCGAATAAAGTGGAGCCCTCACATATGTACGTGTAGTACACGCAGAACAAAAGTCAATTTAAAAAAGAGATTTACATCTTTTTCTAGAGTTGAAAAATAAAAAGTGACTGTGTATGCTTTTATACTACATATTACTAGCAACATACACCCTCCAATGACGCTCACTGTGGATGACTTTGTAGAAAAAATATGCCACAATTCACGCAATAGATTTCCTTTACAGACTAAGTTTACTATGTACTACTCACATGACAGAGGGAAATTTGCTGTATAAATGCTAAACATTAACCAAAGTTTAATTAATTTCTATTAAAGTTTAATTAAGTAGGGCCCAAGATTTTACTCATTAAAACTTTTTTTTGTTTTCGATAAACATTATTTCCTACCGCCACTTTGCCTTGGCCCTCAACGTAAACTAAAGAAAACAAAGTCATCATTGCCATTTCCCTCGCCATCATCTCATACCGATTCGATTCATTGGCCCTCAAGTATTGCATTACAGTGGATATAAAAAATATCGACAGGAGGAACAAACATTTTATATATGTAGGTACATACTTATGGTGAAAGACTTCTGAAGTGTCCGAGTCTAATTAGAGAAATGTTGTCAGTATATCCTCGCCGTACCGGATAGGAGGTTATATGCATGTGTATAAGTTGGTATGTGGAAGGGGGTCTAAATACAAGCTTATTATCGCATACTGCCAAAAAAAACAATTTTCCAGTATTCGATAATAAGCTTGTATTTCGTTTCTTTTAAATGAACGCACTTTTTGGGCTACGTTGTTCAAGTGTAAGGCGATTTATTTAGTTCCACAAAGATATGATGCTGATCTTCTGCCAATATTTGGAGCAGGAAAGAGTTGTTATAAAGTCGAAAGCCGATTCGAGGGCGAATGAACCACATACCGAGATATCTCGGGATTTAACTATTACAATTAATTCGTTGTGACTATGTCGGGTTGTTTTTTACTATATGGTCAAATTGACAAATTGTTATATTTTGACCTGAACAGTTACGTCAATGTCTTCCCCCATCCCAAATATAGCTACTTATGTATGTACATCTAATGAATAAACAAAAATATTGTAAATAAACTAAAAGTTAATTAATGCACACAGCTTTCCCAAAAGATTTACTTTTTTCTTTTCATGGTTTTCGTCCTTAGACAGCGAAACAACGCCACGCTTGCAAGTAATGTGAAGATGGTGATGATAAAGTAAAAGTTTTTATAGTCCTACTCTGTTGTTTTTTTTTTGCGATTCGCCCATTTTCATGCTGAAGAAATCGTTAAGATTTTTCTTAATTATTTCTTCTCTTTTTTTTTTTTGCTCAGCTTTACTTTTTATATGCCTTCGTAATATTAAGACAAATGGCCAAATAATGAGGTGCAAAGTTTGATGGTGTTGTAACGGCCGATGTTGTTGTAATTGTTGTTGGCATATTAACAAAAGTAATGAATGAATTATAGGTGAGAAAAAGAGATTATAATAAATTAGGCCAAAGTAAAGTTTGATTACATTACGGGAGTTTTTGGTCTATCCAGTCGGATGGCCGATGATGTTGAAGAAAGTTTCGTTTCTCAGAAGTATTTGCTGCTTTCCAGATGAAATAAACGTATAGCACCTGCTTAGTTTGTAAGTACACCCATGAAGCAATGAATAAAAAGTCATGGACCATTTGATTAAAAAGATCTTAAAGGTGTTCAAAAACGGCATTCCCCTATATCATTTAACCCATTCTCTTTAAATTTATAACATTTATTTCTTCAACTAATTGTTATTGCATTTTATTTGTATTTAATCACCATTGAACAAATATACATACGTAATATGTCGTATGCCATAATTACTGTAATAAACATAATTTAATTTTCTATGTGATGTCACTTCAAATATCTGTTTGTTTGTTCGTCGTTTCGTTGATGGTACAAAAAGGATAAATCCCTGGCACATGGAATTCTATCAGTAATGACATTAAGATTTATAAACTAATACAATTGCAACAACATCAACGCAACACTCCATAAATCCAGACAACGTCATTGGGAAAACTGTGTTAAGTAAAAGAGCCGATGTTATTGTGCGGTGTGGTCGACCTACTAATGCATTTCGCATTTATGAATGTGTTGTGGCTGACAATTTTGAACAAAAAGGAAAAAAAAAAACAGAAAACAGTTCCGAATTTGGCATCATCTGAATTACTATGGTCAATTGAACTAAATGTGCTAACCAACTTCATTATGACAAAATTGTCGGCATTTATGTCGTTCAAGTACAGGAACATTTTTTGTGATTTATAAGAAATTAATGATATAGAATTAAAACTCTGTCATCGGAATTATCAAATGGACCCCCTCAAAGACTTAATTATTTTAGTACTTTCCGAGACTTTCCCATTTGACATGCCTGGCTATGGTTAAATTTGGCTGGAAGAATTTCTAATTAAATAATATCCTTTTTTCCGATACTATTTAAGACTTTTGTAAAAAAAAAAGGAATATATGAGCTGTGACTAGTGAAATCTTCCAACTCTCTTCCAATTCTTCTGAAAGCTTACCTCCTCTACAAACCCACCATGTAATATAATGTTCAATAGATTTTCTTCTGAAAATATCGGAAGAAAAGTCTTGCGTTGGCTACATCGATTGAATCAATGTTTCTGTTGCAAACATTACCTCGAATTAATAATACCAGAGCGGTGTGACATACCGACATAAAAAAAAAATCTTGCAAATTTCCTTGAGATATTTTTCACATGACAGTATGTGCAAGTGAACGAGCATGTATCTTGGAGCTGATATTTGGAGCTTCAAGGGAAATTCTCGCATGTCTTAAATGTACAGATGTATGTCTTAAATACATTAAGCCACACTATTATATAATTATTCACTTATAATTTATTGAGTTTTATACACATACAAACTACCCAGTTGGCCATGTCGTTTCAATATTCTCGGCAGAACCACGGCAAATCGTGGAGGACAACTACAGAAAACTTGAGGAAATTTAAACACAACCGTCGTAAAAATCTTTAAGGAAAAGATGAACGAAACTTTTAATCGTAAGTCATCAGAATATTTAAAACATATATAGGTATGTATGTATTGTACGTAAGTTTGTGAAGACTCTACGCAGTTGTTATTCCATATCCATAAAGTTATCTACTACCAGACGACACTCCGTTATACAGGGGCCATGTAACAACAAAAACAGAGTAAGATTAAATTACAAGAAACTGTCGCCCATCTTCTATAGAAGTTCACCGACGACAATGCTCGGCGATGAAGCTTGGAAAACAAATAGATGCACTTGTTGTAGTACTAGATGTAGTACTTGTTGTTAGCGACAATTGGATAAATTCCCTGTTGCAAATTTAAAAATATCATAAAGGAATCACCTCTTCGTCGACAATGTCATCTAAGGCGATTTGGACAACTGGGTATATATCAACTGCTGCACATATTACCACATACACACACACACACGCATAAACATACAGCAGTTTGGAAATCTATAATAAAGACAGCAGCAAATTACTTGCCATGTATCTGTGTGAAGAGATTTTGTCTGCGTGCGAACGGATGTGGGTGCTTTCGCCCGTGTGTATGTGTATGGCTATGTTAAAAGGTTCATTACTTTATATTATTATTTTATTGTTGAAATTCGATTAGTAAAATGTTGCTTTTCACTTAATTCCATTTGGGATTTGAGTTGATACAACATATTTGAATTTGTATCTTCTCTTTCATTGGAATAGATGCAACAACAATTCTCTTTGTCTATATGTATATAGATATGTGTGTATGTACTTAATGTTGCCATTGCTGTTGTGATTTGATTTTCCATGTTGGATGCGTATATATTTGTACATGAATCCAGCGGCGGAATTCGCGGATGGCCATCCTTTTAAAGGCCATCGCATTTATCTACCATTAGATTCAGCTCATTACTGTGGGGTAGAATATGAAAGAAGGAATACAAAAGTATTACACTGAGATAGGTTTCATTTTCATTTATGATACAGATTCATTTATGATCGGGATTTTTTAGTATTGGGTGAAGACATGTCAACCGCTTGTGGCGAAAGGCATCAGTGTTGGTTATACATATTTAACGATTGGTGTTAAATGTAGAACTTGAGTACAGTATCATACCTTAATTTCTTTAGATATCATTATTGCTTTTATGCTTAAAGTACTTTTAAAACGGTATAATTTTAATATTCTCCACCATTCAGCAAATGTGTTTCTAATAGCGGGAAAGAATAGAAATAATCTGTTAAATAATAAATAGTACTCGACATTAGTAGACAAAAATTAACCGATTTAGTATTTCACAGTTCCCTGGTACAGTGGAACAAAATATCCGTTTGCGATGGCATTAGAGATATATTCCGAGACAACATATCAAACGCCAATAAAAATTCATAAAATTCGAAACGAATTGGACGTGAAATGTTGAGTCGATATTCCAGGAGTTAGTCCGACACTCTGAGCTACGCTATTCATTTCGTTCCACAGAGATATGATACCGACTATTTGTCACGATTTGAAATGGGAACGAGCTGTCGCTGTCAAAAACACGTTTGATTTGAATAACAATAACCACTGGTCATTTATTAAACTTGTAATTCAAAGCCCATTGGCATATTAAAGCTAAATTACAATATGTATCAAAAATAGAGTAATCTACTTGATAAAGGTATAGTAAAAATAAATTACTATATAAATATATTAATTAAATATAAATATTATTTAGGCGCCCCGTTAGGCGAGTTGGTAGCGTGCTTGCCTATCAGCGTGGGGGTTGTGGGTTCGATTCCCACCAGAGGCTTTGGTCTGTCGCTGCAAAAAAAAAAATCTAAACATATGGTCTTTGTCACCCGGTTTACCCTTGGACCCAAAATTAGAATATAAATTTACTTTGTATTGTAATTAATAATAAATAAATAAAAAAAATAAATATTATTAATATCTGTCCATAATCAATCTTGGCTTTCTCTCCAGAGCGCCAGTAAAAATAAATTACACAAAATCGTTTTTACTAGTGCGAATGGTAAAGGTCTATTCAGAGCACATTTGTATGATGGATTAAATAAAGATCGACAAGAAGGCCCTGCTGACCCTGCACTCCATCGGAACGATACTTCAAATATCGAAATGGCATATACACGATGCACATGCGTTAGTGCTAAAAGTATACTTGATTGTTTGGTATGTTTATGTATACCTCAAATAATTCACAGTGTGCCTAATTATTATGCAAAACAATATAATTGATTTTGCATATACCTGTGAATACTCGAATCATACATATTCATTATAAAAATTGCTTTAATGAGTATTTAGTCTATTTAGAAAGTCAGAACATGATAGTCTGTTGACCGAAGGGATTAGTCACAGATCGTAGATGATAACATATTACTCCCAGTTTACATCAAAACTCAGGCTGTTTGAATTTTATGTATTTTTCAATGATAATCGCACAGGGATCTTTTATCTCGCAAAGTAGCGAAATTATAGCTAAACAAAGCGCCCCGTTAGGCGAGTTGGTAGCGTGCTTGCCTATCAGCGTGGGGGTTGTGGTTTTGGTCTGTCGCTGCACAAATCTAGCCATATGGTCTGTGTCACCCGGTTTACCCTCGGACCGAAAATTAGAATATAAATTTAATTTGTAATTAAATAAAATAAAAATATAGCTAAACAACTCACAAGTCCACTTGTTTTTTATTTGTTCAAGGTATGCCAGGCACAAGATTTGTACATTTATTTTATTTAAGCGTCTTTTTTCGCCACTCTTACTTAGAGGAAAAGACCAAAATTCAATAATTGCAACTATTAAATTGATGGCACTTATGTCGAGTTTAGGAAATTAAAAACATCTCCTCGAAGCGTTCACCCCCTAACTTTTCTCATTTCACACAATATGCAAATGCTATTACCTTCAAATACAACTGAAACATGCATATTACGCATTTAACGGATTTTTATAGATTCCTTTTTGGCCCAAAAGGAATTCCCTCAACGCCAATAACACATCGATGATTATGGCCACGTTCGGAAAAGGGATCGAAATCATCATCATCGACGACATTGACGTCGGCTAACTTTCTGGTTAAACAAATTCTTTTCAAGTTTAGTAATATTGACAAAAGTTTTGTTTATTTCTCGTCCTTTTCCAACTTGTTGGATATTTTTGTGTGCCTGCGTGTAGGTGAGTGCGTATGGGTGTGCATTATGTTCTCATGCTGATTGAAATTAGTTGATGCATAAAAAAGTTTTGTTTGCAAACAATTTTCTTCAAATGCCCGAGAAGATGAAAGCATACCGAAGTGGAAATCACACTCGCATACATGTTCAGCGGAAGTGGAGGATAAAAGGTACACACAGGATATGAACATAAGCGTTACAAACACCACTCACACATTTCAACGTACAGACATTTGAAATGTTAACAGAAATTATGACTATTTTGCATATTTGTTTGTTTGTTGGTTGGTTGGTTCGTTTCGTTAAACTTTTGCTTCTTTTGTTGCCCTTTTTATTTGTCTTTGTCTCAATACCAGAGGTAGTGGGTTGTGGTGAAACATAAGTAAGAATCGTTTTGCCAACGGATACACATACTTTTGCGTCGAATACTTTTCTAGAGTCAAAAATCAATGAAGAGAAAGTTTTTCCTTTTGAATTTGTGCGGCATTTCAACACACATATTATTGGCAATAAAGGAATTTACGGCTTTTTCTACATTTTTTTTTCGGTAAAACGGAAAAACAATCACCAAGAATTTTTGTTTTCGTAAAAGAATATCATCATGGCTTAAGGTGTACACCGGTCCACAGAATATGAACAAATTGTACATATTCGCTGAAACTCTGCTTGTCATGATTTTTCCGTATGTACTACCAGTGACATTATTGTTCAACTTTAACAGAAATATTTGGATGACGGAAAAAATATTTTCCCTTGCTCTTACATTGAGAATACCTACTGAAGACTCAACGAATCCTGAAGATTGTCATAATCTCAGGTCTAACCAACCTTTAATATGTCAAACTTAATGCATAATGATACCTACAACTGGCGGTTAGCTTTTAATCGTAGGTGGCGAAAATAGCTAGACTCAAGTAGACAACACTGTCGTCAAAGTGTCATCATCTCGTCCAAATCGGCGGTAAATACAGAAAATATGGAATCCATATATTATCACATGAGATACAAAATGACGTAAAACCATGAGGATTTCTACTGGCGATAAAACATTATTTCTCACGCACCCTCTTTTCAAATTATTTGACGACCTGTGTATTTCATCATTTTTACTAATCATAAATTTGGATAACTTTTTTCCATTGAACAAGCATAATGTACAAAAAAAAAGTATAATCAAAAACCTCGTAAATTATTTGTTAAAGTTATGTTTGTTTTACAAATTTGTATGGCTTACAGCAAATATTTCGTACCTGGGCGCACAAAAAGAGTAGGAGTAGAATGTTAAGGCAACAAAAACAAAATATTTCAAAAACAATTTACGATGGTTCAATCCGTTGTACATTTCGATTTGAATTAGTAATTTCGTAATAAGGCCTACAGCCAATTCTGTCATACAAGAGGAAAATGAGCAATCAGAATCCAATTACCTTTAGTTTGGTGTAACATGTGCTTGGAGTTTAAAGGGCATTTCAGTTAATCAGATCAGAGTGAATTTTCATATATTTGTGTTGTTGGTGTGGGAAGAATGTGAATTTCGTTGAATTAATTACACCAAGGTAGGACGGCTCTTGTGGTTTTGTAATATCAAATGGACTACATAGTTGAACGGTTTACCCTTTCAGGCGATCAAGCAAATTTGCCGTATTCAGTTGTGAATATCACAGTTTTATCTAACGGATAAGAGTCCCCATATCATATTCCTGATGGGCAGAAGCATTCGATACGTTGGAGGGTTTGTAATGTAAGAGTGCTAATGTGTGTCTAATTTCCAATTTCTACACTAATTTTGAATGTAGCGATGAACGTAAATACGTGAAAGTATTCGTTGGCTATACATATACGTATTTAAACCACAAACATACAATATAATGTTTGTAGTATGGAGTAATTGAAAAGTGTTGCCACCGTTGCGTTGCGTATGTTTGCTAGGGGTCATACGAGGGGTCAAATTGGAGTTCATTGTGAAAAAATCAACTAAAGTCACCACATTATGTGGCAAAGCCGTAGATAACTATAACTATGGAGTACTGGTATTCATTCGAAAAGCCGCTATGTTTTTGAAATCCTTAACACGAAAAATAGCAGAACGTGGGAAACTCTAATTCTTCATAACCACTGACGCTCTGGTGTTTTGTAACTGATGAGGTTACAACGATGCTGTCACCCAAGCATGTTATAACTTGACTCAGTAAACTAACCCAGAGAATCAGTTCAAGAATTCGCTGTTTGTGCGGATCCTTTGGATCCAAGCACCAGGACGAGATGGCAAGTCTACGCGGATCTTCCTAATCACAAGACTAAAAATAAAGAAATATGTATTTGTGTTAACAATTTCCATACGCCACAGATGTATAAACGTACTCCTCTAATTATCAGTCTAGAAAGCTGATAAACCACAGCCGTTTTTTTCGCATATTGATCAAAAGCAAAAACCGCAGGTTTCACAATGCAATGAATCGGTATTTCAGCTTTTAAGGTTTTTAAAAATCTTGTACTCTCTCTGGAACGCTTGTAGTCTATATGCATATGAAGCTGAATGTGAACAACAGAAAAAATAATTCCAGAAAACGGTTAGGAGCACTCACACATTGCCTGTAACAATCGCCTAACATAGCGGCTAATTGGAAACTTCTGTCAAGCTCTACGCACAACCGACCGTCCCCATAGTTTACCAATACTAATGATTGCACTTTTAACACTTTACGCCACAAGCACTACAGCATATGACATTTTCTGGCCCATGTCCAAATGGATGCAATGGCACACCGACAATATCACATCCTCACTAACAACTACAAACAGAAGGAACACAATAATAATTGTTAAGTGAATTTGCATGTTTTCTGTTGTTCATGATGGTGGCGTCAATGAAGTGTTGTCGTCTTCTTTCCAGATGACCCACAAGCCAAAATGTTTCTGCAAAACTCAAAAAAAGGCCACAACACAACATTAACAAACTAAAATTAAATAAACAATCACAATAAATGTTTATAATGATCATACAAACTCCGGCAGGACACTTGGGGACATACATACATACATATAAGCTTTTATATGTATGCATATCAAACACTCTCTCTGTCTTGCAATTGCAATTGAAATTTGCCATCGTCCG
This sequence comes from Hydrotaea cyrtoneurina, assembly GCA_958296145.1. Classification (NCBI taxonomy): domain Eukaryota; kingdom Metazoa; phylum Arthropoda; class Insecta; order Diptera; family Muscidae; genus Hydrotaea; species Hydrotaea cyrtoneurina. Next base: position 70,917,101 of record OY282516.1, on the reverse strand, counting down.
TCCATCTACATTTTCAATTACTTGACTTTTTGAATATATATATTTTTTTTTGTTTGGAAAACGTTAAAATAATTATGTTTGTTGTTGTTGTCCTCAAACATCCTTAATTTGACATAAAACATAACATCGACAACAGCAAAAAAAACACAATATCATACATGTACAGAGTCCTGACGCATTGAGTAGGAGGATGAGGATGGTATGGCAAGGCTAGATGTAGTCGTTTGTGTGTTCGTAACGTATGTACAATTTGAGAGAATTGGGTCTATTGAATGGACACAGGGTATTTATGTACACCGCATTCCTACAGGGATTATTATGAATTCCCTGAGATTGTTGACTTTGCTTTTAAAAATGCTAAAGGCTTTTCCGGAAGTATTGTCAGACCAAAGATTAGACATAAATAAATAGAACAAAATACTGCACTTTTTTGTTGTTCAAACATTAGGTGATTCTACAACCTGTTTTTTCTGGGCCTCTTCATCATAAGAAATAAAACCACTTTTATTGGAAACATTTATGCTTCAATACATGCTACAGTTCGTAAAATTAAAACAATTTAGAAAACAGTAGTTGTTTCTGAGTAGAGTTAGAAATGTTCGCTCCCTATACATGATTAGGATTCTAACCGCGCGGGAAATTTAATTGGATTTTAGACACAAATCTAATAAAAACCATCCGTCCATGTTTGATACAGACCCCATACCAGATTCCCATAACATTTAATAAAAAATACTCCTGAATTGGCAACCCTAGTCATGTAAATCTGATATAGAAATGTAAAGTAGCACTGAATATACTGTAGTTATTTTAAATAAAGATTTTAAATACAAAATTTGTCGGTTTATGTCACATTATGGGCAAATTTACTTCCTCCAATTCCGATACGCTGAACAGACAAAGGGGATGGCGAAAATTTAAATATGATTAGCATTGAACTGCGCATTTAAACATATAAACACGTGTATCCAATATTTTAACGCATTTTGTGATTTACTTTAATTGGCCCCTGAGGTTTGAATTACAATTAAATTGGAATAATACAAATAAGTCGAGTTTATGATTGATTGAACATCATTCAAATGTTACTATGTATTAGGAAAATCGAACTTCAAAGACTGTAGTGTAGCCTGGCACGAACATCTAAAGAATTTTTTTTTTGCCACTCGTAAATGCTGGCGACTTTATAAGTAAGATATACATAATGCAGCTATTTGTAATGGAGCTTTGCCAAAAATAGTGTTCCAACAACCCGAAAAATGTAGCGACGAAACAAAGAAAACATACTCGGTCGAACTCTTGCAAGTGAGAATTAGTCTGCCAATACGAGAAATAGTAATGTCAGCATTCAAATTGAAAAAAGGATTGTGAAAACTTATCTAGACCAAAGATTTATTTCTTAATTTCTTAGCGCTGAAACAAGAGTACTTCTGAAAACAGATGATGCTAATCTGTATTTATTCTAGCGAAATCATTGGTCCCATATACTGTTATATAATTGTCGAAGGAATAAACCTCTGTAAGTTGATCGAAATTAAAAACAGAACAGTTTTCTTCTGGACGGTGACACACGTCACACTGCACGGGATATCATGAACCAATTGCGAATAAAACGCAAAAAAATTAAACAGTGAATAAAAATGACAAAGGAATTGTGAACATATTGTTCGTTGTTGGACCTAATTCGTAGAGAAGCCCATTACTACATTCTTCGATGGCATTTTTAAAAAAAACACATTCGCGATAGCCACGTTTTCGGGCAAACTAAATTGTTGAAAATGATAAACATATTATTTCTGGTAAGGATGAAGCTCCAATCAAAATCCTTTTATCTATAAAATATAATTTGGTGAACGTTCTCTGTCGGTAGCCAGAAACAATACCAATATATTAAACACTTAAAGCTCTGAAGCATTCTGTATTGTGTTGATGTTTAGAGAATAAAACTTTACGAAGGCTTTGCCCACCATCTGTTGTTATCCACAAGCAACTAATAATGTGAAAGTTGTGGAACACTTGGGAAGCTTTTAGGGAAAGAAAGCACACTCATACAACTTTCAGAAGTCACAATAGATAGGTACAGAAATTGAGTACATCTTAAATCGGTCGGATTAATGAGGATGTGTCAAGCAGGCTAGAAGTGCTTTCGGCTAAATATATATATGGACTAATATCATAAGTATATGGACTAAAAAAAATATGGCGTTCACCACATATCACAAGTATTTTCAACGCATGCGTTAAAGCGGTTCCTTCGTACAGAAATGAATCATGGCTTTCTAGTAATGAGACAAGGCAGCGACAAGTTATTATTAACAATAGATTGCACATTATATTATATATTTCTGCCCAATACCATAACTAAAGAAAACATCTGGAGGTTGACCAACGAGGAAACCAAAACACCAAACACAAATTAAATTCAGAAAGTTGAAGTGGATAGAACATACCAGTAGAAAGCAAATTACAGGCGTAACTAGAAAGGCCTTGGAATTGAATGAAGGAAGCAGATAACGAGAAAGACCCAATAGTCCTTGGCGCAGAACCCTAGGAAGAAGCTATCACTAATTTTAAATCATGGGAAGAAGCGAAAATAATTGCAACCAATAGATCAATAGACCAATAGAAGTTTTAAAGCCCTATGTTCCCTTTAGAGACAAATAAAGCAAAACAAATATTAAAAACCCATACTTTCCAGTAAAAGTATTTATTAAAAAAAAAGCGCTGATCGTAAATATATACATGTTCAAAACGAACTAACTTAAACTAATAAAAGTGTTCCGTATGAATAACTTCCTAAGCGAACGAATTTTTTTTCATATACATAAGGAATTACAGTTTATGACAGAAGATATTTGCATGTGTTAATGGATCCCTGGGATTTCACACAAATGCGGAGATTCCTATAGGTACTCATATTTTTGGGAATTGGTTAGGGTTGCATACAAAAAATGTAAAGCAAATTGTGGTCAAGTTCCAAAACTGCCTTACTTGACTGTGTTTGCAGAAAGTTCCATAGATATATTGCTCCGCCTTTTCCATATCACTGAACCCTTTTATTGGATGCCAATGGAAAAAAGTTGACTGCCTTAAAAGCTAAATCTTTCTTTTCAGTGTTAATTAATTTTTTGTAATTTATTTCGTAATTGTTCATAGAATGCGTAGATTTTTAATTAGTGTAGGAGAATGTTTATTGTTTAAAATTCACGCAATTTTTGTGACAATATTTTTTAATTCCCTGTAGTTGCAGCATCCCATTGATTATGGAATAGGTACTGCCGGAGTATTTCCCCCCTTTCGAGAAGATTTTAAATAACCGTGAATAATGGTCGTAAACTTAGAATTTCTGATTTAAACTATAATTACATCAACAACACTTAAAAAATCACTTACCCCATCCATGCTTAGTAGCAAAACTCCACGCAAAAACGCAGGAAATCATTTCGTCCTCGTGCGAATCTCCAGAATTCTGTGGCGACAGTGGTTGCTCCAAACTGGATTCAAAAGACGTAGTACGGCATGTCTTGCATTGAATCTCAAATTTCATGATCATAAACTTATTATTTGAGAATTAAATTCAAATTACATTTATAACATTTCGCTTACCCCATCCACGCTTGAAAAGGTCACTTTGAAGCAAAACTCCAACATAGTTGATATATTTGGGTAGTGGAGTCATATATCTTCTGGTCCGTCTCCATGATGCGATGTTCGCCTTCATGTGGATAGCATCTTATTGCATCCATTCCAGGCCCATTTCGTGTGGACAAAAGATCCAATAGACCATGTCCATTTAATGCTCCGTAAATGTAATCCAAACTATCTTCATCTCACTATAGTTTCCATCCTGACTTTGGGAATAGCAAATACAGGAACTCATGTAAATACTGAACTATGCTGACGTATTCCATATGTAATCAGTATTGTGGTCAGTATACACCAGTATGACCAAATTATAAAACATTTTTGTGTTAATTTAATGTGTATATTCCAATTATTACATTTAACTCTGCACAATAGACACTTTTTGCGAGAAAAGAAAAAGAAACGGTAAATTAAAATCATGGTGAGACGTGATTTGTGGTAGTCAAGCAAATATCACAGGGTGTTATGAACAATCTTAATTAACCCAGGGTTGCACATAAGCATGTTCACACCATACTACAATCCGTACTACAATTGATCGTAGTTGTTTAGTCGAAATATGATAAAATCTCTTTACAAAGTCGAATATGCTCATTTCTGTTTTTGTACCCAGAGTCCATGAATCCGAAGCACTGGCCCAATATAATACTCTGGAAACCACCTTAAAGAACAATGCTAACACAGAAAACAAATCTACTTAAAAAAACTCTGATGGTATATTCAGTTCTTGAATCAACCTGATGTAGACCGAATATCATATGCAACTTTTCAAATACAATAATTGTAATAGATTCCGGGAAAAACTCCATATTATTTATGTAGGTTTTCAATACATATTGAGACATCGGTATTTGTATTACCAATTCTGCGTATTTCGATTTTAAATCTACTGGAATGTTAATGTAATCTGATTGCCAGCTTTAATCTGTTCTAAGTAAAATACGGTAGATTTCGATTTTATTCGCGATTATTAATAATACTAACTTGTAACTGAAAAATCATGTAAAAAAAACTCGCATGGTTCAAAATTTAGCGGCAAGACTACTAAATCCATGGCAACGTAATCCGCTACTTCTTTCTTTCTTTAGCACCTTCAATATAAGTGGAATATACATACATATGTAAAAATGGATCGATCTTATCTAGTTCTTGAGATCTGACTTTAGCGGACTATTCTCGTACTCCAAAGAAATCACAATCATTTGGATTTCGTACCAAAATTTATTACAATTTGTATGGAAAGTGATAGTCAAAATCCGGAGAATTGAGCATAAATTCTGTTATTATAACGCATAACACGAGATGTTCAAACGGTTTCAGAAACTTCAAGGTTCCGATCTAATGTTGTGATTATTGAATATTGTGATTATGGTGTTTTTTATTGTGTCGCTTTGGAATGAATGGAATGATACCCGAACGAAAAGTTTATAATTTGAGTTTTAACAAAACGAATACTACACTTAAAACTTAAGAACTTAAAACCGCTAACTGAGATTAAAGAAACCAAACTTTCGAAGTTGTATTATTTTTGCTCGAATTTTGAAATATTAGTCCTTGAAATGATGATATTACGTGCAAATTATTACACAATTGCACTTTTTCCATCTAAATTTCTCTTTTACAATCGTTTGGATTTGACGTTTCATTTTATGGAAACTAAAAATTTAAAGCTTACACTCAAGAAAAAATTGTCATTCAATGTACGGAAACGGAAAAAGACCGTAAATATATAGGGTTATCCATTTCGTGGTTTCAGAAGTATAGGGCTGCAATTCGACATCTATCAAACTAAGTTCTTAAACCATTTTTTTCTTTTCTTTGTGTCGTGGCGACATCAAGTGGCCAACAAGATCATGCGATTTGACACCATTAGATTTGTTTGTGGGACTACGCGAAATACCGTGTTTATGCAGATAAACCATAAGCTTTCGAGCACTTAAGAACCAACATTCGTCAAGTTATGGCTGAGATACCGCCCAATATGTGCCAAAAAAGTGGTCCAAAATTACCTCAAAAGAATCAATGCTTGCAACACTTTGCGTGGTGGTCATTTAAATGATGTAGTGCTTCACACATAATGTCAACGTTCAAACTTTATAATAAAAAAGAAATATCATGAAAAAAATATTTTATATGTGTTTTATTTACGTTTACTTTTAAAAAGCAAAGTGGATAACCCTTTATTTATAATAATACAATATAAATAATGAAAACTAATAAGCACGAACTTGTGGCCAATTGTCTTCGAAACAAAAGAAAAATATAGAAAATCAACTAAGTCCCCTTTTCCACAGGCAAATTTTTATTTGGCAAATTCTGAGTTTGTAGGCGAGAGGGGTGCGAGGAAGAGAAACAAAACTTTGCCTGTTCAGAATTTGCGGTACACGCAAATTCTGCTTTGCTCTGTTTGTTGCAAACAATTTTGTTGACATTTCCTTTTTAACCTATTCGTTTTACTGACACACAGCCGGCTGACTCCATATCAAACGCGGATTTTGTACAATCCAAAATCTCTTTTATTAAATTATGTTTACACTCCTTGTCCATTATTGCACCGATTTTAAATTATGTATACACTTCTTCGAAAAATTCTTTAAAATGTAAACACTTTTGACGTTTCTTTCTTTCTTTTGTATTTTGATTCGCAAATTTGGCAAAGAAAAATTTGCTAGTGGAAAAGCAAGCGAAAATTTCAAAAGAGAAAACAAAAAATTTGCCAAATAACAATTTGCCTGTGGAAAAGGGGACTAAGAAAAATTGAGGGTCCACATGTGCACGTGCAAGTTTATCTCAAAAATGTTGTCGCAAGAGTAACTTAACAAGTGTTAAGCGGTTTTAAACAGAAACAAAATGTTCCCCTATACCACAAACTGTCAAAGCATTTGGGGAAAAGCATATACAGTGTACTCTCTCATAAGCGGACACCTAAGGAACTGAGAGAAGTACACAACACGATTAAAGTGGATTTGTGCTGAAAAAAGTGTCCGTTTATGAGAGGTGTCCGCTTAAGAGAGGTGTCTGGAAGGAGAGAGTACACTGTACAAACAAATATTTTTTTTTTTTATAAATACGTCAACATTTTGTTTTTTTGTACTCCAAACACGTCAGAAGAAATCTTTATTTACAACTGAATGTTTTTTAACAACACAAAAACAAAATTACACATGAAATTACAACATAAATTGACACAAAAAATTTGCTGGGAACTCCAACAGGCTTGTGTGCAACCCTGAGATTATTTATATTTTTCATAACACCCTGTGATATGTGCTTGACAACCACACATCACGTCTCACCATGATTTTAATTTACCGTTTCTTTTTCTTTTCTCGCAAAAAGTGTCTATTGTGCAGAGTTAAATGTAATAATTGGAATATACACATTAAATTAACACAAAAATGTTTTATAATTTGGTCATACTGGTGTATACTGACCACAATACTGATTACATATGGAATACGTCAGCATAGTTCAGTATTTACATGAGTTCCTGTATTTGCTATTCCCAAAGTCAGGATGGAAACTATAGTGAGATGAAGATAGTTTGGATTACATTTACGGAGCATTAAATGGACATGGTCTATTGGATCTTTTGTCCACACGAAATGGGCCTGGAATGGATGCAATAAGATGCTATCCACATGAAGGCGAACATCGCATCATGGAGACGGACCAGAAGATATATGACTCCACTACCCAAATATATCAACTATGTTGGAGTTTTGCTTCAAAGTGACCTTTTCAAGCGTGGATGGGGTAAGCGAAATGTTATAAATGTAATTTGAATTTATTTCTTAAATAACAAGTTCATGGTCAAGCAATTTGAGCTTCAGTGCAAGACATGCCGTACTACGTCTTTTGAATCCAGTTTGGAGCAAGACCACTCAGCATTCTGGGGACAGCAAGAGGAAGAAATGATTTCCTGTGTTATTGCGCCAATTGCCATCATATATCAGCTACATATGGAGTTTTGCTACAAAGCATGAATGGGGTAAGTGATTTTATAATTATTATAAATGTATTTTAAGTTAAATCGGAAATCTACCGAAGAATATTCCACTACACAACATTTAGAATTATCGACGGTTACAAAAAAGGGTAATGACAAGATGACATTTGCACCTGACACTTAAAAAGCTCCCCCAAAACAATGTTTCGGTATTCGAAAGACACTAATTTTTCAATTTGAAACCTGCAGCACATAGCGTTGATAGTTATGGCCTTGTTGATAGTTATGGCGAACAACACATGCCGGGCGATTACTTTTTAAATTTCAGTGCATAACATTCGGATGATTGCTGTAGTTGTAGTATTTGTCGCAATTGCAGATTGCCATCTGAAAATCGATTCATTGCGTAGATACATAGAAGAAGAAAAATAGATTGCACTCCGATTCACGAAATAAGTTTCGAACATAAACCTACAATACATAATTTGTATATTACAACAGTTTTGCACTTTTTTAAGCGCACATGTTTAGAAAAATTTAAGAAGTTAACAGAATATATTCCGAAGCCATCTGATTCATTCAATCCGTACATTTGTTTGGTTGATCTTATTGGAAACTTATACATTAACGGTCAGTGCTTTTATTTTACAAAATAATCTTTTTTAAGGCTAGATTGAATTTATATACACTTTTTATTCCATCAATATATAACAATATGAAGAGAAAAGCGTTTTGTTTTTCTACTGAATGGTACATAAAGAAGTTTTGTTTTCCTGCATTTTTGCCGAGTATTATGTGCTTTTCACACTTCTCTGTTTTCGTTTGTAGTCCAGCAAAAGCCCTGTGATTTTATCCGTTAATTCATCTTTCAGGGCGACATCATTGATCACCGCTAAATTGACTTTAATGAAATTCAAGAAAGCAGCATCATATTCTTCATTGCTACAACTACTGGGAACTTGTTTGGTTGATGTCGGAATTTTTGTAGGTTTGGGAGTTTTTTTTGCTGTTTCTCTCCATTGGTTTGGCGTATTATCCGTACTGGTGGATGTTATTCTTAAGTTGTTCTCATTTGGATCATGTACAATTATTTCCTCTATCACAACCTCTTGTTGCTGTGGACGTTTACGCTTTTTAATTTTAGGTTCAGTTTTGACAAAAGAGTCATCAAATTCACTGGGGCTAAGTTCAAGAGGGTTTCGATCATTAGAACGTGTTCGTTTTGAAGGAGGCGTCATTTCATTGTCAGATAATGAGTCGTCTACGGATCCCTGAGTCATGCATTGACTGGAACTTTCATCGAACTGTAAAAAAAAGTCAGCAATAATTATATAATTCTAATTATACCAAAAGTACGGAAATGGGGTGTTTGATATAACGATTACGTTAAATGGCATGCATACGCAAAGAAATATTCCTAAGTTTTCATGAAATCCCGAAATCTAATTTTATTTCAATAGCATCCATCTGGATGTCAGACAACAATAAGTTTATATCAAAATCGTTAAATGCAAAATTTTGGGCCAGATCCCGATATCTTGAAAAAATTAATCAGTAAATACCTACTAAATGTAATATATTTTTACTAATATGTAACTTACTGTCTCATAGTCTATATCATCGTATTTTCCCTTTTGTACTCTAACGAATCTACTCAAGAAAGTGTTCAGCTTTTGAAACCAGTATGGATGAGGAGTGTAAATATTTTCAACGCCCTCGTTCGTTTGAATGAAATCCTTCAGCTTGTTCACTTCGCGACAGAATTGACTCCTTAAACTGTTGATTTTCGTCTAGATATAAAAAAATTTAATACAAATCGTTAAAATCAATGCAGGAAAAACACTTGCTAGGAAATGGTTCGTTCGGTGCAAAGAATGACATATACATTCATTATTGACATATTTCCCATGAATTTAGTTTACCAGTTTCTGTTACAGCATGTTGTTATATGTGTCCATTCTTTGGCTAGAACATCGAACGAAAATAAAATGCGTTATTGGCCATTTGCATTTTTGTACAATGAATCTGTTTCAAAATTCAACATGAAAAATTATTGCAATGTAATTTTTTTCGTAAATAGCAAATATCCCCTTGGATTATGGAATACGATTTTTGGCTTGTGTTTGCGTCGGTTGTTTTTTCAGTATCGCAACCCAATTTTCCAAAACATTGGTGAAGGTTTCTGGCTCCATCTCATTGCTGAGCAGAAATTGTCACACTCTGATAATGCATTAACGTCTTCCGAGTTGGCGGGACATTAGACAATAGAGTTGGATGCCCTACTATAACCTATCATAACCACCGCGCTCCTCTGTACACGGTCCGGAAGCTGCAAAGATGTGTTTGGAGCTCCTGCCCATATATGGTAGTTTATATTCCAAATAGCCACCGAAATGAGAATGCGATTCGATAGAAAATATGAGTTTTTCACGCAAAATCGATTGTTATCATTGTTGAGGTGCTCAAATGCCAATATTGGACCCCGTAAGCGAATAATGCGGGGTCTTTGTGTAAAATTCCAATGAGGCTGGCGCGTAAAAGTGCCGATAGCAAGTCGGTGTTCCATGACTACCCATCACACTCTCGGCTACAACTGCCACAATATCGTGTGGAGTGTTCTCCACTAGCATGCCAAACTTCGGACACCAGCTTCGTTGCATGACTTATTTCGGTCAGAACTTCTTTTCAACAAACACGCTTTTAATTTTGGAACTAATTGGTAACTTAGTATATGACATGTCAGAAATGCCACCGTCTTACGTTGTACATGCACAGACTTTTCCTAGCGAGTGTTATTTTTAAACAAAATCTTACCTTAACATCATTTGGCGTTACATTGGGCATATTTGGCAGTAGACTATTAGCTATTCGTGCCAAAGCATCGTTGCGAGCTCTTTTAATGTGATAATTTCGATGATTCGGATTGTAGAGACACTCGTGTTCCATCCAATTGTCGATCATTATCATGACGCGTTCTTTGGTCCACTCAATCTGTTGGTCAATCTAAATATATGCAATAAATAATGAAAGGTTTCTTTAAATAAATCGAAACTAACCTTGCGACATCTATCCGTGCTCATTGTCTTCTGCTTGGATTTGCGATTGGCAACGTCAAATATTGTTGTTGATGATGTTTCTGCAGAGTTTATTTTGTATAACAGAACGTATGAATGATAATGGATTGCATAGAATAATATCAAACACAAATCGAAGAAAAATACTTGTTTTTACAACAGGCTGCTGCACGCAAGCGTCGATGATTGACTGAATGTGCGCTGTTTCTTGTGTATTACAGAATGTGTGTTATAACTCGTTGGTTTCTTTTCGTTTTACTTTTGTTGTATCATTCATACATTCGATAATATCTGCATGAATGTATGCTTTAAAGAACAAAGTATCGGAATTTTATATCAAACTCTAGATATTTCTTAATTCAGTTCTAAAATATTCGCGTTTTTACAACTAGCTGCTGCACGCAAGCGTCGATGATTGACTGAATGTGCGTGGTTTGTTGTGTATTATAGAATGTGTGTTATAACTCGTTGGTTTCTTTTCGTTTTACATTTGTTGTATCATTCCATGCATTCGATAATACATGCACACACACACATCTGACAAGACAACAGTCAATGGCAATGTTTACGTTTTGAGAAATATTCCTTCATTGGAGTAGACAGATTTATTTTAAAGAGGAAGGGAGTGTTTTTTGTCGTTGTGCTGTTGCTATGTTTCGCTTTCCTATCACCTAGCACAGTGCATTACATTGAAAGGGTAACATCCCTGAAAGATGGTCTCTCAACAAAAAAATAAAAACAGGAGTTGGAATTTTTGGAATTGAATACCTTAACAGGACTTTGCTTTGAACAACAGTCTCGGCTTTTTATATACAGTCACATATACTTCTTAACTTCAAGCCAACGATTTGCTATTAGCTGATCACTTGTTCAACAATTTCTTGATGGTCGTATTTAACACAAATGAATGAATTTTGTTTCACTTATTTTGGTTTTGGTTCCGCGTCATGTAGTTTAGTTCCGCTTGAGGAATGGAACTGATGGAATGAAACAGTTATTTTCGATTCTTCCATAACATGGTTCGCTAATCGTCGATTCCTGCATTACATTAGAAGTGTATTGCCAGATTGGAGTTTTTGAATGAGGTAAAGGCAATGATGTCAACTATTTTCAAGTTTTAAAAACCGCTGATAAATTAATGTTGAATTATGTTGTTAAATTAGCCGTACTTGATTTATGAGAATGGTAAAAAGTGCCAAAATAGATCTGCGTGAGCCACTCGATAGTGCCAAAAATGGCAGAATGTGCCACGAGTTGTCATCACTGAAATGCCCTACATAAAGTTAGACAACCGAGCCGAGCCAATAAAGTCGGCCGTGGCTGCTGGCTGTGTCAGCCGTCTAGGATTCACATAGTTGGCGGCTGGTTGGGCGAAAATTTGGTCGTCACAATAAGATGGAAACGCGATGAATGCTGATATGAAATATCTCTTAAAAGTTTACGAATGCTTTTAAACGTAGATTTTGTTTAAACGTATATTTTGTTGTTAATTGAATGACTTCGGGTAGAGAGTAGCAGTTCACAAAATCAGTATGTGTTTTGATTTTTATGATGCAGGTTTAACTTTAATGAATTAATCACAGCGTACATAATGAGTTGGTGTTTGCACTGCTATCGAACTTGTAAATACAAAACCTACAATTTTGAATGTTGCCATACAAAATCGAACTACAAAAATATATATTTTTTTTAATATTTTCCTGTAAACTGTGGCAAGTTGTCAATCAACTTTGTCAACATCAAAGAGTATGGCACATTATCTCAATGTACGATTAAAGTCCCGGCCAAAAAGCCAACATCAAAGAGTATGTAGCACAGTCAACAACCATGCACGCAACTGCTGGAATAAAAAGAAGAAAAGAAAAACAAATAGCGGAGACACAATACACCATCTGTACTGACAAATGTGGCAATACTGGGAATGTAACAAACGTCATTTTTTGGAGTGAGTGACTGTGTGTGTGTGTGTGTTGTAACACAAACAACAAAATGACAGCATAATAACAGCTACAACAACAATTGTCAAACACAAACAAATTCTTACTCGAAAATCAGTTCATTCGTGGACTGCAAGAGAACTACACGTCGGAAACGGAAGAACGCTAAAAGTCATAACGAACGGTCGAGTGTATCTCAACATACAAAAGAAATAGTCTTAAAGAATTTAGTAACAAAACACCAACAACTACAAAATAATAACTCCTTAAAAAGGACAAAAATAAGCTGGAATATATCAAAAGTGACCAAATAAAAAAGTGAAATTGCACTTTAAAGTTGTCCCCCCCAAATAAAGTTGGCAGTTATATCACTTTTAGGCATTAAATCATGGTCACTAAAGGGTGCGGTGCTTATTGTTATTGCTAAATAATAAAAAAAAATCGGTACAGGCAAAGCTACTTTTGATTAAAAGTCTTATTAATCCAATGTCAACAACAAAAGAAGTGAATTTTATTGCATAAAAGATTTGCTGAACAAGAATTTACTCGCATAGTCGAAAAAAAAAAGAAACAGAAAAACGAGCAAAATATTGTGGTATCCTGTGCATATACCAGCACACAGAACACCGAATTCACTCCTTTCCCCCTTCCAGTGAAATAACGGGAGAGAGATGAAAAGAAGAGCTTAATATTGTTGTCCTAACAAAAATGTGTGTGCTCTAATTTGTGACAGCTGATTTCATGTGAAAGAAAGAAGTTGAAAAAATCAGAAGTAAAACTCTTGGTTAACAGGACAGCGAGAGCGTCGAAGAGTAAACTTCTTCAGTGAGTGTGCGAGAATTGCTAAAAGTAAATAGAAAGAGAGCGCGAGAACAAAAGAGCTCGAGCTCAAGTTGTGTTTGGCACGTTTTGTGAGTTTTCCTTAGTTCGTTGAGGCCTTTCACAACAATAAATACATCAAGCCAGGCAGCAACCTCCAGTCTAAAGGAATTTACTACAAATTATAATTTGCTTTGTTCTGGTGTTAGTGTGTAATGAAATAAACCTACAACCACAATAAGACTCTCTCTTAAGCGCAAAAGGAATATTTATTGAATTTCCTGAAGACAACAATACAGACACAAAAAGAAAAAAAAATAGCAACCAAGCGAATATACCGTATCAACAACGCAGACCGCCCGACCACCACCACGCCACAGGTGCCCTCTTCTTTGCTGGGCAGCTTGTTTAAGGATTACCTTCCATACCATACGATTTGAAGGTGAGTAAGAAGTCCATGCGGGCCATGAACGTGCCGCTTGCATTGTTTCAATATTTTGCGCTTTACGCCGCGGCGCCACCATCCACATCTTAACCTATACCAACAACCTACTGCTACAGCCTACCGTAGTCCGGGTATGGATGGAGTTGTTGTGCTGGATGAGATGATGGCGTTTGTGCATAATTTTAACGTGGCTCCATGACATTGAAAAACTGTTGTTGTTTTCCAAAAGGATTGCTTTACATCCCTTACCTTTTTCCAATCGTGTAGAATGTGTAGAGAAAGACAGGATTTCTGTTGTCGACTTTTTAATTGAAATTATTATAGTATTGATAGTATTGAATATTGTATTGATGTATAGTTTTTTTTTTTTTTTTTTGTATGTACTATGTGGATTGTAAAGGTCACTTGAGGTTCTGACTAATACATAGATTGAGTATGTGAAGAATGTTGGTTATGCAGGGGATGTTTTGTGGGTTAGTCGCAATTAAGCATATTGTAGATCGAAAAAAAACAACAATTGAGCGATGGTATTTCATAAATTTCATTTGATAAATATAAAAAAAAAAATATATGCAGAAAATTTAATTCTAATTAGTGTACATAAGATAATTTTATGTAATTGAATTTAAAAATGTCAGATTGCACTAAATGTGTTATGACTATTTTTTTTCAACTTCAAGATTATATTGTCACGAAATGATAAAAACAAATTGGTTGGAAATATGGCAAATTTCCTTATAATTATTTTTACAACTATTTTGTCTCCAAGCCTCTATGATATGATTAAAAATTCCCTACGATACTGTACAACGTACGATAGTAGTAAATGGCTTACTTAACGAATATATGTTATATTTCAGACAAAAGAACAACTAAACTGTGCTGGCTTTCCTTTCATTGCTTTCACTTGTATTTTTTCAACTCGGCTGATTACACTGTGTTAAACCGTGTGAAAGGGGATAAAAAATAAAAATAAACGTGTATCGGCGATTCTCAAAAAAAAAAAAATTAAAAAATTTGACGTGATACAACCATTTCCACGAGTCTGCCTGCCACAAATCAGCTCGATTGGATCACTGAAAAAGGGTTAAAAATCGGTCGAAAGGCTTTCACACAGGCCACTACGAGCTTCATACTTCAAACTTAAGAAAAAAAAATTCTGACGTATACATGAAAATCGCCGATACACGTGTATTTTTATTTTTTCCCCTCTTTCCGAATATGTGCATTTGGTTCATAGGACAGAAAAAAATCTATTTTTTGTAACACGGTGTTCTGTCGGTGTTACTCTCGCGCTCTGCACAGATACGGAGTCGGATGTGCTGGAGCCGGTGCACTTCGATTTATTCCTGGCTGACTTTTTTAATTTGCCATTAATCTCTGCTTTTTATGCAGACAAGTAGATGGTGATCACTTTATACGTCAGCTCCTCTGATTGCCATCAGGCATCCCAGAAACTTCTAGTTTTATGGATGTTGGTCAGTAGCTCTGTGTCACAGTGATATTACGATATTTTCTACGATAAAGCAGTAAACCAACTCTGCCTGCTTCAGATAAAATGGTGACCAAAGATAAAGGCTCTCACCTACCTTTCCATCGGAATATGCATACAGATATATAGTACGAATGCAGTGCTATTGGGTACGAATTAATCTGTGGCAATTTTAGCTTTATTTACGGACACGGTCATGTCGAACATGTCTCACATACAGCGATAGATAGTTTTTGATGTAATCTTGTGGCGTTGCTCTTGTCTGACAGAATACTCTGTTGCAACGTTATGTTTTCTTTTATACATCTGTTATAAATGGGTTGGTCCATAATTCTTGTTTTATTGGTAAATTATTATTCCTAACTTGGAATATCATGAGTCTTAGAAATAATTTTGAAAAACAATTTTTTTAAAAAACTCCTTTTTATGTTGGAAATGTTCAGAAAAATCGCATTTACATTCTTTCAAGAAAATCAAAACATAAACATAAAAAAGATCCTTAGTAGAGAAATGTTCTCCTTACATTCGGAATGATTTTGTTTGGTCGACTGGATATTAAAAATGTTTTCGTTGTGTCTTACAAACTATTTAAGGATTATTTTAGAAGCAAACATTCGATAGTTTCGTGAGCATCTTGTAGTTCTTCATTTTTTACGTGGACTGATGACTTTTCCACGGCTAAGACAAGTAAGATAGTCATGTGTAGAAAAGTGTTTTCCCAAAATAAAACGTTTTCCGCGATCGGGTAAACCTGATAAACTGCGTATGAGCAAAGTTTTAATTGATTCCGCGGATAAAAAAAAGTCCGCACCGCTATTAATAAAACGGAAGACCGGGTAAAAAACATTAGAATTATGTGAAATTGTTGATCGCATTCGAGTCGTTTTTCAAACTCTCCAGTTTTGTTGACTCTTTATCAAGTCTCATACTCTTCTTATTAGAATTTCTGATCCGTTCCATTCACCCCTATTCTGCACTACAATTACGTTCCCGCATTACGTTACGCATCGATCGAAAATTTGGATTCCAACATAAAACGTAATCGAAAGAATAAGAAGAAGATATGTGGGTATTTACAGTAAGCTCTTTGTCTGTGGAATGTGTGAGATCGAAACAGAAAACCAAACAATATTGTAAACATTGTGTGAAAAAGTTGAATGTTGATTGAAAAAGTTGAAAAGTTGTAGTGATTTATAAAACAAAAAATATTTAGTGTTAACAAAATAAAGATAAACGTAGTGAAGGAAAAAAGGCAGAACATATACGTAGTAAAAAAAAAACAGAACGTAAGTGAGTGGACCTGTAATAAGTGAAATATAACTCACAAAATAATAGAAAATATTAATCTCTACTCCATTTTATACTTACGTTTTTATTATTTTAATTTTACTTTTTATTTTTTAATTTATTCACAAATTTGATCTCTTTCCGCCACATATTTCTTAACGTACAAAAACGTAGCTACGATTGTAGTGCAGAATACCTACAATCGTAAAAATTACGCAAACGGAACGCAACGGAATGGAACGCGCAATACCAAAACGGAGAAAATCCAATCGCGATTGTAGTGCAGAGTACCTAATTTGCCAAAACGGAGAAAATCCAATCGTGATTGTAGTGCAGAATAGGGGTGATTAATTTTTCATTTGTATTCGTAGTTTTGCTACATGAAAAGCGGCATAATGTTTTTATATTTTCCTTAAGTAACATTAAATAGTAAATTAGTAAAAAAAATAATAGTAAAACCACTTGAGAAAATGTTGATTTAATTATTAGAAATATTGAATATGTTGGCATAACGGTATTACGTATATCCATATACACTCTTCTCTTACATTTTTTATGAATGCAAAAAGTTTTACTGGAATCCACCGTACAGAAATGTACGCATACATTTTTTTTTGAAAATATGTATTTGCCATCAAACATAATTAGGGTATTCACGATTATATCCATATATATGTATCATCAGTAGTCAAGGTAGTACATTTTCCTGACTCTTTTTGTTGTTGTTACAATTTGTGTCCTCCTTTTTTTTAATATTGCACAAAAATCATTTCGAAATATCAAATTTGTATCACAACTTCGTGAATAGCCCTAATATCTGTTAAGTATTTTATTTTAATTATTCATTAAAACAACAGCAACAACTACAAACGATGCCACCAACAGAAACACACAAGAAAACAAAAAATAACAAGGGCCAGCTCTGATCCTTCGTCCTTGATGCGTTTTCGGTTGAGAAGGAGAACTTTTTTGCTTTGGTATGGTTGGTGCGAAAAAACAACTTAAAGAGAAAGGCAGACAAATAAAAACAAAACAAAGTACGACGACTTAAACAATAACAAAAGCATACCCAACCGTTGTTTATACCAAACAGGGAGGTGGGCTGTGGAAGCCGATGGATGATGGTGGCTGGGAGAATGGAGGCAGACACAAGTTTGCAAAAAAAAAAAATTAACAACCCCAAATCAAGCCAACAGAGAACACAAACACATTCGCAAAAGAGCACACATACAGGCACACTTTGGACAACAAGCTACAAAAACAGGAGTCGAGAAAAAAACACACTGAAGGAAACCATTGTCAGGGCCATTCGTTATTCATGCCATGCCAGCCCGTCCGTCCGTCCGTGTTACACACATCGCCATCAAAAGTGAGGTACATTTTATGGTAACAGCCGACAAATAATTGAATTGAGTGAATAAAACAACCCAACACCAACAACAAAACGTACACGCAATCCGCAAATAGCAGACACAATGGCCGTAATTGATGGCAACATCCCATCCACCACCCAGTAGACCTCAACACGATGGCACGGACGGGAGCCAGTGTCAAATAGGAAGAACAGAGACCTTTGCGGAGGCGATTACTCATTAGGGGCAGCTCTAATTACCATTCACCAGACAATGAAAATCTGTCTGCATTGTTTAAAGAATAATTGAAATATGATATACTCACATACGTACGTACAATGTACTGTCCATGTACTCGTATGTGAATAGAGTCATCTATAGCCTCCTCTATGGATAAGTGGCAGCAGTGGGGGCGCCTTTGTAAGATCCTACCAAAGGAAGATGAAATATTGTGAAAGATATTTTATCGAGGTAGAAGTGTATTCAGTGTATTTGGAATCATACCAACTACTTTATATCCTACACCATTCTGTGATAATGAGCTAGTATAATTTATAAAACAACTCTATATTACAACTCTGTGCTTTTCACGAATAATAGAAAACTTCTCAGGCGAGCAAAAAGAAATAATTTTTAAAATTACGGTTTCTGTAAAAATATCAACTTTAGTTGTTATTAATAAAGGGTAAAAACATATGAAATCAACCGAAAATTTAACATTTCTGACCACATCATCTGCGAATTTGATAATATTGTTTATACATGATCTATGGAACAAAACAATAATACTTGCCAACTTTCAGACATATAGCCCTCGTACTTTCAGATTTCTGACCATTTCAATTTGAAAAAAATCAACAAAAATGCACTGAGGTAATTTAACATATTTGTAAATATCTCGAAAAGTATTTAATGTTTGTAAATAATCAAAGGCTCATTTTACAGATAAAAATATGAGCCATTAAAAACATTTTTTTAAAAAAAAAAATCGATCAAGGATAATGTAAATAAAAAAGGACTAAAATTTCAAAAGGATATATCTCGAAAAGCGATATTTTTAAAAATTAAAAAAAAATGCATATTAATCCTTTTTCTGTTTTCTACACGTCTGCAAACTCTTGGTCGTGGATCGTCATCATGGAATGAGTTATAATTAAATTCCCAAGAAAAAGTTATGATATTTCATAAAATCTTTAATTTTGAATGTATTTTTTAATATATGCAATATAAAATATATTAAGAAAGTAGTCTATGAGAATATTGTCAGTTTGGTAATGCTGCATTTTTCATTTAATTGTGAATTCTTCGGGTGCGGTATTTTAAAAACTGTTTCAACAAACTCTGTGACTCTGTGAGAAAATCCAACTGCTTACCATTTTACCAAAAAGCTGGTCAGTACATAAAATTGAGGAAGAATTCCAGGTAACAAACTATATGGCGCGAAAAGTTAAGCATTTGGTTGAAACGAAGGGTGTGATGAGTACGCCCAATCCAAAACTGGGATCGCCAATTTCACCAGAGACGAGTTTTTTAGTAAAATCCTTTTACGAATCCGATGATGTTAGCAGATGTATGCCCGGATACAAAGATTTCGTGTCTGTTGTTGAAAACGGTACAAAAGTCAGAAAAAATAAAAGACTGTTGCTGGGGACCTTAAGAGAAATGTATGCTTTATTCAAGGAACGACATGATACAACAAAAATAGGTATTTCCAAGTTTTGCCAGCTTCGTCCGCGGAATATAATTCTAGCAAATGCGAGTGGATCTCATAACGTATGTGTATGTACAAAGCATCAAAATGTAAAACTTATGATTGATGGTATAAATTTAAAAAAATTAACTGCTGATGCTCCAAATTATAAGCTAGAATGTTACAAAGATTGTTTGAAACAAATGACATGCAATCCAGCTTCTTCAAAGTGTCACCTACTTAAATGTATCAAGTGTCCAGGAATGGAAAATTTAAAAGCGAGACTGCATCAATTACTAGAAGAAAATGATATTGATGAAATAACATATAAACAATGGATAAGTGTAGATAGAGATAATTTGGAGACTATGATTAGCCAAGCCGACGTTTTTGTGGATTCCCTGTGTGAAAACCTTCAAATTCTATTACCTCATTCATTTATCGCAAAACAACAGGCAGCATATCTGAGCGAAAGAAAATCCAATTTGGTAGAAAATGAGTACATAGCAGTTTGTGATTTTTCAGAAAATGCTTCTTTTACAGTTCAGGATGCAGTCCAGGGATTTCACTGGAACAACTCTCAAGCCACGTTATACCCAATTGCTATTTATTTTAAATCGGACGGAAAAACACAACATACAAACTTTATAATAATATCTGATTGTCTTATACACGACTCTGTAGCTGTTCACCTGTTTCATCGCCACTTGAATGTATTTTTGAGGAACAAGTTTAAAACAATCCCGAAGAAAATTACGTATTTTTCAGACGGCAGTGCAGCCCAGTTTAAAAATAAAAAGAACTTTATCAATTTATGTTATCATATGGAAGATTTTGGATGTAATGCTGAATGGCATTTTTTTGAAACAAGTCATGGAAAAGGCCCCAGCGACGGTCTTGGAGGTACTGTAAAGAGAGAAGCACGACGAGCCAGTTTACAGCGTCCATTACAAGGTCAAATAACTACTCCAAGACATTTATATGACTGGTGCCTGGGTAATCTTTTGAACTGTAACTTCGAGTATTTAACAGTAAAAGATTACGATGAAGAAGTACGATTCCTCCAAATACGCTTTAAACAATTGCGTACTATTCCTGGGAGGCAAAAACTGCATTCTTTTGTACCTGTGGGAAAAACTAACATTAAAGTAAAGCGTTACTCGGCAGATACCGATTTTGTAATTGAAAGTCTTTACAAATAAGTAAATATAATCTAGGTTTTTGATATTTTTTATTATTTACTAGTAGCTGAATGAATATAACTGTAATTCACTGGTATGATATGAAATATTATTTTAAAATACTAATTGAAATTGTTTAAAAAATACAAAAATTTATGAATACGTAAACCTTTGCGAACTATTTTCTTAATAACTCATTCCATTATAAAGATCCACGGCTAAAAGTTGAAAGACGTGTGCAAAACAGAATATGGAATAACATATATTTTTTTGAAATTTTTAAAAATATCGCTTTTTGAGATATATCCTTCGGCAATTTTAGTCCTTTTTTATCCACGATATCCTTGTCCGAAAATTATCTATTTAATATTTCTATTTAACGGTGCATAATTTTAGCTTCAAAATAAGCCTTTGATCATTTATGTACGTATAATACTTTCAGAGATATTAAAAATTGTGTTAAAGCATCTCAGTACATTTCTAATCATTTTTTTCAAATTAAAGTCGTCATAAAATTGAAAGTAGAAAAGCTAGGAGACTGAAAGTTGACAGATGCTATTGTTATATTGAACACTCCCTTCGTACCAACTTTCAGCCAATTCGGAATTGGTGAGGGAAACTCATTGGTTGACTTCATATATTTTTACCCTAAAGAAAACTGAGTAGCGAATGATTTGTGCTAAATAAGAGTTTACTTTAATGGAAAGCCCTTTGAAAATGTCCACTTTGACATCATTAAATGAAAATCCCCTAAAATGTACTTAAGCGGTTATTCGTGAAAAAGACAGAACTTGGTGCTATTGCAGGGTCATGGTAGTGGTATAAAGTGGTTTGTCCAATACTGGACCTCACATGTGCCAACACTACTTCCTCGGTAAAATATCTTCCTCTACACTACCATCCTTATATAGGATGTCACAAATTTGTATTTATAAACTAAATATCGAAAATGTTTAAATCAACACGAGTTATTTGTTACAGCAAAACTTATTTAATGTTATTCCGAGGAAACAACCCCTATAAACCGAAATATGTGGTTTGACACATAGTGAGACCAACCTTTATTATAAGCTACAATTGTGGTAAGTCCTTGCCTTCAATTGACTAAAAAATCGTTTGGTTTTAAATGTAAAGATAAAGGTTTTGATTTTAAATAAAGAGCTTCTTTGGCATTTTAGAAGTTCTCAATTCTAATTGGTCACACTAATACTTTCTGTGTAGGCGGCATCTAACCGGACTTAGAGATTTTCCCATTGGAGCATGACCAACACCATAAGTGAAATAAAACCTTTCTGCTTGGCCGAGCATGCGATTTCTAAGATTGCCTACGTGTAATAAAGCATTGTTGTAAGCAGCTTTTGTCAGATCATAGGGATTTTTTACATCCGGCTAGGACAAGTTGTTAGGATTTCGTTTTCATTTAATACTCGATGATAAAAAAAAAAAAAAAAAAACAACAAAGACCTGATTGTGTTTATGATATTTAAATCTTTTTCTTTTTTTTGGCTATTAGAGAAAAAAAGCGGAGAGAACATTTTTGGCGGCGTGTTTTTCGAAATTCTACCTTTATCACTTATTAATTGACGGTATCATTAGTTTCTCCTGGAACAAGTATTCATTTGTCACAGGTAATTATTGACCATAAGTAGTCTAACATGAGGGTTTTGTTCTGGAAGTCGTCCATACGACGGTATTTCCATAGTCCAAATTGATTTTCTTGGGAGTGTACAGAGCTTCTGAGTTAAAAATCGCTGAGTTTTACCGGATTATTATCGTGAAGGCCTGAACCCTCACACGTGCGGTAACTACTATTTGGCTACCATCGCGGCTGAATGTACTCTTCGAGAATTTCAACTCTTCCCATCTGCATCTCTTTGTGTCGTATCACCCGCTTGAGATCGCATCTCTAAGTCTAGCCGAACTTTTGATGTTAAACCAAGACCGCGAAAATCCCCGAAGTGGCGTTCCCAGTTGGTCAGGCCAAAAATCCTAGGGGCTTCTGAACACCCTTGGTACCAGATAACAGTCTACGGTAAGACTAAGTAGTAGAAATGCTTTCAGTTCGGGCCAAGCACACTCTGAGTAGGTAAACAGGTACAAATACGATTTCGACGTTTCATACCTATATTTTTGGCAGTTGGACTGTGTGACTGAGCACTAGGACCATTTACCCTTGCGGGCGATAGATTCGGCAATGATTTTACACAAAAAGACCGAATTTGGAGAACAGAGAAATATTTGTACTCCACCGCATAGTGCATAGGTCACAAGTTGACTAAACGCCGGAACAGAAATCCATAAATTGGTCGACGATTTGTTATCTCACCCCTCATATTCACGCATTTCTCTCTCTGTGATCTCTGTGATTCTATTCTAACTAGTAAGTTGTAATGCGCCTATGGCGCCCGTTGAAATATTGAAAAAACATTTTGCTGAAAAAAAAATTTTTGTGGAAAAAAAAAATTTTGTGGAAAAAAAAATTTTTCTTGAAAAAAAAAAGTTTTGTTGAAAAAAAAATTTTTACTTGAAAAAAAAAATTTTTGTGGAAAAAAAAAAGTTGAAAAAAAAATTTTTTTCTTGAAAAAAAAAATTTTGTTAAAAAAAAAATTTTTTTTTTCAAGAAAAAAATTTTTTTTTCAACTTTTTTTTTTCCACAAAAATTTTTTTTTTCAAGTAAAAATTTTTTTTTCAACAAAACTTTTTTTTTTCAAGAAAAATTTTTTTTTCCACAAAATTTTTTTTTTCCACAAAAATTCTACCGAAATTCTACCTTTATCACTTATTAATTGACGGTATCATTAGTTTCTCCTGGAACAAGTATTCATTTGTCACAGGTAATTATTGACCATAAGTAGTCTAACATGAGGGTTTTGTTCTGGAAGTCGTCCATACGACGGTATTTCCATAGTCCAAATTGATTTTCTTGGGAGTGTACAGAGCTTCTGAGTTAAAAATCGCTGAGTTTTACCGGATTATTATCGTGAAGGCCTGAACCCTCACACGTGCGGTAACTACTATTTGGCTACCATCGCGGCTGAATGTACTCTTCGAGAATTTCAACTCTTCCCATCTGCATCTCTTTGTGTCGTATCACCCGCTTGAGATCGCATCTCTAAGTCTAGCCGAACTTTTGATGTTAAACCAAGACCGCGAAAATCCCCGAAGTGGCGTTCCCAGTTGGTCAGGCCAAAAATCCTAGGGGCTTCTGAACACCCTTGGTACCAGATAACAGTCTACGGTAAGACTAAGTAGTAGAAATGCTTTCAGTTCGGGCCAAGCACACTCTGAGTAGGTAAACAGGTACAAATACGATTTCGACGTTTCATACCTATATTTTTGGCAGTTGGACTGTGTGACTGAGCACTAGGACCATTTACCCTTGCGGGCGATAGATTCGGCAATGATTTTACACAAAAAGACCGAATTTGGAGAACAGAGAAATATTTGTACTCCACCGCATAGTGCATAGGTCACAAGTTGACTAAACGCCGGAACAGAAATCCATAAATTGGTCGACGATTTGTTATCTCACCCCTCATATTCACGCATTTCTCTCTCTGTGATCTCTGTGATTCTATTCTAACTAGTAAGTTGTAATGCGCCTATGGCGCCCGTTGAAATATTGAAAAAACATTTTGCTGAAAAAAAAATTTTTGTGGAAAAAAAAAATTTTGTGGAAAAAAAAATTTTTCTTGAAAAAAAAAAGTTTTGTTGAAAAAAAAATTTTTACTTGAAAAAAAAAATTTTTGTGGAAAAAAAAAAGTTGAAAAAAAAATTTTTTTCTTGAAAAAAAAAATTTTGTTAAAAAAAAAATTTTTTTTTGGAAAAAAAAATTTGGAAAAAAAAATTCTGTAAAAAAAAAATTCTTTTTGAAAAAAAAATTTTCTTTTGAAAAAAAAATTTTTTTTGAAAAAAAAATTTTCATTTGAAAAAAAAATTTTGTAAAAAAAAAAAATTGTAAAAAAAAAATTTGGGGAAAACACAATTTCTGTACAAAAAAAAATATTACTTTTTTTATTATTATTATAGAATGCCTATTTAAATTCCTACGTACTGCGTGACAGTCAGTGAATCAGTGTAGCAGTGAATCAGTGTCGAGGGTAAATATATATTAAAGAAGATTTCAAACATTAAGAATTGTATCGGCGGTAAGAGGTGTGGGTCGAATTAGTAGGAACCATGAGAAAACTTATTATTGAGAAGGAATTGAAAATATCACAAAAATGAAGGAGACTATGTTGAGAAATTAAATATTTTTAGTTTAGGACTAACGGAATCTTCAAATTGCTTTTGCTGGAGTTTTTAACTCAGAGACTTCAGATTTTGATTACCGGAGGTATTCTGCTGTTTACTTTGTTTGTGTAAATTGATTATAGTTTTTTTTTGACAATCATTTCTCGTTTTGCATATGATTAAAAAATTCTTCAATCTTCAGACGTATTTTATAAAAAAAAATATTAAAAACGGCTTTTAAATATAAAACTAAACGTATGAAAATACAAAAACAATTTTCTCACATTTTTCTTAACAAATGTTTCTAAAGCTGTTGTTCCTTTTTTTTTATAAATACGGTCATGTTCATTTCTCAACTATTCTCGTTTTCCCACTTAAACACTCAGAATGTGTCCTTAATCCCAATACGGATTTCTTATGTCGACCATACCGACGATCTCGCATTCACATCCTTTTGTACAATTTGTATTTAATTCAATATAACAACAAACAGTGGAATGTCGGATGTAGCAATAGTACATCCTGTTTGGGTGCAAGCTGTACATGACGTTGTTGGATGTCTCCAGAAGAAACATGTACGCGCCTATTCGGATGTGTATATATTCCTTCGGAATCCGTAACGGAAGTTCATTTGCAGTGCTGTGTTTTCCTTTAGTATCCTTTCGACATTCACTCAAAGTCTGAACATGTGCCATTGTGTGCGACGACTGTAAGAATGTTCGCTGAACAAGATGAATGCCCCTTGGATAATTATGTACATGACTTGTGCTGACTGACTGCATGCCAAGTAATGGGTAGTGGAAGTGGTGGTGGTGGTGGCAATGGCGTCGGTGATTCCCACATCCCTGCAGACAGACTAAGAATAATCCACAGCAAAAGTTGGAACATGAAAGAACAGCAGAAAAACACATACACATAAGCCAACAACATTGTTCTGTTTTAAATCGACATCATGTTCTTGATTGTATTTGCATTGTATTTTAATGATTTTTTTTTATTTTTGGCCCACTATTTTTCTTGCCGCCACTGAGTGCGAACGTTAGCCCTGTCGTATCTGGTTGCAAAGCCTTTCGTCAGATAAAAGGAAAACATGCAACTCA
The DNA here is from genome assembly GCA_958296145.1 of Hydrotaea cyrtoneurina. Classification (NCBI taxonomy): domain Eukaryota; kingdom Metazoa; phylum Arthropoda; class Insecta; order Diptera; family Muscidae; genus Hydrotaea; species Hydrotaea cyrtoneurina. Next base: position 70,890,897 of record OY282516.1, on the reverse strand, counting down.
CAGGAGGCTAACTGGTGACTACATGCTGTGTGTTGGTGGTCTTGTAAGTCGGTGTAATCTTTAATTAAAAGCTTCGTCCAACGGCAGGACAATGCAGCTGCAATGACATTAAACTTAAATTTATTCCCCCAATGACGGACAAATGGGAATTCAAATGGGCACCTTAATTAGTGTTGTCTGTGTGCAGTGGCGACTAGTGGGATTGGAAGTGCAGCTACAGTTAGCTCATGTCATGTAATCCCTTGTTGTGTTAGGGACGGAGCAATGTCCTCCTAAATCTCTGTGGAATATGGTGGTTTGGCGCAGTTGTTGTGTATAAATTCATGAAGTCAAGAGCTCTGGTCACAGCTCTGGTTCGGACGAGCAAGAACCCTTTTATATGAAACAAGTAACGCAGGATATTCTGCGATATTCCCAGCAATGTAACTCGAGTGGGCGTCGCGTTGCATTTCAACTAAATTAATAAATTGGATCAAAGTTCCTACTGATAATACATAAGTTATCTTCTACCAGTCTTTCTACAGACACTTCACTGTTATCACAAGGCCAAAAAGAACAAATACTTGGGACTTTGTTCTACCCGACTGCTATGCAAGGCATAATTTCATAGAGATTGAAAGAAATCACCCTTTGTACGACTCACCATGGGAAATTGGAATTTTTTTTAAAAATAAATCAGGCATTCTTCTCTGCGAATACTAGTAAGTTGAAATGCGCCTATGGCGCCCGTTGAAATATGGAAAAAAAATTTTGTCGAAAAAAAAAAAATTTTAAAGAAAAAAAAAATTTTGTTGAAAAAAAAATTTTGTTGAAAAAAAAAAATTTGGAAAAAAATTTTTGGGAAAAAAAATTTTGGTAAAAAAAAATTTGGGGAAAACACAATTTCTGTACAAAAAAAAATATTATTTTTTTTTATTATTATTATTTATAGATAGAAAATTATAGAATATAGAATGCCTATTTAAATTCCTACGTACTGCGTGACAGAGTCAGTGAATCAGTGTCGAGGGTAAATATATATTAAGAAGATAGAGATTAAGCCTTTTCACGTTGATTTGTAATCTCCAATCAGATATAGATCATAAGGAGGATCTAAGGAACGTGGCGATTCAAAAAACCATTTTAACGCTCTTTGAGAAGCAATTAGTGGAAAGGAGGAGGCTATGTAAGATAAGTCTCAAATTAAGACATCACTGTTAATTCGATTTGTGTTCAGCATTTCTTAGAACTCTTTCTTCACTCCTTTACTTTTTAGTCAGCAAGCCAATGGAATTATTTATAGTCAACTAATACCAAATACCACCCGCCTTCGTTCGTCCAACCAACCATCTATTCTAAACACTTCTGCCATCAGCAATTAAAAGAGCGCACATTTTGATTTTCCAAAATTACCACAACTCTTTGTTTTGTATACTTATGTTAAAGTTGTTTGATGATAGAGAAGCGAAGTAACAAATGCCACGTATCGTCTATCGCACTCGGTTCGTGGCAAAATAAAACGTAAATAACAGGAAAAACCAAAGTGGCAATCCTCCGATGAGACAATTTACAAATGGGGGGGAAACCATTACAATATGATCATCATCAGCATCGTCGTCGTCGTCATCATTAGCATCATCGTGATTATCAAAAACATGTGTGGCAGCATATGGTGGCTGCCACCGCGTCTGACTGACTGTGTCTGTTGCACGTTTGTTTAGAATACTATAAAACACACAATTGGAAAAGGCGGGCGCCACCACCACATCGAACAAACCCGCCAAATGATATGATAGGCTTTTCCTTGAATACTTTTCCAAATGACATGAACGAGGGTGGAGCAAGGGTGGGTGAGGGCTAGTCAACAATTTATGTCTGCATATTTTGATGGTGCTTATTTTTAAATTGTTTTCGTTTTGAAAATTATGATTGGTAATTATTCGAATATTTCGAGATGAATTTGAAATTTTAGCTTTTTATAAATTAAACAATTCAATGAAGTGAAACTAATTGGGGCATTACAATGTAATTCGTTTTTATTCGGACTCCCGACCGTTACAAATTGTAGGATTTTTTGTCATGGAAATGACTTCTTTTTTTTTATAATATTTGAACGACGGGTTAGATTCTTATATTAAAACAAAGGGTTCTCCAACAAGAGGTGTCATTTTGAATCACCCGGTATTTCGGTTGCTGTCACTTTTGAAGCTTTTATTCTTTGACAGTTGACAAACAGAAACTACGCCATTATTAAAAATGCAACGATACACGTTTCAACAAGGCATTGAAATTATTAAAATTCACTTCTAAAATGGTGAAAATCTTGCAGTCGCAGTTCGCAAAATTAATAAGTTTCCGGCCACCGAGATTTTGTGATTTAACACCTTGCTACTTCTTCCTTTGGGGCCACGCGAAAGATAAGGTCTACGCCAACAACCCAGCGTCGATTCAAGACCGCAAAAATATAATTCGTTGCTATTTGGTTACTAGTAAGTTGTAATGCGCCTATGGCGCCCGTTGAAATATGGAAAAAAATTTTGTAAAAAAAAAAAATTTGTAAAAAAAAAAATTTTCGAAAAAAAAAATTTGGGGAAAACACAATTTCTGTACAAAAAAAAATATTATTTTTTTTATTATTATTATTTATAGAAAATTATAGAATGCCTATTTAAATTCCTACGTACTGCGTGACAGAGTCAGTGAATCAGTGAATCAGTGTCGAGGGTAAATATATATTAAGAAGAAGAAGATGGGAAATTTCATGAAAAGGTTATGGTCCTGTAAGCGTGGTCGTGTTGACCATTTGGCTGATGTTGTTTTTCATTATTAACGGCATACCTTCCTCTTTATTATACAATAAACATCCGATCATTTATCTCAAACGAAGCCATTTTTCTTTGAATACCAAAGAACCCTCTACAATATATATTTGTGTCTTTAATTTGGAGTTTCAATTGGGAATTTTATTTATTTACAATTACACAATTGAAATAACTGGAATTTCAAACATAGGACTAATACCGATGTTGCAGTGTTTGGTAGTCAAGTCTTACCTTTGAAGTCCGTTTTTTATCATTTATTTTTCTTTTCATTGTAATTTAGGGTTTTACGAAGGGCCACGCTCTAACCCTCCACCTTTAGCCGGGCTTGGGACCGGCAATTCGTACAAATACGACCAGGAGGAGTTCTTGTAACTGAACCATGATGTTCTAAAGTCGATGTCAAAAATTGCAATCTGACGATTAGGATAATGACATAGTTCGTCTATATGTTTGTTCAAAGTTTTAGTACATTCCAATTATTTAATTATTTTTTCAATTCTTGTCGCCAGTCACCATTTACAACTTTTCCCCCGCTGTTCGTCCATTCCACTAAAGACTAATGGTTATCTTGATCTAGTAGTTTCTATTGCCGTATTTCCCCATAAACATTTTATCATCTTCGTAGTATTGTCATACCCATCTGTTTCACTGCATGTCGTACATATGTTTGTGTTAAAAAAAAAAAAAAAATTCAAAGAAAAATACCTAAACAAGAATCATGTCCGTCCGCATAGAGTTTATTAACTAAACACATCTACTAATTACTTAATTCGTACCAAAACGAATGAATGAACTTGCAGAAAGAAAGTTCTCTAGTCGTCCTCCCCATACGCAAAGCGGAGACCAAAAGAAAAAGTAGCGCATCCACAACAACCGGAAATGTGTACTGGAAACATAACGTGATTAATTACCAGGCCAAAAGGTACGAATGTCAGTGTGTGTATGTGTATGAACATATGTATGCATGTGTTTTCGGCACATTTTTTTTTTTTTTTAGGAAGCAAACCCGTACCTAGGGATCGCAGGCAGTGACATAAGTACATACTGACGAGTAGGAATGCTCACCGGAAATTGCTGTGGTTAGCTTTGGTATGACGGAAGTTGCGGCAAGGATGCTTCGTGGTTGTTACTGGCTTTGCTATAAATTTGAGGGGGGAGACACATGCAATGAATGATGTGGTGGTAGTTGCTCCGCCATAAATTATGAATCCAATTTAAGTTTATCGCATCAAGCTTAAGTGCACTCCAACCAAATGTTAATAAGGTATTTATGTATTTAACACTGGCAAATGGGAATCAGTCAAATGTAACTTTTTTGTTTGATTCAGTTAAAAAGTTAATGCAGAGAATTGAAATATAAATTAAATTCGTTAATATATTAATCTAGCATCTAGCTTGAAATAATATAAATAATTTAAATCACTATTCGTTTTAATCGAAAGTCGTTGTTTCCTGGTATTTAAAGTATTTCCACAATAACAAACTTATCTCACAGAAAAATAGAGCTATTTTAAAGGGAAACCCATACTTAATGCCCTTAAATCTTGAAATCTTTTAATTTTTAAAATCTATAAAAGAATGTGCCTCGAGGCAGTCTTGCGGGTTAGAGGGAACTTCCCTCGAATCAGTGAGCTGTGCGCGATATAATTGTGTATAATCACTGGCCGGGGACCTACTGTTTAAAGCCGACTCGGAACGGAAACTGCTTTACTGGATAAGTTGTACATGACTTAGAGATTACACTATTACTCGTAAAGACATTCACGAGGTGGAAAACAGCCACTGAAAAATGTTTGATTGTCTTATCCGGTTTTGAAGCTGGGTTTACTTGTGTATTAGTCACATACACTACCTACCACACCACGGCCGACAACTATAAATCTCCCTTCACTAGAGGCATTTTAACCCTCTAACAGGCAAGACCTGTTCAATAATTGTGTTTAATTTCATAAAAAATCACCCTAACCGACCAAACAGAAATACTGGCAATTCTTGCAACCTGTTTTTTTTTTGCCAGTTATGCACAAACACATTTCTTTACGAAATTAAAGAAGACATCCACAGAGTGGTCTTGCCTGTTAGAGGGTTAATTTTGATCTCTCGTTTGTTCTCATTTGGTATTTTAAAACTGAGAAGAGATTAAAAAATTACTAATCTCCGTGCTAGGGTGGGAAACTCCTAAATTGTAAATGCAAGTCTTTGAATTTCATAAAAAATTAAACACAATTAATGAAGACATACTCAGAGAGGTCTTGCCTGTTAGAGGGTTAATTTTGATCTCTCGTTTGTTCTCATTTGGTATTTTAAAACTGAGAAGAGATTAAAAAGAGATTAGGGGGGAAACTCCTAAATTTTAAATGCAAGTCTGAATTTTTTTTTTCTAAAATAATATTGAAAAAAACTAAACTACTAAACTAAGCCCAGACTAACTGTTAATATTTCCAATGGCAACGACCTCTCACTGTCAAAATAACATGTGATAAAAAACAAATCATAATATTGTTACCCCCATTTCAACAGCACGTTTTACACAAGTCTACATGAAATCTACCGTTACCAAATCGTATATGCATTAATTCCCTTTCAGTGAGGGGGGTCTATTGCATTTGCATTTATGTAAAGGGTGTTTTTTATTGGGGTATAGAACTTTAAGTTGGCATCACTTTTTTAACTGGCGGCCATTTTGTCAGCTGTCAAGTGATTAATATTTAGTTTGGTTTGCCATTTCATCATGAACAGGTTGACAAAAGAACAACGCTTGCAAATCGTGCAAATTTATTTCGAATGTTACATCCACAAAAACTGACTGTTTGGTGTGCTCTATGGGCTGGTGGAGTCATTGGGCCATACTTCTTCCGAAATAATGCTGGAGAGTCAGTTACCGTTAATGGAGACCGGTATAGAGCCATGATAACCGACTATTTTGTTCCCGAATTGGATGGCATAAATGTGGATGAGTTGTGGTTCCAACAAGTGGTTGAAAATTGGACCTGTAGAATTGGCTTTATTCGAGCCAGCCGCGGCGGCCACATGCCCGAAATCATATTTAAACATTAATGGCATAAAATTATCCTTCCAATAAAGCCAAATTTATGGACATTAAAACGATTTTCTTGTGTTTTATTTCAATTCGAAGTTCTATACCTCAATAAAAAACACCCTATATTAAGGGGGACAATGGCCAAACCATACCATGGGCCTTTAATGATAAATGGAAACACCCTTTCTCACTGCCAGAGTTTTTTATGTTGATTGTACAGCAAAATTTATTTATTTCATTAAATATGGCAAATTCTTTATATTAATAGAAAATGTTTTTAATTAAAATGTTTTGCTTCTATTGAATTTAACAACTTTAGTAATGTCCCTGAAAATGTTGTCTCCCTTCGACTAGAGCAAACGCTGCCATCCTCTGTCCTCTGAAAAATTGCGAGTTGTTAATGTGTCTGTCTGTCTGTCGTATACATCTCGTGTTGAAAGCGCCACATGGTAGGATGGATGAAACAAAGTTTTGCATCTATTCTTAACACGTTTTGGAATTTTGTGTGTGCGTGAAAGCAGACTTATGTCGCTGTTACGGTTCGGTTCCGTTCCGTCCGTCCGTCCTGTCGCCCGTCCATCTGTCTGCTGGTGTCTTTTCGGGCAACTATCGTTTCGTTTAACATGTCTGTTAAAATGAACATGAAAACATATTTCTACCAGGCGATTGCAGTGGAAGTGGACTGTGAGAGTGTATAATTGAGTGTGCGTGTGTCTGTATCTTTTGGTGTTACTGTAGATTATGCGTATTTGATTTTGGCGCTATGTTCATTTCCGACTTTAGCAGTCTGTACGTCAAGGTAGGATCGGTATGGCGAACGTGATGCTGCAAACGCAGGTTAATGTCACAGACATATGTACGTGACATGTCCACACTCTCTTTAATTTCGTTTATTTATTTATTATCCCCCCTCTTTTATGTTACATTGAATAGTGCGATGATGGCTTATGCAACCAAAAGATGCTAGGTGTACATTAGGCTGAATCGATTTAAAAATTCAGGATTATTTCGTTTGTGGAAATATCGGAATCTTAATATATATTTACCCTCGACACTGATTCACTCTCTCTGTCACGCAGTACGAAGGAATTTAAATAAGCATTCTATAATTTTCTATAAATAATAATAATAAAAAAAAATAATATTTTTTTTTTGTACAGAAATTGTGTTTTCCCCAAATTTTTTTTTTACCAAAATTTTTTTTTACAAAATTTTTTTTTCAACAAAAAAATTTTTTTTTACAAAATTTTTTTTTCAACAAAAAATTTTTTTTTTACAAAAATTTTTTTTTTTTACAAAATTTTTTCAACATTTTTTTTTTTTTCAACAAAATTTTTTTTTTCCACAAAAATTGTTTTTTTTCAACAAAATTTTTTTTTTCAACAAAAAATTTTTTTTGAATGTAAATTTTTTTTTTCAAGAAATAAATTTTTTTAGGCGCATTACAACTTACTAGTATTGTATATTTTTCGAAGAATAGAATTCAGTCGGTTCTCTAAAAATTCCCATGCATTTTTCAGTTTTCTTTTGTCTTGTCCAGTTTTCAGGAAAACTTATATTTGTTCAGGAAATAAGTGTATGTTAAATTATCCGAAAAAATGGTGCTTAATAAAATATAATTTAAACAAAAATATCAAAATGTTCAAAGATTAAGATTAATGTTTATTTTTCACTAACGAAAAGACTGAAATACAGTCTTGCCTGTTGTCCTTCTTACAAAAAAAAAAAAGAAATATATTATTACAATATACATTATTTGTTAAGGATTTTGTTTTAAAATTAGAAGAGTTCGGATTCATTCCTTGCTAGATCAGTGTCCCGCTCGTTCGGAGTCGGCTTTAAACAGTAGGGTCAGTGGGTATACCAAATATACCGTGTACTCACTTATCGGGAGAAGTTCACCGTGTGTGCCTTCATGGAATGTTAAGTGAAATAAGGATCTTTAAGGATGAGCTTTACTATTGAGAAAAGTCTAAACACAGGGTAGACCACCCGTCGAATTTGTCAGTGTTTGTAAAGTTTACAACTCTAAACCATTTATATTTATTGACCAGCACATTGTGAAATCTTATTGAAGAGATAATGGAAAATTGGCGTACTATTTTGAGAAAAACATATGCTATTTAGAAACTCAATATTATAATTTGTCTCTTAGCTTTTTAAAGGTTGATCAATTTATTTTTTTAATAAACAACTCCTCCGAAAATGTGGGAAAAGTGTAGTGTACCCGTTATAATTCAAGCCCTATTCTGAGATATTTTAAATATGAACCGATCCACAACAATATGAAACATATCTGCATAGCTGAAAGCTCTTAAGAAGTTACCCTTTAAATGAACATTACAAAGTGGGCGTGCACAAACATTTCCTTGCGATACGTCCTATTGTGTTTGCTACACATGTTGTCAATATTTTTGTTGTTGCGTGTCAACTACTATAAACAACAAATTGTACCAGTACTACCTCTCTGTTCCAGTTGACAACATTACCTTCATCCACTTTGGTTCAGTTCTATTTTGTTTTCCTTTTTTTTTTCTTTTATTTTTGTACTCCTTTTTTGTTGTTCGCTCTGTCCGGCAGGTTGGTGGTGTTAAGCATTTTTTGCGATAGATTGAAATGCACACCAGAGGCGACGTGGGTTGGGAAAGGGGAAACATCACCGGACTGTCGGACGTTTTGGATGTCTATTTAATTATGTGGCCAGGCCAGTCAAGTCTCTTGAGATTTCTTAGCTGTTCTCTTGTCCTACGGTGATGTAACTCGAAATGCGAATTTTTGTTCTCTACTTCTAAGTTGACTGGAGTGTTCTATAATTCATGAATATCATAAGCACACACACACGCACGGCTTGGAAACTTTTTCTGTGTGGAGGTTGTAAAGCAAAAAAAAAAGAAAAATATAATCAACTGATACTGACCCCAAAAAAGTATTATGCTCATGTATCGTTTCACTAATGTAGTTTTACTCGAGTCGACTGGAATAATTGATTGTCGGGAGTTTAGGGAATTTTGCATTTTAGTGTAATTGAATTGATATCGAAATGAAATACTGGGTTTGGCAAATTGAAAATGATTTTCCGTAATTGAGGGTAATATTTGTGTAATATATTTCTAAACCGAAAATATTAGCAAGTAATATAGTCCAGTGTGTTTTAAAGTCATAGCCGACATATATATATTTTCAACTTTAATCGTATTTCTGTGTCTTTGTATAGAAAGTCATTTGTAGTAAGAGTAGCCAGAGTGTGGAACCACCTTCCATTGCATTTGCGATCGTTTTTCCTTTCCAGTTATGTGTTCTTTGAATAAATATTATCTGTTTCTTAATATAAAGGGTGTTTTTTATTGAGGTATAGAACTTCGAATTGAAATAAAACACAAGAAAATCGTTTTAATGTCCATCAATTTGGCTTTATTGGAAGGAGAATTTTATGCCATTAATGTTTAAATATGATTTCGGGCATGTGGCCGCCGCGGCTGGCTCGAATAAAGCCAATTCAACAGGTCCAATTTTCCAATTGTGATGAAAATCAGCATCGAGATGAATCTCATTTTCGGCCCATACACCAAAATCACGACGCATTGCATGGTCTCGCGGCTTTAATTCTTGCACAAGCTGGATCTTGTAAGGTCGCAAGCCAAGATCTTTGCGCAAAATCTTCCATAAAGTTGATGGACAAAGCTCCAATTGCTGTGCACGGTGGCGAATCGATTCATTCGGACGGAGCTTGCGGTGAACTTCGCGAACTGAACCATTAATTTCGAAATAAATTTGCACGATTTGCAAGCGTTGTTCTTTTGTCAACCTGTTCATGATGAAATGGCAAACCAAACTAAATATTAATCACTTGACAGCTGACAAAATGGCCGCCAGTTAAAAAAGTGATGCCAACTTAAAGTTCTATACCCCAATAAAAAACACCCTTGATATACTCGGGTTTAACAAAAATGAACTGAGTAAGCTAGTTGGGGGTCATCACAGGACACACTAGCCCAAGGGCACACCTATTTAGAATAGGATGTTCCGAGAACGACGAATGTAGGGCATGAGGAGAGGACACTTCCTGGGCCAGTGCCCGGCTTTCTCGCAGGTCAGGAAGAGGACACTTTAGATGACCTATCGGTCGTCAAAGCAATAGACATAAGGAATTTAAGGAACTTTATAGAGGGGACCGTATTCCTAACGTAGAAAAAAAGGGGAAGGGAATTTGTAGAAGAAACCAGGAGGCCGAATTGCTGACCTAGGTGTATGTCAGCGACATGAGACGGCCATGGTACATGACCGAACCTCCATTCAACCTAACCTAACTTAAATTAATATATATTCTGATGGAGAAATTATCGGATAACGCAGAAAGGAATAAAAACAAGTACACTTAATACTAACGGTCACATTCACCTCGCATGTCTCAGAGATAGGGATATAGGGTATTGGAATGAGGACATTTGTTTTGAATGCAAACATGGAAACACAGTGACAGTTGGGAATTACATTAGCTTTCCATTCTACACGAAACTGCCAGCCTCCAAAAAAAAACCAGCCTAACTGAAACTCATAATTCTATTTGTTGCTCGAACTGAAGTTGTGTCAATTAAATACTTTGTACTCTGCCAAAAGCACGTACACATTTCTATGAAAAACAGTTTTCTGTGTGGTAGCCAGGAACAACAAACACATTTATTGTTGCCAGCATAGTACGCAGCCGTTCTGCTGGTTACTTAACAAATAACAGACAATTTAACGAATTGTTAATACCGGCACTTACACACACACACTCATGGATTTATACGCACACACACTCTCACATACATATGCAATTATATACTCGTATATCAATGTTATCGATTGAAAATAAAACGACGTTACGTCTGTATCTATTGATTTCCCAATGAGTAAGAGAACAAAAATACATCATTGCGTGGGTTTTCCAGTAAGTGTCCGACCACCAGTAGCCCGGACCAGTACAGGACAGTTTAGACCCGCCGACGGCGTGTATGCGCGAAGGAAGAACCACCACACCACACCAAGAAACAAAGTGGCAAAAATAATCTCGATCTAGTCGTTCAGCAGGCACGTCATCTAATAAATTGTAAGCAATTTGATTTGAGGTTGATTTCACATAATTTACTCTGCACACACACACATATGTGTTCGTATGTGTTGGCATTGAATTGTAAAAGAAAAAACATGAAATTGAATTGAAAACATTTGGACATTTGGACATAACCATAAATAAGTTTATTGATTTCGGTTTTTTTTTTTGGTGTCTTTGGATGTGTTTTGAACAAATCGAAAACACTAAATCACGATTAGTGTGCACACACTTAGGAGAAATTGAAATATAAATGTCTTTTTCACCAGAAAGTCATTTGTTCGAGTAAAATATGATAGAAACGCGAATCAGTAGATATAGAAAAAGATTGAAGCCTTGATGTACGACTATTAAAAAAAAAGGATAATATAGGACTGGTGGGAGAACGTATTAACACTGAAAAATAGTAGTTCATAGTGGAATAAGTCAATTACTATTATTGATTATTAGTTAAACAATTAGTGGACAGCTGATATATAATTTCTACTGTAAGCGCCCCGGTAGGCGAGTTGGTAGCACGCAGCCTATCAGCGTGGGGGTTGTAAGTTCGATTCCCACCAGAGACTTTGGTCTGTCTCTGCATAAATCCAGCCATATGGTCGGTGTCACCCGGTTTAGCCTTTGACCCAATATCTTCTTAATATATATTTACCCTCGACACTGATTCACTGACTCTGTCACGCAGTACGTAGGAATTTAAATAGGCATTCTATAATTCTATAAATAATAATAATAAAAAAATATTTTTTTTTGTACAGAAATTGTGTTTCCCCAAATTTTTTTTTACAAAAATTTTTTTTTTCCAAAATTTGTTTTCAACAAATTTTTTTTTTTTCAACAAAAATTTTTTTTTTCCACAAAAATTTTTTTGAGCAAAAAATTTTTTTTTCAAGAAAATTTTATTTTTTTTTACAAAATAGTTTTCTCAAAATATTTTTTACAAAATTTTTAAAATTAAGTAACAAATACTTTCTCAAGCAAATTAACGGGCGCCATAGGCGCATTACAACTTACTAGTATTACAATATAAATTTACTTTGTATTGTATAAGAATAAATAAAATAAATTTCAAGAGAATTTGGATTTCATAATATTTTCTCAGAATTAAAGGCCGTGGTGTGGTAGGCAGTGTGTGCGACTATTACATAAGTAAATCCAGGTTCAAAACCTCTTAAGACCGTCAAACATTTTTCAGCGGCTGTTTTCCACCTCGTAAATACTGGCCACGTAAAACTTGTCTTGAAAAGCATTAGCCGTTCGGAGCCGGCTTGAAACAGTAGATCCCGGTCCGTGAGTCTACACAATTATATCGTGCACAGCTCACTGCTACGAGAGAAGTTTCCCGTCTGTTCCTTTAGGAAATGTTAAGGGAAAGAAGTAATAAGAAGGACAAAAACAGGCAAACTGGCTCAACAGGCTCTTTCTTTTTTTTTTTTTAATTCAGCGGAGTTTTGTTTATACAGCGGCTACAATTTGTTTAGGGTTTACAATTAGTAAGTGTAAACATACGTATGTACTACGCCTTCCGGTTTATTGTACTGTGATCGGTGACAACATTTACAGAAGAGATTAGCCTTCAAAAAAATTATTTCGGCTCTATTTCAAAATTGTCCAATTTCAAAAGCCTGTAAAATCGGATGGCTTGCACCAGCATGTGTTGAAAATTTAATAGAATCAAGTTTGGGTATTTCCTGCTTGCGCTCTAGAGGTTTACAAACATAACTGTTAAATTTCGATTACGATGAACAATTACAAGGTGGCGCAAAAGTAAACGTCCGATGTTTTTTGGCTGTAATTAAAAAAAAATTAAAAACTTTGATTCTTCTTGTGGATTATTTAGGGTTTAGACCAATTTGTATTTGATCTTTTAATTTTTTTTACATCAAGTCAAGAATATGACGTCATGTAAATGACCGCCGCCAGAGTTGCCACTGACATTAGGGGCCAATCGCAAAATTTATAGCATTTTCTGATAGGAGGATTACTTTTGCGCCACCCGTTACATTTTAAAAAGTATCGCAATGATAATTCTCTTTTGAACAAATTTTAATAATTAATTGTCCAAAAAAAAAAACCTAAAAATAATCAGGAGATTACAAGAAAATAATCAAAAGTCACCAAAAATAATTCCGATTTTCAATATTTATCATAAATCATTACAAATGCTTCCCTAAACTTATTATGCGTTTTTCTTCAAACAAAAAAAAATGAAATTTGCCAAAAGGAGGACGGTTTTCAATTGCATGTAAGAGAATTTTGATATTTACCCGGAATATGCGGATTCCAGGTAGTTCCATCCGTTCATTTTTAAATGTCCGGTAGACCGGATGACACACTAAAATTCACAGAGAAAATTCGTTCGTCAAGCCGAGCTGTTCGTATGTGGAATACTCTACCAGCTAGACTTTTCCGCCAACTATGATTTTCTCAAAACCACCAAGGCAAATGTCAACGAATGCTATTCCCCTATGCCCTCCTTCCGATACCCTCTTTTCCTATTGCCAACGCAGTGCATTCGATTTATAGAGTTAGTGAAATAAAAAAAAGTATCACCACATTTGTTTCCATAAAACGAATTTGTTCGTTCGTTGCAAATTGTCAAAATTGAAATCCCAATAAAATGGATTTTTATCAGTGATGAGAGCTTAATCGTTTGGGTTTGTGTGCCATATGACGATAACTAAAATATATCTGAAAACCAGAATTGAAATCCTGCAGTTTGAAATCCATTTAATAACGCTTCCAATAGTGACGATGTATAACGAACGAGCAAATTCGTTTTACGGAAACAGGCAGTTAATATGTTTGAACACAGCAGACTTTGAAAATGATCAAAAACAGTCAGAAGTAATCTGTGAAAGTAGTCGGATTATTACATTCGATTAGTTGTGATTATTATCTTGTAATCTTGTTGTACGTAATCAATTAGTAATCGTGATCACATGAAAAGGTTGTAGTGTGTACTTAATTATGCGTGACAGAAAAAAAATCGAATTCCACATCGAGCTCAACCTGATTTTGATAGCTTATGGTCCAAAGTATTTTTGAGAATTTTTTCAGATTTTTTGGTAACGGTAGAGGTGTCGTAAAACGGGTTTTCAGAGGTTTTTCATATTTCAAGCACAAGTTGATCAATAAAAAGCATTTTCTAGGTCTTAAAGTCATTATTTCTCAAGAAAAATGTTGGAGCTTTAATTTGATGTACGTAACTGCATGCAACTGAATAGAATGGTAAACGTAATCATTATTTCACCATTCAAAACAATATAATCGAATTACTAATTTGATTGTTTCCTAATCATTACTTAACAGATATGATTCAAAATAAGCTGCTTATGGGCGACAGTATCTTGAAGGCGCTTCACCACTCTGATCCATTTTTAATTACTCAAATACCACGTTTTTCTCTTCCGAATAATTTTGTGGAATTTCTCTTTAAAAATGTAACATTTTCATTTGATTTGTTTATTTATTAAGAAATATATTTATAACTAAAATTGCAAACATAATGGCAGCTCTGACTACTGAGGTCTTAAGCTTTTAACATTTTTATCTTCATTTAAGTACAGTCTATCCCATTCAGTGTATAGGATCTTAATGCAATTCTTTGCATTTTGCCCCTCACTGTAAATGTGTTTATCAATTTTGACCTCAAGTAGCATAGCCCGTATAATTCAATTGAACTTTATCAGTTTGGCATCTTTTTAAATCATATTATAATTCAACTTTATTATCAAAATATTTGTATTCCAATTTTCCTTTCTCACACCCCCCACCCTACCGGTCGGTCACCCGTCTATATCAACATTTGATTAAATTTTCTGTGCGGTGGCGTATGCAAACAAAGTTAATGCGAGCAGCTTTTCGAAATTGTTGAGGTTTTTACGGGCGGCGGCAATAGCTGGGAATAGACAACAAAAAAAAAACCAACGACCGACAAATAATACGACCAAGTAACAGACATTTATTTGGCATTAGGCCAAATAAATGATACTACCCTTTAATGTACATACATACGTGGAGGTACATACTACATATACATATATATATATATTGTATGGAAAACCTTAGATTGTTCAACAATGGCATAAAACAAGCAGACAATTGCTGTTGCATTTTACAACTGAAATTGCTTCAATAAATTGGCAAATAAATGAGAGGAGAGACGACCACCAACCGGCCGCATGAATACTTATGTATGTACACAATGAGGAGTAGACAAAATGAATAAAAAAAAATTACCAATCTACCACCCCAGAACATGAGTTTTGGGAGGGAAATGACACTTATTGTGTGCATAAAGAATCGTTATAAAATATACAGTGGGGTGAAAAACAAAGGACGACACACAGCAGGCTTATTTTTAGAGATATACCTCAATATGTTTGATTTTGAGAAAATATCCGTCATGGATTTTGGCCCCACCTGAATTCACCGTCTTAGAAGGCCCACCGCTTTTCTGTGAACACATTTTTGGGCCAAGAGTTCAACAAATATTATACTACTAGTAAGTTGTAATGCGCCTATGGCGCCCGTTAATTTGCTTGAGAAAGTATTTGTTACTTAATTTTAAAAAAAAAAATTTGAAAAAAAAAATTTCTGTGGAAAAAAAAAATTTTGTTGAAAAAAAAAAATTTGTGGAAAAAAAAAATTTTGTTTAAAAAAAAAATTTGTAAAAAAAAAATTTTTGTAAAAAAAAATTTTTGGAAAAACACAATTTCTGTACAAAAAAAAATATTATTTTTTTATTATTATTATTTATAGAATGCCTATTTAAATTCTACGTACTGCGTGACAGAATCAGTGAATCAGTGTATCAGTGAATCAGTGTCGAGGGTAAATATATATTAAGATGACTCAGACAGGCACTTTTTTAATGATTCTGAAACTCAATTTACCACTTCAAGGCACCCGTTTTCGGGTAATAGAAGTCATGACAGGAAATTAGAGACTGGAATTAGAGACTTTTAAAAAAACTGTTTCATTTTTATTTGGCAAAAATCTATTATTTCGGCAAAGGTGTACTTCGGAGACAAAGCAATAACTTTAAATTTTCAGTGATCACATGAAAAGGTTGTTGTGTGTACTTATTTATGAGTGACAGAAAAAAAAAATCGAATTCCATATCGAGCTCAACCTGATTTTGATAGCTTATGGTCCAAAGTATTTTTGAGAATTTTGTTCAAATGTTTTGGAAACGGTTTAGAGGTGCCGTAAACCGTTTTTTCGGAGGTTTTTCATATTTCAAGAACAAGGTGATCAATAAAAAGCATTTTCTAAAGCAAGTCTTACTGCCTGTTTCCACAAAACAAATTTGTTCGTTCGGTACGAATCGTCAATAATGAAAGCGTTATAAAATGGGTTTCAGACATTATTTAATTCTGATTTTCAGATATATGTTAGATATCGACATATAAAAGACAATTTCAAAAGAATAAGTTCTCATTACTTTTAAGAATCCATTTTATTGCGCCTTTAATTTTGACAATTTGTAACGAATGAAGAAATTCGTTTTATGGAAACAGGCAGTTAAAGTCATTATTTCCAAAGAAAAATGTTGGAGCTTTAACTTGATGTATATAACTGTCTGTTTCCATAAAACGAATTTGTTCGTTTGTTACAAATTGTCAAAATTGAAGGCGCAATAAAATGGGTTTCTATTGGCAGTGAGAGCTTCTTCTCTTACGATTGTGTTTCATATGCCGATATCTAAGATATATTGGAAAATCAGAATTGAATAATGTCTGAAATCCATTTTATAACGCTTCGAATATTGACGCATGGTAACGTACGAACCAATTCGTTTTATGGAAACATGCAGTAAATCATAAGTTTTGACATTTTTTTTCGTCGTTTGGCAATAAAATTTTTTGGGAAATTTTACTGTCAAAAAAAAAAAAACATTTTATATATTTTTTTTTTAAAATTCCATGTAAAAAAGTAAATCAAATTTGATCGTTCGTTGTAAATTGTCAAAATTGAATGCCCAATAAAATGGATTTTTATCAGTGATGAGAGCTTCTTCGTTTGGGATTGTGTTTCATATAACTTATAACTTTTTAAAATTCCATGAAAGTGTAAAAAAGTAATAATGCTGTTCGAAGGACAATAAAGTTCTAAGTAATTTTTTAAAAAAATATTAATTTTACTTGTATCGTTTCAAAGTTATGACCATTGGGTAATTCGTTTTTTTGGACTCCCTTCTGTTTATATGTATGTACAGACTTTTTTTATATGGGATGTGTACAATTTATTGATTTTTTTTTTAATTTGTTCATTCACACCACATTGTGGTAAAGACGATTTTTTTTGCATGGAACTAATATTTGGCATTACATTGATGGCCATTGTCTGGCTAATTGTGTGTAACATGTGACTGTAAAGGATGCCATTACCTGATACTAGGCGATATACAGAAATTCATGATTGTTGGTTGGTTTATTTTATATACATTTTAATGAATATAACAACAGAGTGGACGAGAAATGCTCTGAATTCTTTGTACAATCTAAATCAAATTCACAATACGATATATATCTAGCCCACATTCAGTGGTCTAGCCTTTGGTTTTAAACTACACTTAAACATTTCTTGATTGATATTTACAGGAGGAAAGGCCATAGTGCTTAATGCCCCATAGCCGCTCTTGCTGCCCATCACCCGTTGAATCGAATAGCTGGGCATTTTTTCAATCGTTTTTCTTTTTTTTACTGCGCATGAAATATATAGGTATTTTCTTTTTCTTCGATCATAATTCCATCCATCCATTCGCCAATCCACCCATAATCCTCTCCAGACTCATTAAAAGTTATGCGAGACATTATCGCGCATTACCCTCCGCATAGCGACATCACATTCTAGTTAAGGTTTCCCTCTCTGACAAGTGTATTTTCTTCATCAAGTTATTTTTCAATTCATGACCACAGGCACATTGAAATGGAGAAGAAATGTACGCATCAAATAACCATAAAAACAGAGTTGCCAAGTTCAGGTTGGGGAAAGGAGAATAGTTTCATAGAGAGATGATTTGGTAAGGAATTATGGGACAAATGCTGGCCATACATTGTCAATACATGTACAGTCAGTGCTGTTTCTTGTATGTATTGAATGTATAGCTTGCATATTCATCGGCATATACTAATTCATCGGCAATCCTGAGAGGCTTTAAAGCGACGGTCGTTTTTTTTTTTTTCGCTGGTGTATTTCTATGATTAAATAAGATTTGTAATGGCTTCATTTGAAATGTTTTAAAACTTCAAGAATAATTTTAACATAAAAAAAAGGTGTTAACAACCTAATTGGAGTCCACTCCGAAAGACTTATGCTTTTTTTCAAGAAGTTTTTCATTTCTAAGAAATTATTCTCTTGTACTTATACATTTTTATTATGCTTCCCTATCGAAATACGACAAATCCAATGATCACGGTGGATAATTTAGCTGTAGAGGAGACATTTAAATTACCCACAGCCACTTTTCTGTACTACTAGCATCTCAGGAGCATTTGCACTGTCGGGAAATCCGATTTTTTTTAGTTTGGAATTTTTTTTACTAAACTTGCTGTACACCTGAAGCTGTGCTATTCCATACAAATCGGACAAGCCAATAACAAATGCCAGATTTATTTCTTAAAAAATATATTTTATGATTTTATCAACAATTTTCACGTTCCAACGACAATAACTTTTTTCTCATTAAAGAAAGACATTGTTCTGATGTCTTTAGCGGGTATTTTTGATGATTCTGTTTCCGAAAAAGTTTAGTTATAAGCAATAAACTGAATCGGGATAGAAAAAAGGATGTTATTTTGCGCTTAATATTTTTCGGGGCAAATTTGTGTGTTTTTTTTTTTATAAATTTGTTGATCTGACAACATTTGAGTAACTGGCTCTCTTTCGTCTTCGTGGTTCAGGTAGTCTTGGCCTTCATCGTCCACATCTTTCCGCCATGAGCTGTCGATCGAAACAATTGATGATTGGCAATGAGTTGTGGCCTGTATTTTGCTTTTTTTTTCTAAAATATATGGTTATCCATTTTGCTTTTTGAAAGTAAACGTAAATAAAACACATATCGCTACCTAAAGTCGTAAAGGTTGTAAGTCCACTTTTTGGCTAAATGTATTTTTTGATGTAGAACGCAAGATAAGTTGAAAACGCATCTAGCTTGAAGAAGAAAACCACCAAAAATATATGCCCTGTCACCTTTTATAACTGAAAAGAAAATGTTCTAAGTCCCTATATGCTCAAAAAAGACTATCTAAGATTACTAATGCTCAAAAAAGACTACCAAGCATATTTTTCATTTTTTTTTTAATATTACCAACAACATGAATAACCTACACATAGTTGCATTAAAACTTTTGGAAAAATAAATCGTCGAAGATAAAATTAAGTTATTTGTCTCTCTTGTAAAATTTTAAATTTTGGACTTACACCCTTTGCGACTTTAGGTAGCGATATACAATATTTTGGTTCGTAAGTGCTCGAGAGTTAAAGGTTTATCTGCATAAACACGGTCTTTCGTGTAGTCCCACAAAAAAAAGGTCTAATGGTGTCAAATCGCATGATCTTGGTGGCCTGTTGATGTCGCCACGACGAGAAATTACGCGGCCAGGAAATGTCTCTTGCAATAAAGCCACATGCGCTCGAGTTGTGCGGCATGTGGCACCGTCTTGTTGAAACCACACCTTCTCCAAGTCGTATTCTTCAATAGCTGGGAAAAAAAGTTGGTTATCATGCGACCATAACGCCGCTCCGAGTTGACGGTGACAGTCGTTCCCACGTCGTTTTCAAAGAAGTAAGGTCCAATCACACCTTCGGACCAAAGAGCGCACTAAATAGTGCCTTTTTGTGGATGTAATGGCCTCTCTTCAATTACTTGAGGATTCTCAGAACCCCAAATACGACAATTTTGTTTATTAACATATCTACCGACTGAGAAATTTTCTTCATAACCATAAACCGATAATCACCTCTTAAAGCACGATATGTGGCTGTGCTAGAATCACCATTTTTTGTAGTAGGATTTAATAATTTGTACGCGTTGTGTGTCAGATGTCAATGTCAGACTTCCAACTGAAAAGAAAAAAAATTGGTTTAACAACATAGTTTGACAGATGTCGAATTCTAGCCTATACTGTTATTGAACAAAAAATGATGAAAATTTCCAAAATTATAAATGTTTTTGGATGTACAGTGTACTCTCTCCTTGCGGACACCTCTCATAAACGGACAATTTTTTCAGTTCCAATCCTTGTGTACTTCTCTAATAAACGGTCACCTCTCAAAATTTTCAGTCCCTTAGGTATCCGCTTACGAGAGAGTACACTGTATTCCGATTTAGAAATGTTCTCAATGTTCTAGCAATTTTTTTCGATCCCCGAAAAGTATGTAACGATTTTCAGACAGTCAATTTTTGTTTTTGAGTAAAAACGGAAAGGTTTTTTCATTTCAGTTTTTCCATTAATTATCGGCTATTTCCAGTTTTTATAAAAAAATTGGTTTAACAACTTAGTTTGACAGATGTCGAATTCCAGCCCTAGACTTTTGAAACCACGCAATGGATAACCCTATACATTAAATATAAAATTCTATTCGGGAAAATTATTTTAGAAATCCACATTATTTTATTTTTTCCACATCGGCTTAAACTCAGCATATAGCAAATTTGGGGGCCGATTAAAAAAAATATATGCTAATACGTTGAGTTTTATTTGCCAGGATATGCAGACATTTATAAGATTCCAACGGAAGATATCAGAAATGGAAAAAAGCAAACTGTATAAGCTTTCTGTGTACTGTGAAGAACATACCCATAATGCGTTTCAGAAATAAATACGAAACTACTGTCACCACATCAGAGGCAACTGAAACAACACAAAACGACGAAGGAAAAGGATGTACACACACACACACATACTCAGACCACATGCAATAAATCCATAACACTCACATATGCATAAAGCGTGTAAACAATATTAAAAGTACAAAAGTATGCATGTATTTCAGCACGCATCTTTGTGTGAGTTAGGGGAGAGGGGAACGTTTCGCCGTTTTATGTTTATCTGTATCTGGGCTATAGACGAAGTGGAAAAAATTGTTTCTTAATCCTTCAAACGCACCTCAAGGCGATTATGTGTGATGGCTCAGAACCAACGGCCATAACCGACAAATAACAATATAAGCATTTTAGCAATCACGACTATGTGTATACAAAAAACCCAATAGAAAATGTATATAAAAGTATGAACAAAGTGGGGAAAACAACGCCCATCTCAACATTCATCCCACCCACATTTGCATGTTTATGGATTATGCTCAAATATCGTTGAATGACACTGGACAACAATTTTTCCGATAAAACGAAAAAAAAAACAAATGATTTGCCATAATTTCGTTAAAAACCGAAGAAAGAAAGGAATATTAAAGGAAGTTCCTTTCTTTAACTAGTTTATAAGCTTTCCCAGCTCTTACAAATCGCTGTGGCCCAGTGTAATGCAACAATATGCTAAGGGGCGACATTAAACCAATCCACCACCAAACCACTCCACAAAAAGTGGACCAACGTAGAAGGCAATACAGAAAAGGAAAGAACGAATAATCTCCATGTTTGTTTATTAGAAAAACATGACTTGGAGGGTATTAAAGTTTGCGGCGCCGCCATCATCCTCAACTGTTCGATACATAATAAATTGCATAGGAAAATTATTATTTGGTTTGTGCTGTGGTTTCCTCCGACATTTTTCATAAGTCGCAACCAATAGAGGATTAGTGTATAGCGATTTTCAGGAGATTGACTCTAACCGAAATTGTTTATGGTCAATGGCAATACACATTTCTTCGGAGGTTTTCACTTAAGTGGCCATTTTAGGCATTAGCTTCTTTTCACTTCAATTGATATCGAAACTTTTCGTTTTCCAACTGTCATTGTCTACTTTGATATGATGATGATGATTGAAATGGGACTTTGGATTTTCCAGAACACGGGTATAGCATTTCAACATCTTCCAAGGGAAATAAATTGTTTATATTTGGGGGCTCGTTAATCGAAATGTGCACAACGCGTACCATTTTGAGTTATTCTGGATTGTAAATACATGGTTCGCCAGCAAGGGGTGCTATTTTGGTATTCAAAGAAAAATGGCTTCGTTTGAGATAAATGATCGGATGTTTATTTCATAATAAATAGGAAGGTATTCCGTTAATAATGAAAAACATCATCAGCCAAATGGCCACGCTTACAGGACAATATCCTTTTTATGAAATTTTCCATAACCAAATCTCAAAGTGGCTGCCCTATGTCCACGATAGCCTTACGAATTCTAACTGTGAAGTCTTGAATTGTCACTGGGCTGTTGGCGTAGACCTTATCTTTCACGTGGCCCCAAATGAAGAAGTCGCAAGGCTAATTGTGATCACCTCTTCGTGAGATAACACGGTCCGGAAACATTTTAGTTTTGCGAACTGTGCTGCCAAATTTTCACCATTTCTGTAGTGAAGTTTAATAATTTCAATGCATTGTTGAAGCGTGTATCGTTCCATTTTTAGTAATGGCATAGTTTCTACTTGTCAAATGTCACAGAATAAAAGTTTCAGAAGTGACAGCTACCGAAATACCGGGGGTGATTCAAAATAACACCTCTTGTTGAAGAACCCTGCACTTGAAATGTTTTCGGTCATAAAATTGTGCACAATTAAAAGCTGTTAAAAATGTGGAATTTTTACTGTTATTGAACAAAAAATGATGAAAATTTCAAAAATTATAATTGTTTTTGGATGTACAGTGTACTCTATCTTTGCGGACACCTCTCATAAACGGACAATTTTTTCAGTTCCTTCCTTCCAGTACTTCTCTAATAAGCGGTCACCTCTCAAAATGCTCAGTCCCTTAGGTGTCCGCTAATGAGAGAGTACACTGTATACCGATTTAGAAATGTTCTCAATGTTCTAGCACTTTTTTTTCGATCCCCGAAAAGTATGTAACGATTTTCAGACAGTCAATATTTGATTTTGAGCAAAAACGGAAAGATTTTTTCATTTAATTTTTTCCATTAATTATAATTATTATTATTATAATTATCGGCTATTTCCAGTTTTTATAAACTGCCCACGGACTATTTTTTTTTTTTTTTTTTTTTTTTGAAATTCTGGTCGAATCCGTAACGAATGACAACCCATTTCCATGTGTGCTATCTTCATAATCTCCTATTTAAATTGGCCCTGGCACTGCGGTATGGTGTGCCAATTATAAAGCTGACTGTGCTCTACATGAAACATACCCATAGCAAGTCCACTGTCAGCTGAGGCACCTTTGCTTGTTATTCACAAAATAGGTCCTTTGATGCAAATGAAAACCAACCGACCCAAAGAGTGCTCAGGGAATGGCTACGGATTGCATTATACTCCATCCATACTCTATGATGACTAAAAGGACGTTGTCGTTGGTGTTTTGGTTTGCCTCTCGCCGCTGTTGTTGTTGTTGTTATGGTTGTTGACGGAAACGGAAATGGAAATGCATTGAAGTTATATACGAGTATGATGGTGCAGATTTGGCTTTCATGGCTTCATACCATTTTTTCTTGTTTCCTTGCCACATGTTTTTTTTGTTTGTTTGTATTTTTTTTTTGTGTGTGTCGATACAATCTCCAACCGCACAATATTACATTACTTCACATTTATGTTTGTTATTTGTCGCATTGCTATTTTCTGTTGGTTTCCGCGTTGCCCACTCTCCTTTAAAAATGTTGGCAGTTTTATTCGACAACCTCGGCGCCATCTCCGCATTCCACCTGGAGTTGAGACAAGTTTGTTTGTTGTTGTTTTTTTTTCTGCCACCATCGAGCAGTACTTTAAACAAACATCTAAAATGTTCATAGCAATGAGGAGACGAGAAAGAACAAACCAGAAACTAAATCTAAAACTTGGTGCTTAAGTCGGTTTTCAAAACAATTCAGAAGGATCTAAATGTGTGTATGTATGTGTACATATGGGGTTTTTTCTTTAATGTTCATGTAATTCCAAGTCAGAATGTTATTGCCAATGTGTGGGTTTGCGTCTCACCGTGTCTTTTGCCGAGTAAGAAAAGAAAGAGAAATGCAATGCCAGGCACTTGATTGAATATCATGCGACACAGGTGTTTGGTGCCAAGTCGACAAAGGTTGTTAAAGTTCAACATAGAAATCTGCACAATAAATAAGGCAAGCAGGCAATGATGTCGTCATTAGGAAGGCCAGCTGGTGGAGAAACGGTTTCTAACATCAAAGGAGAGAGCAAAAATAAAGTTTCGAAAAGTGTTCAAGGAGTCCATGGGATCTTTCTACGCTTAATATTGGCGACAAGAGTCGCCATAAAGGGGCCATCCAATTTTCTGCGAGGTTTTAGAATGAAATGAAAAAATATTTGAAATTGAAACGGAGCAGAGACTGAAATATTGGAAGTAAATTGCCACGAGTCTGCCTGCCAAAAATCAGCTCGATTGGATCACTGAAAAAGGGTTAAAAATCGGTCGAAGGGCTTTCACACAGGCCACTACGATCCTCATACTTCAAACTTAAAAAAAAAATATTCTGACGTGTACATGAAAATCGCCGATACACGTGTATTTTTATTTTTTATCCCCTTTCCGAAAAAGTAAATTTGGTTCATAGGACAGAATGTGTGTAACACGGTGTTATAGTACGATATGCTATATAATCAATTTACCAAAAACGGTGCGTTCAGTTAGAGCCACGTCTCCGGCGTTTATTAATTTTTTCTTATTTTTCAAGTAGCCAATGGCTGGAGAACGACATTTTCTGTACACAATTTAGGGGTCTTTCCTACAGCATCCAGCTGAAAAGTATCCCTACTTTTTACTGGACTTTGGCTGGAGTCTCGGATTGAGCCTTGCTGCATATACATATGAGTCATTCCATATCAGATCGTACGATTTTTGCTAAAAATTTACTTTATTGTCTCCGATATCTTTCAAAATGTTACTACGTACTGTTGATTAAAAAATATTTTACACGTGTTTCCAGAAAAAAATTAAAACAAAAATTTGACAATGTTGTGGGCATTTGAAAATCGTCAAAATCGTGAAAAGTCATCCGACATGACAACTTTTAAACTGACGTTTTTCAAAAACTAGTGAATATATTTCAATGTGTGATAGCTTATTTTAAAGGTATTTGAACCTTCTTTTATAAAAATATTTTCTTTTAAATTCATTTTTTTGTTATTTTTAAAATTTGTTTTTTTTTCTTAGTTTCTGTTTTCCACCATCTTCGAACAAGTCTAAAAATCGAAAGAAAATATTTTCCTAAAAATAATTTTTTAAAAAAAGGTTCAAATACCTTTAAATAATAAGGTATTAAACTTTAAAATCCATTCACTAGTTTTTGAAAAATAACAGTTTAAAAGTTGTAATGTCAGATGACTTTTTTTGTTATTTTTAAAATTAGTTTTTTTTCTTAATTTCTGTTTTCCACCATCATCGAAAAATCTGAAAAAAAAATATTTTCTTAAAAATAATTTTCAAAAATAAGGTTCAAATACCTTGAAATAATAAGGTATTAAACTTAAAAGTCTATTCACTAGTTTTTACAAAATAACAGTTTAAAAGTTGTAACGTCAGATGACTTTTTTTTTGTTATTTTTAAAATTATTTTTTCTTCTTAATTTCGAAAAATCTAAAAATCTGAAAAAAAAATATTTTCTTAAAAATAATTTTTTAAAATCCATTCACTAGTTTTTGAAAAATATCAGTTTAAAAGTTGTAATGTCGGATGACTTTTGACGATTTTCAAATGCCCTTTTACCTTTTCAAATTTTTTTTGTTTAAATTTTCTTCTGGAAACACTGGTAAAATATTTCTTAATGTTTAAGACGTCTGGCAAATTTAAAGTAAATCGCAAGAGCTTTTGTAAAAAAGGTGTTCGGTCTGACATACCGAAAAACCGTAGGGCATTTTTATACCCAACATCACATATTGCGCCATATAAAATACTGTCCGATTTAAATGAAAACTCATCTAATGAAGGAACTTTGCTTAAATATAGGACTTCGTTATAGCTCTGTCCATGTGAAATATGAGGACTCAACTCTTACCTTACACACCAATTGGCTTTAATTCACTTCAAACAATCTGATCTGAGCTAATGGTTTTTCTGATAAGCCTGTATAGGTGTCTAAACTTGTGGCTTGGCTAGGATTCAACGTCTATCTCAGCTGGTCTAGGGGTCAGAGCATCCGCTTGCAACACCACACTGACCCGAAGCTTATCCCCCGAGATGTGCATTTAATCCACAGACACCACGTTATTCCCCGAAGGTCCTGTCTAGTCATGTCAGAACTAATTCCGATGGCTGTTGACGACACTTCAAGTCTCCTGTCAGACCTCGTAAACAGAAAACAACTCCCAGTTTTTGTTTCATACAACAAAGTATTGGTCGTGGTAAAAAGTTTAGTTTACTTTTGCCTTTTTTTTTATGGATATTCGTCCTTTTTCTATTATTATGCCTGGTGTTTGAATTTACAACTATGTTCTTCGTGGTCTGTTTCCAGCAATCTTTACTAATTTGTAAACCACTTGGAAACCATTTACACACAAACTTCTCACATTACCCCATCTGGTCACCCATCATCATTCCGCAATAATATCCCGAACAATTGCAGACTTCATTCGGGTAGATTTTATAAATGACTTTTGCAAACTTGTAACATTATTCACAAGACTTATGCACACAGACAGACAGCCGAACGTACCATTTGTACGTATGTATATCTGCACATAAACCAATACATACACACATATGTATAGCAACATTTAAACCAAAGTCGACACTATTAAGTTTTCTTTGGAGTGAAATTGCTTCAGTATACTCAGACACTTTGCACACACAAAAAAAAAACAACAACAACTTAGAGACGACATTTGACGACAAATAATACGAGCGACTACAAAACACGTATCATGTGTTGCTACTTTTCACATTTGCCATCACCAGTGCAAAAAGAAATTGGCTTGCAACTGCTGCATAGTCGTTCTTTCTTCGAAATGTTGTTGTACACAAAACGGACGTATATTTCAAAGAAGTTTTTATGCAACAACAACAACAAAAGGAAAACTCATTTCATTCGTATTCATTCATAAGATATGTCCTACCCAACGGTTCAGGCAGCAAATTGCATTGACACCGCCGCACGGAAGCAGGTGAAGGATAATATTCATAAATTTTCTTGGCTATTAGATTTGATGAGGGTTTATTGACTTTACGTTTAAAGAAATATTTGCCAGCTTAAATGTGGCGAAACTTTGTTACATGAAAAGTGTAGTGTTATCATATTTCGTTTACATAAGAAAGTTTAAATATTCAATTAAAAGCCATTAAAACTTAAAAAAAACTCGATTTGATTTTCAGAAATATTATTGTTACTTGGAAATTTCCTCAAGCTTCCTATTAAGAACAAATGGAATGCTGCCATTAATGTAAGTCTGTGTAAAGCTGACTCAGAAGAATCAATCCGCATTTCTAGAGATGGGATTTACAAGACTTTGGAGATTAAACTCAAAATATTAAACTCTTTGGAAATTACTGAGATTTTTCAAATTTTTCCAGCAAATTAATTTAATTGCATTTTGTTATTTGTTTTTTCAGTTTGTGATTGTTCATTACATGTTGTTTGTTTTCTTGGGAAAATTAAATTGTCAAAGCTCAAGGCATTCCCTGATGATGGACAACGTTTGGCATCGCATTCTTTATTATGACACCATACATTTCAGGATTTTGAGGCATAAGGTTGAAGAATATATAAGGCGTTTTGAAGGGAGGACCAACTAATAATAAACATTTCCATTATTTATGGAATACCATTCCATTCATGCTGCTGCCTCTGCTGACTTCGCAGTAGCACATTCTGTGTCATGAATGCCTGGATTGTTAATGGTTTGTTTGCGATAACATCGGCCCTTCACCATATACCACAAAAAATACAAACGGCTTCATGTCCCAGCTCTGAGGCGGTTGAATATCGTCCCAGCAAGTCGACATCTTCAATCTCCTGACTGAGAGAATTGTTTATCGGGTCTCACCCGATTTCCAGCAGCGATTTCAAGCAAAAAAGGGCCAGTGACAGTAGTGCCAAATCCGAACCTAACTGTTACTCTTTGAACATGCATTGTCTTCTCGGTGATCCGCAGTTGGTGTTCTGATCCCCAGATGAAACTGAGCTACGTCTGAAAATATGAAAGTCCTGGTATATATCGAACCGTTCTAAGGGTCAAACTAAAAGGCGATTAGGAAGCGAATGGTCGTGTGCTTTTCATTGCTAAGTCAATTGGACCTTGTAAGCGAATAATGCGATAATAAATGGCGATGTCGTTGTGAATAATTCCCATAATTCTGTTGTTTTCTTTTTTCGGATTCCATACAGATCTTTACGGATACGGAATACGAATTATAAAAATATTTCACGTACAGAAAGATGCGACTAAAATATATGAGCCAAAATTGCTCGACTCCGACTTCAGCATTTTGAAATATCCCAACTCCGGAGTCGATTCAGACGTCAGCTGTTTAACAGCATAATTTCGAAAATTGTATTTCCGTTCCACAATTCCCATGCGCTCACTGTGATGAGGTTGTATCGAAAAGATGCATATTTCACGTACAGAAAGATGCGACTAAAATATATGAGCCAAACTTGCTCGACTCCAGCTCCAGCCTTTTTGAAATATTCCAACTCCACTGTTTAATAACATAATTTCGAAAATTGTATTTCCGTTCCACAATTCCCATGCGCTCACTGTGATGAGGTTGTATCCAAAAGATGCATAGTCCCTCCAATCGAAGCACTTTCAAATTTTAAAAAATAATAACAGATTAACTTGTTTTTAATCAAATTGCGCTAAAAACACATTTCATTTTATTACAATATAAAGTAGTAAAAACATCAACTGAAACAAAACGCTAATCATTTTTTTTTTTGTTGACGATTTTATAATAAATGTTAGTTAACTTCTGAAAACTGAAAAAAAAAGTGCCCAAACCGAATGGACTGCGCCAATGAGCCCCTGAACACTTTTGATGTTGCCATTTTTGGCACAATTTACCACGATTTACGATTTAGCACATCCAGATCTAATCTCTCTCGCAGTCTTCGAGCTCTTCAACAAAATAGTCTGAACACAAGGTAGAGCAACTGATGTAAATGCCGTCAGTCCAAAATCGCACCAAAATGTGTATTTTTCGAACTCTATTCGACACACTTTGATTTCTTGTGGATTGGTATCGTCCTAAATTTCACAATTTTTCTATTGCTGTTTCATCTAGAATTGCCCGAACAGAAACCCATTTTGCTAAAACTATGTTTTTTCTTCTAAATATGTTTCGATTCTGCCTAACACGTTTTTAGTTGAACTATTTGACTAGGTCATGAGAGGATGTGACAATGAGATTATCCTGTCTGTAGTAATTCGAAGCTTCAAAACTTCTGTCTTGGTTAGGATTCAACGTCTATCTCTGCTGGTCTAGCACCCGCTTGCAACACCACACTGATCCGAAGTTTTTTTTGCCGCGATTTGGATATCACTTTATTATTCCCCCAAAGGTCCTGTCTAGTCATGTCCGAACTAATTCCAAAGGCTGTTATCGTCCTAAATATCACTATTTCATCTTTGTTTCATCTAGATTTGCCCGAACAGAAACCCATTTTGCTAAAACCATGTTTTTTCTTCTAAATATGGTTCGATTCTGCCTAACACGTTTTTCAACTAATTTCAAATTTCCCACAATAACAATGTGTGAGCTTTCAGTTTTGCCATTCATTGTCCTCCAAATATTCTAGGGCAAAAACAGAAAGGCAATTCGCAAAAATATAATTATTTTTTGTTCTTTATCATGCAATTGGCACACTTTCTTTTCATTGTTTCGAATTCAATGATGCGTTCTGCATAATCGACATTAATTTTGAGAATTGAATCACTCCTCCGTTCCTTTTGTTTGCTGAACTTTGACCCAAATTAGATGATTATGAGGAAACAAAACCCACTTACGTACGCATACAATGCGACGTGTAGTAAAATGGGCTGCTGTGGAGGGTGAGTTGTGCGGGGGGGGGCCAGCACGAGAGCAACAGTGAGCGGGAGAGAGAGAGAGAGATTTCCAGTAAAAGAGAACCTCATGAAATTAGCACACATAAGTTCAGAACTCAAACTGGCACGTTTTAATCATCAACAATTTGTTTGTTGATGTTCTCAATTTTAAGAGTTTTTTTTCTTTCATTTTGGTGTCAAGTGTGACTTAAAAAGGCGAAGGACATGCTTACAATTAGTCGGAATATTCTTTACGCTTATACTTTTTCGGAGTGTGTACTCGCATATGTATGCCTGGGATTGCCGTTTCAGTTTTGTTGCTGTTGCTGGTGTTGTTGTAGTTTGTTTTTGTTAAAAGTTTGTTTACATTCAAACCACTTTAGAATATGTTGACCCACATTGCAGCCCACCCCTTCTTCTGTTCGTCATTCTCCTTCTTCGACAGCTCCTCTACTCGCTACACTAACAGAAGAAAAAAAATAATAAAATGGCAAACAAACAAATGAACATTAAATATATATCTCTCTTTTCTGCCTTTTTTCACATCCTCTTTGTAGTCGCACTCATTCATATGTATGAGCGCTGGTTGAGAGTGTGTGTGTGTGACCCATATGTAGTTTTATGCCTTTTCATAGCTCGCACACACACACACACACAAACACCCTCAAACAGAAATGATGATGAACTTTCTTTTGGGCAGAGAATGAAGAATTGTATACGTGCGTGAATAAGAAAGCATGTATGTGTGTGTGTGTATCAGTTTGTAAAGGGGGATTTCCGTAGACACACACATGGCATACGTGTTTGTTTTGATATGTACATACGTACATATGTCTGTGTACATAAACCAAATTATTATAAAATCTATGTTACATTTGTTGGGCTTTAAGATGATTTCCTCTCCATTATTGTTGGGATTGTTCAATCAACATATTTTGTCGTTTTTATTTTTATTATATAAGTTTGCATTTGTTGCAAATTCTTGCAAATCACATCAAAATACCTAGGTCGTAACAGAAAATGTGTCTGCCTTTATGTATGTGTGTGGGACATCAGTATTTGGGCTCTCTGTACTACCCCCATTAGTGTGAATGTTTTGAGCCAGGATATCTGATTTAATAGAGGTGGCTGCACAGTGGTTCTATTGAAATGTTACCCCAAAAACCAAATGCTGACAACCAAAAATACTTGAAAATGTCCCAAGTGGACAGTTTTATATATTTTTTTCCTCTTGAATGTGCCAAAAATCGCACACATTTGGAACACTTTGAAATATTGGAGCTCGATCGATCTTTAAGAAAACCAATTAAATCAGAATCTCTTCCCAATTCAACGTAACGAATTTCTAGTCTATATGTTCACTTTCAATGTCAGCTGCAATTACGATTTGCAAGGTCGGGAAATTCGATCAATTCTATGAAGTGAAAAAGAAAAAAAGATTGGTGAGAATTACTTCGTGTATTTCTGAAAATATCTGCTGAGGTGATGGCAGCCCAAAATACAGCTTACGAAAGCAACCAGCTATAGATGTCTGACCACCTCCTAGCCGTAAGAGACGATCTGATTAGGTGCATGAAATAAAATATATAAATAGAAAAAAAATATGTTGGACATTTGCTTGATATATCTGCTTGGTTGAGATTGTCGTGGTCCCAGATACAGAAAAACACCAATTGTAGACGACTGTCCTGCGACTAACCGTACTAGTAAAGTAAT
This sequence comes from Hydrotaea cyrtoneurina, assembly GCA_958296145.1. NCBI lineage: Eukaryota > Metazoa > Arthropoda > Insecta > Diptera > Muscidae > Hydrotaea > Hydrotaea cyrtoneurina. Next base: position 70,859,179 of record OY282516.1, on the reverse strand, counting down.
TAAGTTAGTGTCGAGAATTTTTAGGTGTATGCATCCTCTAGTAGATCAGATATGCGTATAGCACACATGGGTAATTCCACCGAAAGTTCAACAGTGACCACAGAAAAATAAATTAGTAAAAAATGTTTTGGTCTATTACTGGCATTTTGTATTATTCGGTAAGCTTTGTCAGGACGATAAAACTGACTGCAAACATTGCATAATTTCTTAATTTCTTAATTCTTACTTTTTATGTATTTGTTATAATTGCCATCTTTCATCCCAAGAAATATGTTGTGCACCAATGGATAAAACTCCAATAATACAAAAAAAAGAAATTGGCGATTCTTTTTATTTTTTTATTTCACTTGATTGATATTCTAATGTGTAACGTATCACTTGTTTGCCTCATCTACTAAGTCGTCAAATTTTCGCTTTTTTGCTGACTTCTCCACATTAAAATATGCTGGCAAAATCTATTTTTGTCAAGTGACAAACGGCCTTTTATTAGTTCATATCTTACGACTAAGATCTCAATGACTCCTAACTTTTATACTGGATAAATCTACATAAAAATTTAAATTAAAACAAAAGAAATGTACTTAAGCTTTTTTTCTAATCGAAGGCGAACGAGTGTCACGTGCGTGTCCATGGAAATGCCAATTTTCAATGGTAACTGCCGAAATATAGAAGCCACACATAACATCAAATTTGTATTCAACTTGTTATGGGTTTTTCCTTATTTTGGATAATTTTTTTGATATATCCCTCATACGGGGATTCCGTCTCTTTAAAGTTCCCAAGAGATTTAAGGTCCTGCTGTTCCGGAAAGCTTCTATATATTCTGATCTCGTTAAAATATAAATGGCTAATATCTAGCACTGGTGTAGTTTTAAGCATCTCAGCAGCTCCCATACTAATATATGTTTTTACCGATTTTATAACCCGTCCTTATGAAAGCCACCTATTAAATCCGATTCTGATCAAATTTGATGCAGTAAATTATGTTCGGCCGGCTAATCACGTCTTGATATAATTCCATAAGAAATGAACCTTCCTATTTTAGGTACACCCGCTACAGAATCCACGCATTAATTTGGAATTTCTAATTCAAATAGAAAATAAGCGTTGGAAGTGGCAAATTCGCTTCAGGTCTAGAATTAAATTTGGTTTGATTTAAAATCATAACTTTTGTACCTTTCACTAAATTGGTTTTTTTTAAAAGGTAAAAAATTTAGTATTTACTCAATATAAATATACTAGTAAGTTGTAATGCGCCTATGGCGCCCGTTGAAATATGGAAAAAAAAATTTGTTGAAAAAACAATTTTGTAAAAAAAAAATTTTTGTAAAAAAAAAATTTGTAAAAAAAAAATTTTGGTAAAAAAAAATTTTAGGAAAAAACAATTTCTGTACAAAAAAAAAATATTATTTTTTTTTATTATTATTATTTATAGAAAATTATAGAATGCCTATTTAAATTCCTACGTACTGCGTGACAGAGTCAGTGAATCAGTGTCGAGGGTAAATATATATTAAAATGAATAAATATATTGCCTCAACCGCTTCGGTAGGCGAGTTGGTAGCGTGCTTGCCTATCTGTGGGGGTTGTGGCTTCGATTTCAATCAGAGGCTGCAAAAATCTCGCCAAAAAGTAGAATGTAAATTTACATTGTATTGTAATTAAATAAAAATAAATAAAATCAAATATTGCCTCAGCGCCACTTGGTTATTATTGAGGCGGGCATTTTGGAAAAATATTAATAACATAAATAACCACTGATAACGACAGAAAGTGTTTCCTTACTGGTTTAAGATTTGTTTTTTGGAGACATTCCCTACCCCCCATAATTTCAATGAATTAATTCATATATCCTATGAAATGTTTTTTTTATTCTACATATATAAACTATACAGATATAGTTCTACAAATACATATAAAAATATAACCCCCCAGTTACCGCTGTTCAGAACCACACTTTTGCAACATGTATGTTTAACATACATTCCTCGATATCTACTAGAATGTACCTTTTAAGCAGATTCAAAGTGTATTTGCATATTGCAGAATGCTCCATTTCGCAGAGAAAGCAGAACGCATACATCCATACCGCACGAAGCAAACACACACACAAAACATATTTGAAATTCTGTTTAAAAACTATTTCAAGATGTGTTTTTTGTTTTGTTTTCGTCGGAATATAAACGAGAAACAACTTTTCTACATGTGCAGAAAGTTGTTGAACATATCAATAAAAAAAATTGCAATTTATTTTAAGTATGTGCCAGACCAACATGTGTGCTGTGGCAGCACTGGAATGCATGTGCCAAAGATTTCTTTTCAGGTGCAAAGTTTACAAGTTAAATAAATGCATAAATTATTTGAGAAATATGAACAATTGCTCAAAAATTATTCCATACAAGAGGTGGAAATTTCATAATATTATCCTGCAACATAATTCTACTTACGGATCATTATTCATGTTTCTTTTTCGTGTTCACTTATTGATTTTATATAATTTATAATGGAAAATGTTCCAATTCGAATTGGTATTTTAAAAAGACAATAATAGCACCACTTTAGAATAATCCACAACACTAGACAATCTAGTTCCTATATATACGGAAAGACGAAAATTCTATTAAACAGTGAAAGAGTAATCAAAAGACTAGACTACAATTTACTTCATCGACCGATTAAAATGTTTGTAAACCAAGATACTGCTGAAGAAACCAGGCACCATAGACGATTACCTTTCGCCTATCCCTAGAAGGCGAGCCGGAAACCCATTAGAAAATGCTGAGAAAAGTAACCGAGAGGGAATTTATTTCATTTATAAGTGAAAATACAAGATACAGGTGGTGCAGTAAGCACCCAATTATAATTGGGTGAAAAAAAAAATATTTTTTTCACTTTTCTTAGCATAACTTGAAGAGACTCCAAATTTTTAAACTACTTAAGCGTTACGAAAAAAAAAAATGTTTTTTGAACTAAAACCTTAAAAAAAAACGATAACCATTTAAAAAAAAAAAAAATTTAGGAAAATCTGAGAATTGATAAAAAATTATTTTTTAAAAAATTTGACGTAATACAGACATTTCCACGAGTCTACCTGCAAAAAATAAGCTCGATTGGATCACTGAAAAGGGGTTAAAAATCGGTCGAAAGGCTTTCACACAGGCCACTACGAGATTCATACTTCAAACTTAAAAAAAAAAAAATTCTGACGTGTACATGAAAATCGCCGATACACGTGTATTTTTATTTTTTCCCCTCTTTCCGAAAAATTTGGTTCATAGGACAGAAAAAAATCTATTTTTTGTTACACGGTGTTATAGATGACTGTCCATCAAGATGAGTTAGAAAAGAGATCGAGCACGACTAGAGAATTTGTAGGTGTATTAATTTTCAATAGGATAAACTAATTTTTAAGTGATAAATAAACTATTTTCTAAGTGATGAGACTAAGGGAAATATTTTAATTTATACCAAAAAAGTGTAAATTTTTCCTCAGTGAAATTTGGTATACAAGGTGTGTTCCTGAAAGGCAGTAATATTAGTGTTGGACATATCAGTTCCTTTTTGTTCGGATCCATAAAAGGAATCAATCGCCCATGTCCTCACAATCGCTTTTTGTTAAAATTTGCGATTGTGATTTGAAATCGCAAACGTGGCGTCACAGAATTCTTAATATTTGGCGATTATCGATCGCCTGCATTCTACCTGTTGAACTCATATTTTTTGTTTTGAATTTATTTGAAAAACATCCAAAAACGATGCACTTATACAATTTAATATGTTTTCTCCCGATATGATCACAAGCAAATATATTTTGCCCAACAATTTTAATTGAAAATGTGTCTTTAAACGCGTGAAGTGTATGACAGGAAGAAAATTTGTTGGCGATTCGCAAATCGCACGATTGACAGGACATGGACGATTAGTTGCCCTCCTTAATGATAATGTACCAAAAAAATCGAAGGATCTGGGACTACTTTCAATAGTTCCACATGGTGAATAGTTAGAAGGAACTATAGTTCAATCCGGAACTACACAACTCTGAAGTTGCCATCAGACGGTATGTTTTTTTTTAATATGTGCCACAGTGTTTAGAGTGCGTTTACAAGGGAAGAGAATGGTGACTGAAAATCATTATCTATGATTGAGAGAGATAGCCGCTGAACTTTTGTATGTCTCATCAATCAATTCGTACAATTTTAAAAGATCGAGTCAAATAAACGCATAAATATCAACATCATCAGAGTTGAATCACATGACACATAGGAAAATGTATGGGGGTATTTGTGATAACACCACACAAGCCACAAAAGATTGTTTTTTTTTAATTCCTATCCGAAACACAGTTTATATTGTAAATATGAAAATAGTTTAAGTTTTGTAGTGCACTCTGTGAAATGGAGGGGCAAAATGATTCTGGCACCTGCTAAAAGCTCGCAACTTTTGAAACATAAACAAAAAAAAATAAAGCAATAAACTCTGTGTAATCTGAAATAAATCAATTTCACATTTAAAAATCTGAATGAAATACACTTAGATTGCCAGTATCGTCCAATGAGAACCCACATAATGTTCTACATCACATGAGAAGAAGTGCCCTTATGTCCCATTAGTATGTTTAGAATTTGCAGCTCACACAGTTTCGTTTTTGTCACACACACACATACCTACGTTTCCAATTCCATGGAAAATATCTCCATTGGAAAATGGAAAACTCAAATGTACATAGTACATTAACGGAGAATGACATACATGAGTGGAACGCAATTACAAATTGCAAATTTTCATTACAAAAATAGGAGAAAAAAAAAACAAGAAAAACTATGATTACATCACGCATCCCTTTCATTTGCTCAGTGCTGCAAATTAATTAGTCCCTGAGCACAGAGTAGGCAATTTCATTACAGGCAGCCAGTCAAGGAAACGGAAATCCAACTCTATATATGGTAGTATGTATGTATGTGTGAGGCAACTTGACATTTCATTAGAGCGACTCACTTAGTTTCATTCTGTTCTCGGTATGAAGTGAAAATAGAAGAAAAACTTTCATTTGCAATACGAGTAGCAGATTATTACTGCTTTGCTGGAATAGCAAAGAAGTAATAACGCAATAGTGCAACTTAAGTGGTTTCTCTTGAACACATTCTTTGCTTTCATTTCTAGAGCGGCTTTTTCGCGTTCTTCTTATTCCTCGTCTTTGTCTTTGACTTCATCTTTTAAAGTACGACAACAATGAATGCATTCATAATTTAAGTTACTTTAAGGGACTGATGAAAGGAACATGACCGGATGACAAACAGTGTTGCCAATTTTGAGCATTTCTTTAAATGTACGTCGCGGTGGACAGTTTGGAACGGCCAGAATTCTAGGGAATTGTTAGCAGTGATTGGAGGTAATGTTCTTTTTACTAGTATTTCCATTTTGGTGGATTAGAAGTGTCTTCAGCGAGGAGGCTCAATTTTGGCCCAATGTGTAGATCAATAAACAAACAAATTTTCTAATTTGGTCCGAGGAGTCTGTTCAAGAGTTTAGAATGCACTCTGAAAAACGCAGTGTTTAGTGTTGTCACATTGGACATACTTCTTCAAAGGCGATAATGCCAGCAACGTGACAGTCGGTGAAGCAAGAGAGCGTTCGATAATGGAATAATTGAACTAGACAAAATGTGGTTTCAACAGGAAGGCGCCACACCGCCATCCAATTGAGAGGCGAGTTTGGTGAGCAATTAATCCTTCGTTTTGGCACTATAATTCGAGCGATTTCACCCCACCAGACTCACTTAGAGTCTGATATGTATGTTTTTAAATTTTTCCCGCCAAGTGAACAATTTGATTGTTTTTTTTTTTTGTAATCATTTGGCAACATTGGTGACACAACCACAGCAACGACAGCGACTAGAAGCACGACTGCACCAGCACCATCAAAAGAAGAAATAGAACAGTGGAAAAACATATAATGATGGAATATTTAGTAAAATATTCCCAGAATATATTAGACATCATAAAATATGACTGTGATGATGATTTTTTTGTATTAATGTTCTTCATTATGAATTTCAGTTACGAAATTGAATAAGGAAAATAAATAAGGACATAAATTATCTCTCGAAATTGAATCGTTAAATTTGTTTGGTCACAAGAGATACGAATTCTACTTAAGTCGATATCCTGAATCCCATTTATTTTTCAAAAATAACACTTACCATATTCAGTGGCAAATGCATTTCATCTTCTTAATATATATTTACCCTCGACACTGATTCACTGACTCTGTCACAAAAATTTTTTAAAAAAAATTTTTTTTACAAATTTTTTTTTTTCAACATTTTTTTTTTTCCACAAAATTTTTTTTTCAACAAAATTTTTTTTTTCCAATTTTTTTTTTTGAACAAATTTTTTTTTTTGAACTACATTTTTTTTTCCACAAAATTTTTTTTTTTTTCAACAAAATTTTTTTCCATATTTCAACGCCATACGCGCTTATAACTTACTAGTTTTACATATTTCGAAAATTCACAAATTTTTTTATGGACATTGATGGCTTATCTTTGCTCATCTGTAAATGGTGGTTGATATCAGAAGACTAATGGAATGTTCTATTTTTTTTTCTACCATGTTTACTTACCATTTCTTATTGCATACTTTTAGGCGGACAGGCACAACTTTAGTTCTCGTACTACAATGGACTATTGTACCAAAATAGTTCACAGCACAACAACAACAAAAACATTTTAGTGAAATGGTTGTAACTTGTTTTCTATGACTATAGGACTTAAACAAAATTTGGTTTATTTTGAATTGTTTTAAGTGAATTTTGTCATAACTCGAAAACAACTTGTCCGCTGTTGTTGACACAAGTGTAGAGTTAATTCAATTGTACAATTGATTAACCCTTTCCGTGGCAAATACATTTTTTTTTGGCGAGCTAAAAATCATATGAAGTGTCGTATATATCTTTCTTATCTTCTTAATATATATTTACCCTCGACACTGATTCACTGACTCTGTCACGCAGTACGTAGGAATTTAAATAGGCATTCTATAATTTTCTATAAATAATAATAATAAAAAAAATAATATTTTTTTTGTACAGAAATTGTGTTTTCCCCAAATTTTTTTTTACCAAAATTTTTTTTTTACGAAAATTTTTTTTACAATTTTTTTTTTTACAAAAATTTTTTTTTTACGAAATTTTTTTTTCAGAAAAAAGTTTTTTTTTTACAAAATTTTTTTTTCCAAATTTTTTTTTTCCAAATTTTTTTTTTTCAACAAAATTTTTTTTTCCACAAAATTTTTTTTTTTCAACAAAATTTTTTTTCCATATTTCAACGGGCGCCATAGGCGCATTACAACTTACTAGTTAGAAATATTTTTAAAATGACATCAAGCAAAAATCGGTCTTCAATGTTCGCGATCTATAACTCATTTTAATTCTAATATACATATGTGGCTTTATGTTACGTTTTATAAATGGACACATCGATTTTTATCAAATGTAAGCGCCCCGGTAGGGGAGTTGGTAGCGTGCTTGCCTATCAGCGTGGGGGTTGTGGGTTCGATTCCCACCAGAGGCTTTGGTCTGTCGCTGCAAAAATCTAAAACATATGGTCTGTGTCACCCGGTTTACCCTTGGACCCAAAAATTAGAATATAAATTAACTTTGTATTGTAATTAATAATAAATAAATAAATAAAAATTATCAAATGTAGAGTTAATTCAATTGTACAATTCATTAACCCTTTCCGTGGCAAATCCTTTTTTTTGGCGAGCTAATAATAATATGAAGTGTCATATATATTAGAAATATTTTTAAAATGACATCAAGCAAAAACCCGTCTGCGATGTTCGCGATCTATTACTCATTTTAATTCTAACATACATATGTATGTGGCTTTATGTTAGGTTTTATAAATTGATACATCGATTTTTATCATCTGTTTGAAAGCTGTTCAGTTTTTTTTTACTCACGAACGGACCAACCAACGTAATGTATTTCTTATCTTTTGTCTTTCCGCTAGACGTAAAGATTTTCTCTTCTGAGGTGTGTCCTCTTTTTTTTCCTTTCAAAGTGTCTCTTATTATAATGAATGTCAACATAGTCTTTTGTATACTTTCATCCAACAGAGCGGGGTGATAGATGTGCCCATTCCTTACACCAATGGTCCACTCTAACCAGAGCGGTTTTAAAAACAATCCCCCCCCTATAGTTTCTACATTCAATGTAGAGAAAAACAAATTCCATGGAATTTAACCAATTTAATATTTAATTTCATAAATGGTAATTGCGTTGAAAATGCCCTTAAACTTTCTTCCAGAATTCATTTTAATGAGACAACACTCAATTTGTCCTTTGTGCAGACAAAAGAAGACATTCGTCGTCGGTACTTTCCTTTCCATTCCATTCCTTTCCATTCGTACGCTTTTATTCATAATCCTAGTCTTATTTTTGTTTTCTACAAACAATCTTTTGTTTAATGCATCCTCTTTTACATTAAGTTGGAGCAGCATAGGATTCGGGGAGTGATGGAAGCTTGTGAGAGGGCGCAAAATACACAAGCACACAAGAATAAATAACACAAGATTGCCTGCGGCAGTTCTAAAAGGAAAGTATTTCACTTACTCGCTTTCTGCGTCGCTATGCATGCTTGTGTGAGTCGCTGCCGGTATCCTTATTACATATCTGTGTGTGTGTGTGTGTGATTGTGTTTAGATGGACCCTATGTGCATGCCCATGTATTAGTAATGCTACTAATTTGTAACATTTCCCTTGTCTTGTTTGGTTGTCATCGTCGTAGTTGCTGGATCTGTTATTGTGTCAAGTGTGGGCTAATTGTGGCCATGTACACGTGGATATGTTCAGATGTCTTTAGTGTGATAATAAACAACATTTACATATGAATGATTCGGGTTGATTTAGGATTATTACAAGACAGGAAATGTTTAATATCGTTTAGGTTTTTGGGGAAACCCGTAACTAAGCGATATTTGTATTGTCTCATTTATTGTTAAGTGTTCCCTTTTCACACCAATTAGAATAACATTTAAAAATATTGACATGTTCACACTACTCTGGTTCGAAATGTGAAAACTTAGTGGAAAGTCAGCTGAAGGTATTGCAAGGAAAAAAACCTGCCTGCCTGACTGTCGACATTGGAAGTAATGGACCAGACCAGTTAAGTGATTTCAAATCCATACACAAGTCTGAAGCCAAAAGATTTTTTTAAATTTGTTGTCTGAATAGTATGTTATGGTTTTTAGGATTTACTGTTGCCATTGCCTTAAGTTAACATTATTTCTAGAATTCATTGGCTCACATATTCCACTTCTTTTACTTCGCGGCTTTTACTTCCAGGAAATTGTACCTATGGATTCCCAAGTATTCATTTACACTGAGAACTGCTACTAATACTATCCAAGATATTAAAGACGACGCTTTCCCAGAAAAGCATTTTCTGTGAATTCCTTTACACTAAGATTTGCCAGTAATTGCCTTCAGCCGCTATTGCGGTGGAATGGTTCATACGTCCTAAACACACGCGCGCCCGCACATCCCATCAGTCCGTTTTAAATAGAACTTTTGAACAAAAAATACTATCTTATTTAGAAAAGAAAAAAAAACATCTTTTGTTAGACAAAGGCAAATAAAACTATACAGACTACATGTATATGGGCGGGCATATACATATGACTGACATTTGATGAGACCACATGCAAAGCATCCCCGTCCCCTCGGCCTCCTGGCAGTCGAACAAGATGTGCCAACAAATTATAAATGAATCTCAACCAACGTTGTTGGATATTGATTATGATTGATTTTATTAACAGGAAATGAAGCATGAAAGTGGAAAATACTATTTGAACTCCTCAAGTCTCCGATGAGATACTTCCTTTGCATACACATCAATTGTGAACTTCCGGCAGCTGACATCGCGACGTGGGTAGTTGGAATTTTTTCGAGTTAAATGTTTTCATCAAATCAAATGAACAATTACAGCAGCCCTGAACATGTTTTCCACTGCATACACTTAATTTAATACTCGAGTATGTGCACGAGAGAACATCATCATGATTCACCAGAGGATTTCATTTTATTTCGTTAACCCGGTTTGTTTTCTGTCGTTCCTCTATCCCCAATTTCCTGGACTGGGCAATTTAATAGAAAATTTACAATATTTCATTCAGCAGTCGATGCTTGTGCTTCATATGGATGGAACGTATTTTGCAGGGAAAGTTTTTGCTGAGGTTGATAACAGTGCACAGTGGGAAGAAAATTAATATTGCAATTGAAAATTTCGCTTAACTGTAAACATCAGATAAGTGAGAATATTCATGTTTCGATTTCATATGAAAATTACTCCGCTTAACTTAAAACATTCAACGAGTTAAAAAAAGAATAAAAAATTGCCTATGATAGGTAAATTCATTCTAGGAAATGTCGGATAACTGAAACTGAACGTTTAACACAATTCATTTTTGTGTTCATTTCAAACAAATCAATGAAAATGTCGCTTAACTGTATGTCAGATAAGTGAGAATATTCATGTTTCGATTTCATATGAAAATTACTCCGCTTAACTGAAAACATTCAACGAGTTAAAAAAAGAATAAAAAATTGCCTATGATAGGTAAATTCATTCTAGGAAATGTCACAAGGTTGTATGAAAATGGGAAAACTGGAAATCGATAACAATATCGTTTAACTGCAACACATTTCACTCATTCGAATTTTGCTTTGGAGAAAACTCAGATAAGTGAAACAATTGGGCTCAATTTTAGAATTTGATGACCAACATTAAAATCCTTATTAAAATCACTTTCAAATTTATAATGGAATTTTTGATCAATGAAAGAACACTTCGCATATAGATGGCGCCAATATAAAACTCAGGCGAAATCTTTAATTCATTCATAAACTGGTCTATTTTCCTGTCACATAGATGGCCAACAAAAGAGTAGTTTTTAAATCACTTTGAAATTTATAAAACCACTTCTATCGAAAGACGCTTACAGATCCGCCAGTCGTTTTACTGATACTGTCCGAGACTCTGGTAGCCTTAGACAAATTGCTTGAGTCTTCCGTCACTGTTTACTACATTACATTCTGGTTTGTGGGCGACCATTTACTTTCGAACTTTATGTCTCGCCAAACCTTTAAATTCACCATCACTCTTCTGGTTGGTCCAAAACCATTTAACCGTGCTGCTATGTCATTCCATTGTTCCAGTGCCCCTTCGAAATCCTCTTGCAAATCCAGCATTTTTCTCCATGTTTTTCAAATTGAACCAATATTTTTTTTATTTAAGCTCTAGGTCTTGTGGTTTTGTATTAATAAAATCGTTGGCTTACAAAGAGAATTTGTTTAAAATCACTTTAATTTTTTTTTAATTAATTTCAATCATTGATAACACTTCACTTCACAGTCAATATGTGGCGCCATCAGAAAACTTTCGTGGGTTTTTAAGGAAACAATTTTACTACTCTGGCGATGTGTATTGCAGACTACCAGATCATCAGATGTCCAAGAAAATATGATTTAATGAGGATGTTTCAAACAGATTTCTTTCATCACTTTCAATTAGCCACATTTATTGTATAACTCTATGCCATTATAAAGCTCTAAAAGTCAAAAGATAAACATTCAATGTCTCTAGCATTTTTGGCTCCTGAAATGTTCATTCTAATCGGTTTAAACAAAAATCAAAAAGGCACAATTATTACAGGACTATAGTAATTTTCCCTCACTGTGTGTGTGTGTGTGTCTGAGTGAGGCTGCTGGTGTCGTAGTTCGATATGTTGCTGTCGCTGTCGCTGTCGCTGCTGCTGCATGGAGTCTCAAGTGAACTATAAAATTCAAAGCATCATGATGGTTTAACACATCTGACAGAGGGGATTTTACATGATGGATTTATCGAGCTATTTTGCTCCGGCTTTTATATATGTGTTGTACACTACATTTGCAAAAGATGTTGTCGATGCATATGTGTGAGTGGGTATGTGTGTTGTAGTCGACTAAACGCTAAAAGTAAACGAAACACATATTCATTTTCAACACGAAACTTTTGTAAAATATTCACCCAAGGGGTGAAGGAAATCACTCACACTCACAAAAGGGAGTGGTGAAGTAAATCTCAAGTAATATAGACAAATAAGCTTAAGACATGATGTACAAAAATAAAAGCCCTGGAGGGGGGTGGGGGGCAAAGCAGAGTTATACACCACATGTCTTATGCTGCACAGCATAATACTTTATGTTCCCCATCGTCTTTGAGGAATCTTCTAAACGTTCAATATTGCACGCTTCAAGGGCTAATCATCAAATCAGTCTGTAATCTATTGTTAGTATTATGGCCTTCATCGATAGCATTTGTTTGCTTCAACATAGCAAAACTGTATTCTATGGTGGTACCAGCCTCCAACCAACCTCCGACTCCTCTCATCATGGCTAAGAGCGTATACGTATTTTGAATAGATTCAAATGCACGTAAATCATACGCTCCCTTGAACATTAACATATTCTTTTGTTCGAGCATTTTTTTATTGGCTTATTTCGGGAGAAACAAAAAAAAACCACTATGAATAAAATTTCCAAATAGGTTTAAGCGGATATTACTTGATTTCGGAAGAAACAAAAAAAAAACCTTATGAATACAATTTTCAGATCGGTTTAAGCTGATATTATATTTTGATTGGTTGAAAAAAAAAATGATAGTTAATGCAACACCAAGGCCATTTTATGAAAAATGAATGTGAACTAAATCAATTCGTCTTCAAGTTTTGCTTTATCGAATCTTTGGTGCCCTACACCAATTAATGGATGACATGGGGGATATATAGAGTAGTGGTCATTGGAGATGGTTTAAAAACACAACCACAGCAGGTCTGGCCGGGACGTTTCTTGCAGGACAGCTGTGAAGCTTTCACACCTTTTTGCTCGTTTACTTAAAAGTGCACTCACATATGGAAACGGTATTTGGAAAAATTGCATGTTGTTATACATTTTTTTAAACAAATACATTTTTTTTGGATTTTTTTTTTTGTCTGAAACAAACAATTTGTTATATTGTATCAGACTGAGACGACATTGACTGTTTATCGGTAATTTGAATAAACAAAGGACATCTCTAATATTTGATCCTATTTATTTATAATTTAGCTTGGAGTGATGAAGAAAATAAACAAAATCTAATTTAACAAGGAATACTACTGAGTCAGGAGTTTAATATCTTCATATTAACCGGATGAAAAGTGGGTGCCAAGAACAAAGTGGGTGGAAGTGTATGTGTTTGTATTTCTTTAAAAGCTTTGAGATTTACTTCCGTAACATTGCAGTAACATTGAGATTTTTGGCTCAGAGATTTGTAAAAGTTAAGTGTTCGAAACGATTTTAACTGGAGACTGTCACAGCCACGCGTTTTACTGATACTGTCCGCGACTCTGGTAGCCTTAGATAAATTGCTTGAGTCTTCCGTCACCGTTTACTACATTACATTCTGGTTTTTGGGCGACCATTTACTTTATGTCTCGCCAAACCTTTAAATAAAACTTTTAAATTCACCATAACTTTACTGGTTGGTCCAAAACGATTTAACCGTTTTGCTATGTCATCCCATTGTTGTGAACAGTGCCCCTTCGAAATACTCTTACAAATCCAGGAATTTTCTCCAAGTTTTTCAAATTGAAACAATATTTTTAATTTCAATGTTTATTTTTTCAATATTTCCTCTTTCGTCGAAAGACATCTTCAGCAATTCTACAAAGGATATATTTTTTATTAACAAATATAAAATATCGGGAACATACACAAACCTACAAATTAACAATTAAAAAATATATGGTATCGATGTAATATCATCGTCATCGAATATCACACTGATTTTCTATTGTACTCGCGTTTTTTCTTATCTGTCTCTGTTTTGTACTTCATTGGTTTCTCTGGGTTTACACGTGATACTTTAATTTATTTAACTTTTTAAAAAATTTTCAACTTTGAAATACTTACAAAATTGGTCAAGTCGTTTTCCAAAAGCGCGACCATAAAAACAGTGTCACCTCAACACAAAGCAACGTCACGTTTTCTTACAGAATACCGAATATATGCCAATAGTTATCGATAACCGCCGACTTTGATAACGGAAATGTCAAAACATCTCAGTCGACGCAATTGGGCTGGTTTTTTTAAAACTTCAACTGTGCACACTACGGCAAAAGAAATAAACTGTCAAAGTTTAATTGACGTAAACAAAATCAACAAATTTTAAAAAAAATAATTTTCAATAATAGTTCTAAATTGGGCTTATTATCTGTTAAGTCAGGAAAACTCTATTTTGACCATAACATCGGAATCTTTAATATATATTTACCCTCGACACTGATTCACTGATACACTGATTCACTGAATTTGTCACGCAGTACGTAGGAATTTAAATAGGCATTCTATAATTTTCTATAAATAATAATAATAAAAAAAATAATATTTTTTTTTGTACAGAAATTGTGTTTTACCAAAATTTTTTTTTTACAATTTTTTTTTTTTCTAAAATTTTTTTTTTCAACAAACTTTTTTTCTCAAGAAAAAATTTGTTTTTCAACTACAATTTTTTTTTTCAAGAAAAAATTTTTTTTCAACAAATTTTTTTTTTTTTTTTTCCACAAAATTTTTTTTTTTCAACAAAATTTTTTTCCATATTTCAACGGGCGCCATAGGCGCATTACAACTTACTAGTAATAAAATAATACCAAAAAATCAATTTTTTTTTCTTTTAACAGTAATTTGGCTATTTCTTATTGATTTTCATTAACAAGTTTGTTACGCTCAGAACATTGTATCAGGTTGTCCCTAATTTGTTTGAGCAATTTCGTTATAACGTTGCCTACGTTTCGCTGCGTGTGGTTTTCTTTTGTTGTTGCATACTTTCAGGTGTTTGGAATAGATTTTCCTCAGTATCAAATTAGATAAAACACTCTTGTACAAGTATAAGGTCACCTTATTCTGAAACTCTCTTCGAGTATGAAGTCCTATACAAACATCGCTATAAATGTTTTAGCCGTTGTCTTCATATTTGACTCAACTTACCGATTAAACGCTTTAACATTAAACTGTTCAATATCTCTAGAAAAGTTTTCATATAATGGCAGGATAACCTTTAGTCGGTCTGGCCCGACGTTCTCCTTTACTTATTGCCCCCATTAAATATTTTTATAAAAAAAAATATATAACACTTCTTTCTCTTACTTAACAAAAAAAAAACCGCTCTATTTCATGCCCGCCATTTACAATTCATTGCTCTACATTTGCTGGGAACATTCAACCGGAAATTAAGTCACAAACATCACAGTGGTATTTGCCAAAATTTAGAACTCAATTTTGGTGCCTTCATTAAACCCTTTTATAATCGTCGAACAATTATAAATCATACGAACATGTCAGCCAGCCCTAAATACCGGAACAGTTCTGTTGTGGCCCCACGAAGAACCGAACAATTGGTGGCCTGTGCTCCATGGTTACCACTTTTGTGCTGTCCACGGAGGAGGATGTTCGACAGCATTCTCAACAGCAACATTTCATATTACGGCACGATTTGTGCACAAAGCGCTCAATGTTACTTATTTGCCAATTGACCGGAAATTGGGTCTAATTGTGGCATATCATCCCATTTTTGTATTTGTTGTACTGGTGTTGCCCGAGAACGCAGACGAAGACACTAGCCGGCGCCATCTGAGTTTGAGTTGGACAAAACCAACACATTTGCGACGATGAAGACTTTCTCTTTGCTGTTGTTGCGACCATAATTGCAAACCTTTGTTCATTGTGCTGTTGTAATGGTTGGGGATTATTTTTCAGTTCGGTTTTGTTCCTCCTCTCTCCCCTTTCGCCACTTTTCGAATACATAATAGATAAATCCCAAATGTTTGCTACAGTTTCGGGCGATTTAAACTCGTAATGTAGAAGAGTTCACTTGTTTTGGTTTGTTTTCTGATTTCTTTTTAAAGAAAATGGAAACATTTGAGAGGCAATACACATTAAAAATTGCCCACTCAATAGAAGTTTGTGTGTTGATTTAACTCATAATTTAATTTGAGGAGTTAGGGAAAAAAATGGCGATTTTTTTAAAATGTATTACCGGATTTGGTGTTTATCGACATTCGTGTGAAAGAAAATTACTTTTAAATATGAAGCCCATACATAATTGTAAGACGCCATAAAGTAAAACAACATTTCGACAAAATTTAAATAAAATAGAATCCATGAACATTACCAAACATTCTGCCAAAATAAATCGTAATTGTGTGGCCAAAAAATGTTTAATTTCGATTTTTCTTGTTCGCAGACCAAAAACATTTACAAATCAGTCGCATTTAATAAACTGAATATCCTACAACACAAAACTCCATCCCCCTCCTTACGGCGGGGGACAAGTTCTTCTTTGCTGAACATAAATGGATGGTGACACAAAACAAACAAATAAAACTTTGAACATATTTTTCAATTTGTCACATGAATCTCTGTTGGTGTGAATGAACATGGATGCACACGTTCTCATATGCACAACTGTCAGTGTGTGTGTGG
Source organism: Hydrotaea cyrtoneurina (assembly GCA_958296145.1). Lineage (NCBI taxonomy): Eukaryota > Metazoa > Arthropoda > Insecta > Diptera > Muscidae > Hydrotaea > Hydrotaea cyrtoneurina. The sequence continues at coordinate 70,842,616 of OY282516.1, read as the reverse complement.
CGGCTGGCTGTGGTTAAAATGCAATTTTCATACTTAAACAACGGCATACCGCAACATGCCAATCGAACGGAAATGGAAACAAATTTCCGCATTTTTAGTATTGTTGCGTTTTTCTTTTGTGCGACTTATTTCAAATGTATACTGTGTGCATGTGTGTGTGTATGTGTACATTTGGAAACCGATATTTTCAATTATTGTTGGAAATTCCGAAACAATTTATTAAAACAATTACATTTCACGATTAGCATTTTAATTCTCATGTAATATATTTGCCAATTTTTTCTTTGCAGTCGATTTTGTAACTATTCTGGTGTAAAGTATGAAGATCAACGAAAAAATGGCGACTCCGATCGAGGAAAAGGTTGATCAAAACTTGAAGGTGAGTATGCAAATGTAATAGATTTCGAATGAAATTAACTTGTTTTATAATTTTGCATTTAAATAGGTTTTGTGGATTAATTACACTAGTCAACAACCAAAACATTACCGAAAAAATCTGACACGTTATGAATTGATTTGAGAGAGGGATTCTTCATTAATGTGAAGTTGAGGGAAATACTTTCTTAGCTGAACTGCTGCACTGAACTGGGTACAATAACAATGTGGCGGAGACTAAGAATTGGCGAAGTTTCCAACTTCATAAGAATCCAGGGTCCACTACGTTACATCCTCCAGCTCAGTTCGTGCTAACCCTAAGGAGTTGATTCTCCAATCACAACATCAAAAACACTACAACTTCATGAGAATCCAAGATTCATTACGTTACATCCTCCAGCTCAGTTCGTACTATCCCTAAGGAGTTGATTCTCCAATCACAAGATCAAAAACACTACAGCTAGATCCTTGTGCAACTCAAAACGAACCATCCCATTTGGAGGGGTCAGATTTGTATTTCCCCAGCTGGATCATGTAAAAAAGGCCCTAAAGGCAAAAATCCGCCAGTGATCAGTACAGTCATTGATACAATCTGAATCCACAGTATGTAATCAATATGATATGCTCCTAATTTGGCCTACAGGCTTATAATTACAAGTCTGAAAGAAAAAAATGAAATGAAAATAGTATATAGGCGGTTTAATCTTGGCTTTCCTGGATCCTATATTACTATAAAAACTTCTTAGGTTGCCGAATCCCACATGTTCAGAATTTGTATGCCATTAATAGTTAAAACAAAAGGTCTATTTAAGCCCACCCATGATGTATACAAATATTTGTTGTTGTCCATTGTTTAAAGTTTATTTCGGTGGTTCGTTGAACCTATTATGAATATTTCAGAGTATGCAAATACAATGAAAAGCCATGCATTATGCGACCCGATTTTCACATTTCCATGCACATTAATAACATTTAGCCTACTGTGAAATGGCGTACATTTAATTGACCCTGCGGTATACCTGTAATCAATTATGATTAATATGTCCCATTCTATAATTAGCCACACATACATATTGCTTTTATTCCATTTACCTCACCGGTGCGAGTAAACAAATAAATCGTTGTTTTTCACCCCCCAATTAATTCAGCTGTCATACAGTTAAAGTGACAGCCGTCTGAAATACAAACACTCCTATCTACATATATACATATTGTCAAATAAACTGCATACAGAGGTTTGAACCAAAATACCCAGTTGACGTTTTGATTAATGACATTACAATTGACTGACCTATAAATACGAAAAATTACAAAACACACCTATTTAATTGCCAAAATTTAATATTTGATTTATTTGATAATTTTCGTTATTTTTTTTACAGATCCGCACTGGGATGGTGAATGTTAGCGATGGCAAATGTAAACCCGAACCCCTGAGACTGAATTTAACTATGGAATTAGTAACACTGCAAAGATTAGAAATTGTTACGCCCACAAATGCACAAAACGGTCCGCCAAGTGAATCAAAGGTAAAAGGACATTCTATGTTTCAGTTGTTAACAGCAATTTAAGGATGAAATGTAGCTCTGGCAAAAACTATTAACTATGCAACCGTTCCAAGGACGTTAAATTTAATGTTGACTACACTATAAAACATGTATAAATCGGATCTGATTCAGATTTGGAATATTATTCTTATATTCAAACCATTAGTTACAAATTTAAAACCATCAGTTTTTTTATCCATCCCATTTAAAGATTTCAATATTATGTATATATTTAACATTTACCAGCTGTCGTATATTAAATTAAACTTTTTTTTCTCCCTACCGCAACAGTAATAGATACATTCATTTTCATATAAAAACCGAAATCATCTTTAATCTTAATTAACATATACATTTGCATATACATGCATGTATGTATGTACATATAATCTCAGGCACACACACACTCTATTACACATCCGCCCACACGCTCACCTGTTCACGTACAACACATTCACACTTGATAAAGTTTTTATTTATTTTTACACCGTTACGAGAATTCCTGTGACTCTCATAAATTTAATATTTTATGCTCTTATACATGGAACCGCCAACTAATTTATTCAAATTTCTTTGTGGTGTAATCTCACGCTTCTCTTATTGTGCCCCAAGGGGAATGAAATCGGACTGAGGAAGGAAACGTTTTCAAAAAGAGTGAAATTAAAATGCTCTAGAGGCTGAACTTTAAGAACAGGATTCTCTCATAATTTTGGACATGTTTGTAAAAACGTGGCCGCAGGAAAAATTGTGACGGTTCCAAAACTGCCCTCTAGTACAAATAACACAAGCGATTTTTAAAAAACATTCTTAATATATATATATATACATTGTCCCGTGGAACTTTTGAATTGTTCTCAATAGTTTGTAAATTTTTTTTTTTTTACATCTACCATTTTTTTGTTATCATTCCATTCCTAAAATGCCGAACTCATAAAGTAAAACAGAAAGAAGAAATGCATTTTTCCAAACATCTGGTGTTTTATTTGGTGGTCCGATACTATTCAGATTGGCTGCAAGGGTTAGCCAAAGTTTTTCGGTACTACCCACTCTGGCAAATCTCTTGGCCGACTGAGGATGTTTTCCAAAGAATTCTAATAGCACGTCATCTTGTCTACAATTTTTTAAGCTTTACCCTAAAAAAACACTAAATAAACCTATCTTCTTAATATATATTTACCCTTGACTCACTGATTCACTGACTCTGTCACGCAGTACGTAGGAATTTAAATAGGCATTCTATAATTCTATAATAAATAATAATAATAAAAAAAATAATATTTTTTTTTGTACAGAAATTTTTTTTACCAATTTTTTTTTTACAAAATTTTTTTTTCAACAGAAATTTTTTTTTTTCAAAAATTTTTTTTTTACAAAATTTTTTTTTCCAATTTTTTTTTTTTCAACAAAATTTTTTTTTTTTTCAACAAAATTTTTTTTTTCCACAAAATTTTTTTCTTCAACAAAATTTTTTTTTTTCCACAAAAATTTTTTTTTTCAACAACATTTTTTTTCCATATTTCAACGGGCGCCATAGGCGCATTACAACTTACTAGTTTTTACATATTCTAAACATTTGTACTTCATTTATCAAAAAACAAATCCAAAAATGCTCTCCGATATGTGTTTCAAAATGAAAAAGGAAATCTAATTTCGTTTTCTCTTACATACTTTCAATCTATATTTTCATAAGTAAAATCGATCCAGTTGTGGGCAGCGTTGCCGTTGACTTTTTTCAAAAAGTATCACAAAAAGTATCATTTTTAAAAAAAAGTATAAAACGTTTTAAAACGATTTTTTTATTTAAAAATTACTTCAAATTAGGTACAAAGTAAGCAGAACAATAAAACAAGGTAAAAAATACGAATTCATGTAAAGTAATGAATAATTTTTTTTCGGAATTTGTCAATTAATTCCGGGTTTGGCTTCCAATCTTCTAAATCAGTATCTACCAAATTAAGAGCTGATAGTCTCTCATTACAGGGCTGAACTTTGAGTCTATTTGTTAGCATATTTTTCAAGAGAGAAAGTTTTGAAAAAATACGCTCAGCGCAAGCACTGCTGTGTGGCAGTTTAAAAATATATGACAAAAATTTATTTAATGTAGGGAACAAGGGTCGTTGTAGGAATTTTTCATTTTTCCTACTTTCCCCCAAAACTGCTCTGCATCCCTAATTTGGAAAAGGCGCTGCCATGTTTTTTTCTTTTGTTAAAGCCTCCAAAGATTGATATTCGCTCACAAATTCATCTGCATCTTTAATTTTATAATTAAATTCAGATATTAAATCGAAATAATCTATATAAACATTTGATTTGATCATAGAGGGATCTAAAAACAAAAAGTATCAAAAACAAAAAGTATCAAAAAAGTGGCAAGACCCAAAAAAAGTATCATTTTGATACTTTAGTATCATCAACGGCAACGCTGGTTGTGGGTATCAGAACATTTTTCATTTTGATTTTCAATCAAAATCGTTTTCCATCATTTCGTTTTTTGCTATACGATTTGTTGTAGGGAATGAAACTAGTTTCCCATGAGTTCATGCAATTGGGTCGTTCAATACGATTCCCAAAATGTGGTAAAGATATTTCATTCCTTCGAAGATATTCGTTCGATATGGTGAAGATATTTCTCGAAGGAAAGACCTAATCGTATTGAAAGACCTAATTGCATGAACCCAGTTTCATTCCCTACAACAAATCGTATAGTAAAAAAAACGAAATGTACGGTAGATTCTAACTAAATTTCTCCAAGAAACCATGTGTCAAAAATGAATTGCTATCCCGCACAAAAGGATCATGCCGCCTCGAGTAAGTCGTGTAATAAATATATTACCATCGCCTTTTTTTTAGATTAAAACACAAAATCATTCAAATAGTATTCTCCATGCTAGGGTAGAGGGATCATCCATTCATCTGTCATCCATATTTATTTTCACATACGTATTTCACAAACAAATCAAAAGTAAAACTTTCAAATTTTTTTTTAAAAAACAATTTTTTGCCTAATTTCTAATACTTGTTGCGTGATCATATCAAGTCAAATTTTGGAATAAACCATATCTTATGTTTTTCTATATTTTTTTGAATTTCTCTTCTCAACATAGTCACTGTGAGCCATACGATTTATGAGTTATTCCCCAACCTACGCGAAAAAAGTGCATAATCCAAAGATTTGAATTCCATTTAATATTTCACCTAAATTCTTTTTTCATCCAACTATTCTCAGAATATGTAAATTCTTATACTTTTATACAGCTTAGAGAAAATATTATAATCTTTAACTTATAACAACGTGTACACATTTCCTTATCCTGGGTCATTTAAGAATAATATTCCTGTTGTTATTGTGATATTACGTAGTATAGTGCAGTGCAGGACTCGCAATTGAGAGTACAACCCTAATTAATCCATTACATTTTATATAATTTAAGTTTAATTTTCATTAGCATTGTGTACACACTTATATATACATATACGCAGACATAATCAAGTACAATGTTTACACATACACTTGTGTGAGACTTAAATTCGCACCTTTAATCCTTTGACGGTCTGCTGCCCTAGGCTTCATATTTCATCCGTATTTTTCATGCAACACATGTATGTAAATCTCAAAACAAATTTGTTTAAACTTTGCGTCCTTACTTGCTTTGTTGCTGTTGTTGTTGTTGCTATTATTAATCTCATTTCTCTTCATTTGAACCTTTTCCTCGTTCTCGCTGTCTCTGCACCAGGAACGCATGGTACAAATCACGCGTCAGAAACAAGGTGGCCTTGGCTTGAGCATAAAGGGCGGTGCGGAACACAAGTTGCCGATATTAATCTCACGCATTTATAAGGATCAGGCAGCCGACATTACCGGGCAATTGTTTGTGGGTGATGCCATAATTAAAGTTAACGGTGAATATATAACCGCCTGCCCCCATGATGATGCTGTGAATATACTCCGTAATGCCGGTGATATTGTTGTTTTAACTGTCAAGCATTATCGTGCCGCAACACCATTTCTGCAAAAACAACGTAAGTAAAGTTATATTGAACAATATCATGAACCCTCATATTTTCCACTATTTCCCTCCCCCTCTATCTCTCTCTCTTTTAAAGGTAGCATGTGTTTATTGACATTAGACCGGGTTCGGATGGCATGTGGAAAGAATTTTTTTTAAGTGGGGAAATCAATTGTGCTGGGAAATCATTACTAAAACATTCTGCTAGTTGATCCACCGGTTTCTACATACTAACCAACTCCAACTCGATACAATCGTACCTTTTGAAGATTCTCAAAAATGAGTTCCCGTGGTCTGACAACTAACTCTGGGATCCACGGCCATGGCGATTAAATTATATTTATAGATAAAGGACAATGTAAATGTCGAACTGACTGTTTTTGTATTAATTCAGTTATTTCGTCCCAATCTAATGTACATGCATACATTTGTATAGTTAGAAAAATTGAGTTGTTTTACGTTGTTCCGAAATTGTGTTACCATGAACACTTCCACTTCTATCACGAATGCCTCCTTTGTATTAACTTATTCGATTAACTTTGGTTAACGCTTTTCAATGGAAACTTTCCATTTTGTCAGTGTTGTTTTGTTCGCTTCACTTTGTGGCCATAGAATAAATTGAAGAGTTTTCGCAATTGAATTAAAGAAGACATTAAAGTATGGCGTATGGAAAAACGAAAATTAATGTTTTGTTTTTGCAGTTCTACGGCTATTGAACCTAACAAAGTTTAATAATATTTAAGCACAAAGTTGTTGTTGGGCTGTCTAGACCAACCATATACTGTGCCGCACAAAAAAAAACAATTTAAACAATATCAGCAATTTTTTAAAGTGACAAAATGTTCTTCATATCATGAATACCGACTTTATCTACACACTTGGCGTCCCCTGTTATGACATCCTGAAGTGTCCTCTGATTGTTCAAATAAAGAAACAATTTCATATCATTAGAAAGACAATAAGAAACGCGGCACGTAAAATACAACGAAAAAAAAAACCAACGATTTCAACAGAAATGAAGTTGTTGCAATTACTTTAATTATCATACAAATGATAAACAACAACATACGGTAATGACGGCACATACGACTGTACACTAGGGTGTGGCGAAAACGCAACAGTTCCATGTACATAGATTGCATAACAAAGTATTTTGTCTATTCGCATCAGTTCAAGTTTATTAATGTCATTTGATTTTAATGAAATACTTTATTGGTCACTTATACGCTTAATACCATTTGCATGACACCCTAGTGTACCACAACGAATGACAGATTTACAATGAGACAGTACGCATACGTACACATGTATTTAATACTTAATTATGTGAACATGTGCTTGCAAGACATGACTTCATATGTACGGCCTTACATATGCGTATATGGTGAAGCGGGTCGGCCTATGTGGAGGAAGAAAAGGTAGATTCCGCTGTTTGCCCCCAAAAATTATGAATAGACCCAAAAATGTCAGTACAATTTACTCATAACTAAATGACTTGTTGGAAAAAATTAGAAAAATTCATTAACTGTTGTTGTAAAAGAAAAAACCCGGTTCCATTGCACCGTGTTACAAAAAATAGATTTTTTTTTCTGTCCTATGAACCAAATGCACATATTCGGAAAGAGGGGGGGGGGGGGGGGGAAATACACGCGTGTCGGCGATTTTCATGGACACGTCAGAATTTTTTTTTTTTTTAATTTTGAAGTATAAAGCTCGTAGTGGCCTGTGTGAAAGCCTTTGGACCGATTTTTAACCCTTTTTTAGTGATCCAATCGAGCTGATTTTTGGCAGGCAGACTCGTGGAAATGTCAAATTTTTTAAAAAATAGATTTTTATCAATTCTCGGATTTTCTTAATTTTTTTTTTAAATGGTTATCGTTTTTTTTAAGGTTTCAGTTCAAAAAACATTTTTTTTTCGTAACGCTTAAGTAGTTTACAAATTTGGAGTCTCTTCAAGTTATGCTAAGAAAAGTGAAAAAAATATTTTTTTTTTCAAAAATAATAAAAATTGGGGAAAATTTGGGAATTGATAAAAATTGTTTTTAAAAAATTGCCTGCCAAAAATCAGCTCGATTGGATCACTGAAAAAGGGTTAAAAATCGCTCCAAAGGCTTTCACACAGGCCACAACGAGCTTCATACTTCAAACTTAAAAAAAAATTCTGACGTGTACATGAAAATCGCCGATACACGTGTATTTTTATTTTTTATCCCCTTTCCGAAAAAGTAAATTTGGTTCATAGGACAGAATGTGTGTAACGATAGTGTGCAAGTCAGTTGTGGAACATCAACTCTTCATTTGTCTCAACATCTCAACAAGCCTGATGTGAGTTTGGCACATTATGATACGCCGCAATCGATCTTTTGCACTCCAAGTTTGTTAATTGCCAAGAAACCATCTCGGTAATTCGACGCCGTTAGACTTGTTTGTGGTTTACCGAAGGGCCGATGTCATGCGTACGATTCAGGCCTTTAAGGCGAATATCGAGCAATCCAAAATTGAGAGCCAGAAACCTTCACCAATAACAATATGCGGTACTGCGACGACCGTCGCAGTGGGATGGTTTGCTCTTTCGAAGAAAACAAACAAACTAATATATTTTTTTTTTGAGAAACTTGTAGTTAAATTTCCAACCTACCCCAATGTATATTTCATTACACATGTATGTATGAAAATATATACATGAGTTCAGAATACTTGTACTTAAAAGTACATTTACATTGGCATTTGTCAGTTTGAATTCCGGCAAATGTTATCTTCAACATAGTTAGAATCTGTGTGTGCATGTCCACCTCTGCCACCTTTCGCACGCAGACATATACGAAAAGGACATAATGTTGTTTCTTACAGTGTTTTTACTTTATTTTTATTTTCATTTTGTTCTTCCGTTCGTCCCCTATTTGAATGTATGTGTACATATAATGTTGTCTTATTCGTTGTTGTACTGTTGCTTTCATTTACATTATTTCGTTTTTATGCAGTGGCAAAAGATACACCAGACTCAGATAACGATACAACATGTGCTGAATTAAAGGCTGACGAAGGATACAAATCCTCGGTGAATAATGGTACCATTAGTCGTAGCTGTAGTAGACCAATGTCAATTTGTTCGGAACCCGAAAAGAAATGGGTGGACGTTGTGGCAGGTAAGTTTTTGTTGTTGTTGTTGTTTTCATACAATAAAATTAGATGTGCGTGGGCCTAGTGTACAGTTGCTTGAACAACTAAATAAACAATTGAATGAAGATTCATTGATTAATCTTGAGATTAGTAAAAATGTAAACAATTCTCTATTTGAGATATTGTATAAAGCAAAATATGTCGATTCTTTTTACTTATTACCCATCCTTCGTATGTTCGATCATTAGCAGTTCCAGCCTGTGCACGACGCAATAAAACTAAAAATAATACCATCACAACTTACTGTTTACCCGAAATCACTCTTTTGATTATTCCTTTTTTATTTTTTGCTTTGCCAACAGTTCCCCTAATGATGGCCTATGTAACACGTTACATTTACGGCACCGATAAATTACGGCCCAACGCCTTTGAAGTGCGTGGCATAAACGGCACATCAACGGGCATAATACACTGTGATGATTTGGCCATATTGAGTCAATGGCTGAAATTGATTAACGACAACGTTGTGGGCCTGACACATTTACAGGTAAGTCACACATTTATTTCGTTATTTATTTGTTGTTGCGTTTTTTTCTCTCTCTCTTTTGTATGGTCCTTCTTTACCCGTTGATGTTTTTATGGCGCTGTTTGTCTTTCGAAACAAAAAAGAGACCAATAAATGACAGTAGAAATATTTACTTTTGCATTGGAGAAATTAAAATTTGAATGAATACGGTCGCAATTAAAAGGAGCACACTGGGGGATTATATTTTTTTTTTATTGATTTTCGATTGAGCTTTCACATTGTAACTTAAATTAACAAAAGTAAATAACTGGGTGGATCGGAAACTTGAAACTTATTAAGTGAATTATGTCAACTTCAGTCAAAATTGATCGACTCCAGAGTCGACAACGAGTCCAGTTCTTCAGCTCTATAATACACTGAGGTGCGAGTGTATTTTAAGGAAAAAAAAGTTCATATAACGAAAAATATCGAATATTGGATTTTTTTTAATTTCTTTTTTATTATAACCAAAAATATCGAAAAATGGATTTTTTTAAAAAAAAATTTTTATTATTACACCGTGTTACAAAAAATATATTTTTTTCTGCCTTATGAACCAAATGCACATATTCGGAAAGAGGGGAAAAAATAAAAATACACGTGTATCGGCGATTTTCATGTACACGTCAGAATTTTTTTAAGTTTGAAGTATAAAGCTCGTTGTGGCCTGTGTGGAAATGTCTGTATCACGTCAAAAAATCGGTCCAAAGGCTTTCACACAGGCCACTACGAGCTTCATACTTCAAACTTAAAAAAAAAAATTCTGACGTGTACATGAAAATCGCCGATACACGTGTATTATTATTTTTTATCCCCTTTCCGATAAAGTAAATTTGGTTCATAGGACAGAATGTGTGTAACACGGTGTTATAACCAAAAATATTTCAAATTTTTAAAAATATTAACAGATTAACTTCTTCGTAAGCCACGGATTAGTTTGTCGAGTTTAGGCTTCAGTCTTTCATATGGCCATGGATAAGAGACTTATTCTTATTCCGCGTTAATTGGCACCAACATAGGACGTAGATCACAGAATATCCAATCATCAGGAATGCTTTCAAAATTCCATATTCTACAGAACCAGCTATGATTGCTTTAGATGGTTATAAGTCCTCTAATACATACTTGGTCAACTTAACATTCCATGAAGAAACAGACGGGGGAACTTCTTTCGAATCGAATTTTAATACTCGCAAGCCGGTCCGAACGGCTAATGCTTTTTTTAGAGAAGTTTTTACATATTTTAAATATTTATAAATATTTTACTTATATAACGTTCTAGGTGACTTTAACTAAGCTGTTTTGGTGATCTGTTTGGTCTATTCGGTCATCCCAGCCCATAGTGCACAGTGTGCTACGTTCATTTGTATTGCTTCTGCTGGTTTTGTCACAATATTTTCGTTGCGTCCAAAACAAACATTACCGCACAGGTACAAATACACACATATACACACATACACACACTTGTGTACATTTCCATTTGCATATATTTATTCATTTACATCTTCTGATACATCAACACAAGTTTTTCGTTGCAATAAAGCAATTTGTTCATTATACCAACTCACACACACACACCCACATATTCATATAAAATCAACCAAGTAAAAGCGAAACTTTACTATACGGACTAAGTCACACACACCGATACCGATACAAAATGGACTAGCGCAACATGATATGGAAGGACTTCGTTAGCATCCATGTGAGTGTTGTACTATGCGTGTGTGTGTGTGCATGTTTGTGTCAGACCGGAAGGAAACCAACCAATACCATGAACGAACAGTGTGTTTTGTTGGGTGGTATGCATGCAAAACTCGTTGATTGTGTTTTAAAGTCTATTGAATAAAGCCAAACTTGTTGAAGGAATTTTTGGTGAATTTTTTTTTTTTTTTTTTCAAAAAAAGTTAAAATATTTTACCTGCTCTCTATTAAGACATGTACCAACCATGTCATAATAACATACATAGATAGCAGACTGCGTCTTGACACCTTGTAATATGAAAAGTTTACCAATCACTGGAACCACACACATACGATTTGTATGTCATTCCTTTGAAACGTACCAGTTTCCAAAATAACAAATATTGTTATGGTAAAGTTTCACTTATAATCTCACATCTTCGATAATGAGTTTTATACAAACTGTACGCGCTCTAGGGACACAGTTACAATAACAACATTGTGGATGAACAGAGAGAAATGTCGATTCCTTTGGGGGGCGCTGCGTATAATGTGTGTGTGTGTGTGTGTGTGTGTGGAAAAGTTTTGGCATATATTTCAAATACCCCTCCGGATAAATGAACAAATATTGTTTAGTTGGAACGAGCGTAGGACACGTAGTGAGACAAATTAAAATAACATCGATTTAGATTGGAAATTGTATCATTTGGATTTTGGAAAATTGCTACGAAAACTAAAAGCACACAAAGTTGTATAGCATAACCTCGAGGCATTCGATTAAAGTGCATACATATATTTCAAATTTAAGGCAAAGGACTTTCAAATTTAAGGCAAAGGAAAGGAATTGACAGGCTGTAGTGGTTATAAATCAGTCACAAGCTTCGGTATACAAAGTAAAAAAAAAATACTATAAAATAAAAAAGCTGTGACTGATTGTAAAAAAAATACTATAAAAAAATGTTTTCTAACCGATTGTAATTTTACTTATTCCGCCTAGAGAACAATGTTTCTTACAGACTGCTATTAATATACATATTAATATAAATATTTTTTTAAAAATGTAGAAAACATTTGAAGAGATTTAATTTTTTTTTTTCGTGTTCAAAATATTTTCGAAACTTCTCAATTCTAAAAACCAATTGAACAAATTAATTAATTTCCATACAGTAAAGTTGCTTAATTAATATATTAATTATTTTAATACTAGTAAGTTGTAATGCGCCTATGGCGCCCGTTGAAATATGGAAAAAAAATTTTGTTGAAAAAAAAAATGTTCTTGAAAAAAAAATTTTTGTTGAAGAAAAAAATTTTTTTGAAAAAAATTTTTTTTTTTAAAATATACAGTAAAGTTGCTTAATTAATATATTAATTATTTTAATACTAGTAAGTTGTTATGCGCCTATGGCGCCCGTTGAAATATGGAAAAAAAATTTTGTTGAAAACAAAAATGTTCTTGAAAAAAAAATTTTTGTTGAAGAAAAAAATTTTTTTTTTTAAAAAAAAAAAATTGTTGAAAAAAAAATTTTTTTTAAAAAAAAAATGTTGTTGAAAAAAAAATTTTGTTGAAAAAAAAATTCTGTGGAAAAAAAAATTTTTGTTGAAAAAAAAAATTTGTTGAAAAAAAAAAATTTGTAAAAATAAATTTTTGTAAAAAAAAAATTTTTTGTTGAAAAAAAAAATTTGTAGAAAAAAAAAATTGGGGAAAACACAATTGCTGTACAAAAAAAATATTATTTTTTTTATTATTATTACTTATAGAAAATAGAAAATTATAGAATGCCTATTTAAATTCCTACGTACTGCGTGACAGAGTCAGTGAATCAGTGTCGAGGGTAAATATATATTAAGATTATGGGCAACTTGGGTGCCACTGGAACTGGACTGGAGACTGCACTAAGTCAAGGAACTCTCGGAAACTCTAAACATCCGTTGTGGTCTTATCCTTTCAGCTCGAGTAAGAGTAAGTCAAAAGTAATAGCTTTTTAAACTTTCGAAACTGAAGACACCTTTAAGTTTTATAAATTGAGGTCAACAAGGAAGCTGGTCTCAATATATATGTTGGTGAGCCCATGTTCCTGTAGTTTTGTACAATGGCACACTAGATGTTGAACAGATGCATTCTTGTTTGTTTCGTAGCAGTTTCTGTAGTGCGATTGCCAGCTCGCCAATCAGACAGTGGTTTGAAAGGGATTTCTGTCTGACAGCAAATTCGGACATATCCTTTCCCATTAGCTCTTTAAGACCTGGGATACAGGTTAGTGTGACTTTGTATTGTTGGATTTGGGATTCTAAAGTATATACAGATTTGATTTATTTGAGTATAAGGCTTTGAGGGAGTCATCGAGAGTGTTAAAATTCGCCCGAAAATCAACATGACAGCTTTGGCTTGGGCCCGCACCATAAGACAATGATTTGGTATCTTAAATGAGGTTTCTATAGAGTTTCTGTGAAATCTGCTGAGCCCATTCCTGTCTATTTTTTTAGCATTTCATCCTCTTCCATGTTTTTTGTTTCTGGGCCAATTCTGTCCCGTCCTGCTTTTATGGTTAGACTTGGGTTAATAGTTCTTCTGTTCATAGGTCTTCTGTATTATTTCTAGAACTATTTCACTGCTGCCATGATACCTATGTACAGTCATCCACTGATAAAATTCCATCTGCCGAAAGTCTACTGTTTTTGATCTATTAAATATTTCAGAGTTCTGTAAAAAATAGTTTATAGGTCAATTGGATATTTTTCAGAATTACACTCAAACTTCCATAACTCCAGCCACCCTTATCCCGTAGAAAAGTTCTACTTGCTGAGACTTTTAGTTATAGAATGACTTATACAATTGTTTGTCTCCTTAACTGCCACTAGAATCGCTTCGACTTAAAGAAAATAAGACTTACTAAAGTTCGAGTTATGGAGGTTCCACTGTATTTCCAAAGTTGTGTAATTTTCGTATTACTCACGATTAGGGGAAAGTTTTTTCTTATATTTTTAGTTTTTAGTTTTATTTTATGTAATTGTAGTGTGTGGGACGTTCACACTGTTGTAAACCCAGTTTGGGAAACTGTTAAGACCATCAAAGGAACGTCTGTTCCTTCTTGGACTGTTAATAAGTAAGTTGAGACTGCTTTGCGATCTACTTCTTTGTTTTTGTCCATTTTGTACGTCTGGTACAGCCAATCAAATCCAGAGTTTTCCAATTTTGGTATTATTCCTCCTGACAAGAATTTTCAGTCCAAATATAATCTCGCCGCAAACACTGTATCACTTTAAAAAAAATTCCAAGCATGAAACAAAAAAAAAACAAAACATGGGTTTCCATTAAATCATTGTTTGTGGGTAACATTGTTGAAAACTGGCGGATGAAAAATCCATGAAAACGGAAAGGGAAGCCCAAAACTTTCACGTTAGTTGTATGTAAAGCAATGCATGAAGTACAATTCATTGTTGTTGTTTTTTCGTTTCGTTTAATTCCATGAAAACGAACGGAAAGGATATCATGCCAATGAAAGAACATCGGATGTCATTAGGCTGTGTCAGTTGGCAACAAAGATGTACCTCATCCTCGGCACAGTGGCAACAACACCATACCCGTGTTGCCAGATGTGATTTATGATGGCATTGATGGCTGTCGCATGGTAATGCTGTGCTTTAATTATAATTCACGCATTTTGTAAATAATCGAAAAATAAACGTATTTCGGCGGAAATTCAACAAGAACAGCAAGTATGGACTTTGATGTGCGTACCAGCGAAAATCGTGTCGCTATTCGAATATCCTGTGCCTAAGGGGGTAAATATTGTTTCCGTTCTGAATACACTGTTCCCTTTTTGCAACATCTAAAAAAATCCTTGTTTTATGTACGGACGTAGTCAAACACACACGCCCACTCTCCTTCCGGACTGCAAACGAGTGCGGAGAAAGAAAAATAAATCTCCATAAATACGGAGACGGATAAAAACACACACACACACATTCCCACTAACATCAGGTACAACTTGCAGTCGTTCTCAGTGGCCTGTGTAGCATTTTTCGTTGGCGTTGGCCAACATTTACAAAATATCTTTTTTATTAACGGCTTTTTAAGATGGCCGCTTTTTCATCTTGTTATTCTGTAGTACACTACCGAGAAATGTTTGTTTATGTACGTGTGCATGTGTGTGCTCACTTGCAAAAAAAAAGCAGGACACGTAAACAACACATGCTGGGGGTAATGGGGGGGGGGGGGGGGTATCATAAATTCGTCTGAAAATTGATGCCATAAAGAATGTGAAAAATTGACAGCATTAAATTTCACATATACATACCTATACATATACATAAATACATGTGTGTATATGTGCTGTTGACGTTGTGGCTGATTTCCTTTGCTCTTTTTTCGAATTCATTTGTGTTTGCAAAAGAGGAAACAAAATGAAAATGAAAGAAATTTGTCGTTGAACATTTTGTGACCTTTTAAAGTGACACATTTGTGTTGATCTGTGCTTGTCAAAGACCGACCTGTCCTGTCGGGCCGCCCTCAATGCTGCCACATGTCACAGACCATTTTTGGTGTGATGTCAGAAAGGTAAGGGCGGCTCTCTATGCTTTGTTATGTAGCACAGTCCGCCCACATTATGGAGGGTTAGTCTGTTGGTAAGTGACTTCAGTGACAGTTTAATCTGTTTCTGGAATTCTTTCAGGAAAAACTAATTCTAAATGAATCACCCACAAATTTGGCAATCGGCATCCTGTTCTGAGTTTCGTTTGTGAGTGGAATTGAAACCTTTTCACATTCTCTTTTTTTTTTTGGCAAAATTTAATTGGAAATACATTTTTTTTTTAAGTGTAACTCTGATACTGAGGGTGTGAAAATTAAAATGTTGTTCAAAATTGTATTTAGACAGCAATGTGCAATAAAAAGAAATGATATAGAGAACAGTTGAGCCAACTTAGTGACAACGAGATTGTTTACTATCCCGTTAAGCGACAGCCGTGGTGTGTTCGGTAGTGTGTGTGTGTGAGGATCACACCGAATAACCCGAGTTTGAAACTGGGTAAGACCATTCTAACCTTTTTCAGCGGCTGTTTCCACCTCGTAAATGTTGGCGACTTAACGACTAAGAAAGTAATCTCTTAGCCATGTAAAACTTCTCTAAAAAAGCATTAGCCGTTCGGAGCCGGCTTTAAACAGTAGGTCCCGGTCAGTCGAGAGAAGTTCCCCGTCTGTTCCTTCATCGAGTGTTAAGGAAAATAAGTAAGTTAAGCGATCTCGGGTAATTTGTTAAATATGTTAGACAACTCTAAAACAAGATGTAAACAACGCAAATTATATACATAGTTCCGGTCTACACGATGACTTCTCCTCAGTTTCTGTTGAAAACTCTTTGTAAAGTCAATCGTCATTCACGATGGCAATGACTTATTATCTGTGGTATTAATTTAACATGCTTTAATATAAAATTGAAAATTTCAAAAAAAAAATACTTTCTCAGAATCTTAATATATATTTACCCTCGACACTGATTCACTGACTCTGTCACGCAGTACGTAGGAATTTAAATAGGCATTCTAGAATTTTCTATAAATAATAATAATAAAAAAAATAATTTTTTTTTTTGTACAGAAATTGTGTTTTCCTCAAATTTTTTTTTTACCAAAAATTTTTTTTTCCCAAAATTTTTTTTTTACACAAATTTTTTTTCCAAGTTTTTTTTTTCAACAAAATTTTTTTTTTCACAAAATTTTTTTTTCCACAAAAATTTTTTTTTTCAACAAATTTTTTTTTTTCAAGAAAAAATTTTTTTTTCAACAAAATTTTTTTTTTAACAAAAATTTTTTTTTTCGGGAAATAATTTTTTTTTCTATAAAATTTTTTTTTTTTCACAAAAAATTTTTTTTTCAACAAAATGTTTTTTCCATATTTCAACGGGCGCCATAGGCGCAGTACAACTTACTAGTTTTCTATAAGAATTTTAATATTTTTTAAATCGGTGAAACTGGAAATTTACTCATTCCCCACAATTCTTCTATTAAACTTATTAATAATCTTTACCTGGGGGACCATATAGGTCATCAGTAATAAAAAACACTCGTATGGGCAAACATTCAATGTTTTGTATCCTCTTCCCCCTCCATTTATTGTCGGCACATTCACCTTTATGTTCTACTATTCACATTCTTTTTCTGCTTTCAGATGAAACTTTACAATCGAAATTTTGCCGTTGGCGAGCGCATTGAATACATGGGTTGGGTGAATGAAGGTGTCATCAATAATAATATATCATGGCAAAGTTATAAACCACGTTTTCTAATACTGAAGGGCACCGAAGTCATGTTGTTCGAAACACCACCGGTAAGTTTAAATAAAAAATAAATAAACCAAAAAAAAAACAACAAAAAATCCCCACAGATCAAAACAATAAAGAAATAAGTCAAATGAAATGGAAAAACTTCATTTTAGAGAATGAAAATACAAAAAAAAAAAGAAACAAAGTTTTAGTTACTAATCGATATGAATGAGCAAATTTAACATTTATTCAGCCACACACACACAAGGATTTATTATTCATGCCGAATAACATTAATAATTCAGTTTCATTTCCGTTTTTATTACAACTTTTTATTATGTCAAAATAAATTAAATGCGATTTTGTTGAATTTACCTGGTTTTTTTTTTTTCATTTGACTTAAATTATTTTTTGCCGGTTTGGCAAACATAATAACACACACGCATACTAACATAGATACAAATGAATGCATGTGTACTTTAGTGCACTTACACACCTTCATAGAAGTGCACTCACACCGGTACACAGAAATGCATTTCGTTGCATTTATGTCAAATATGACAGCAGGTGTATGTTCTGCTTTCATATACTCCAACGCACACCGTTCAATTCAGGCTGCGGAAGAGTTTAATGTACTGGTATTGGTGGTAGGATGCCGACTGTGGCCGTGCTTGTATCGCCAGCGGAATATGTTTGCGAAGTAAATGTTTACATAAAGACAACAGAAAATAAAAGACCGTTGACCAACATCTCCCAATTAAATTGATGGGCTTATTTTTTTGCAAATTCAATTTAAGCGTTATCGGAATAATATTACAGTCGAGTCCGGTTATAACGGACTCCTAGGGACACGACAAATTAGTTCGTTATAGGTTAGGTTAGGTTGAATGGAGGATCGGTCATGACCGTCTCATGTCGCTGACATACACCTAGGCCAGCAATTCGGCCTGTTGTGCGCTCCTGATATCTTCTACAAATTCCCTCCCCCTTTTTTTGTACATTAGGAATTCGGTCCCCTCTATAAAGTTCCTTAAATTCCTTATGTATGTTGCTTTGACGACCGACAGGTCATCTAAGGTATCCCCTCCTAATTGGAGAGAAAGCAGGGCACTGGCACAGGAAGTGTTCCGCCGTCTCGGCATCCTCTCCGCATTCGCTCTCGCAACATCCTATTCCAAATAGGTGTGCCCTTAGGCTAGTGTGTCCTGTGATGACCCCAACTAGCTTACTCAGTTCATTTTGGTTAAACCCGAGTATTCTCTTTGTTTTCTTATAATCGAGATTTTCCCAGGTTTCCTTAGTGGTTCTTCCCACCTGTTCCTCTAGCCACCTTAAGGCATGGGTCGTCTTAATCCATTCCCTCAACTCCTTTTTTGCCTCTAGAAAAGGTTTAGTTCGTTATAAGCAAAGTTCGTTATATCCAGGGTAAAATGGGGTAGAAGCAAAAGTCTTGGGACTTAAAAAAGCGTTCGTTATAGACGAAAGTTCGTTATAACCGGTGTACGTTATAACCGGACTCGACTGTATCAAAGAAATGTTTGGCAAATGGGTATCGGAAAAAATACGTAAATCGGCTTTTAAGAAGCTGCATCAACTGCATACATTCAGTTAGGCCTTTAAAGGACTTGCAACGCTGCTTGTTGAGGAACTTCCACTGATGCAAAGTCTTCGGTTTATCATGAACTGCCTTTAAAGGGCGTGCAACGCTGCCTATTGAGGAACTTCCACTGATGCAAAGTCCTCGGTTTATCATGAACTGTCTATTGTTTCGTCATAGTTTCAATCATTTAGTGACTCGCACAGCTGTTTTTTTTTGAGGAACTTGCTCAACAGCTCTTTTAGGTCCACTAGCGATCTTGTTCATGAAGTGCTGTTCTTGTTTCAGTACAGACAAGATCTTGCTTTAACAAAAGGTCTTGCTAAACCAATTCGACGTGTTAACTGTGATTTTTTACATTTATTTAATTATTATTTTATTATATAAAACTGTGTGTTTTTTAATATTAAGAAACTAGTAAGTTGTAATGCGCCTATGGCTCCCGTTGAAATTTGAAAAAAAAAATTTTTGGAAAAAAAAAATTTAGCTGAAAAAAAATTTTTTTCTTGAAAAAAAAAAAATTAAGCTGAAAAAAAAATTTTTTCTTCAAAAAAAAAAAAATTTTGTTAAAAAAAAAAAATTTTGTTGAAAAAAAAAATTATGTTGAAAAAAAAATTTTTCTTGAAAAAAAAATTTTGTTGAAAAAAAAAATTTTTCTTGAAAAAAAAATTTTGTTGAAAAAAAAAATTTTGTGGAAAAAAAAATGTTGTTGAAAATAAAAATTTGTTGAAAAAAAAAATTTTTTAAAAAAAAAAAATTGTAAAATAAAAAATTTTGCAAAAAAAAAACTTTCGTTAGTTGTCTTCAGAATAGTCTGGGGGTAATTCAGAGCTGGCAATTAACAGCTCGGTTCAATGTCGACGACATTACTAAAGGGAAATTTATATTTTAAATGCACAACTCATACTTGAATACATCAAGATCTTAATTCTTAAATGGTGTCCTTGGAATGCAATTCAATAATGCTGATGAGCTCTGTTTCTATCCTTCTTCTGCAGAAGGCAAAATAAAATACATGGCTCCAATGCATGATATCCATGCATATGTTCAATTATTCGCTGTATGTGTGCATGGGACGATACAAACTGTTTACACATACATACATATTTATTCTTTAATTGCCATAACATAACAACGGAAACATAAGTCGTACACACACATACACGTTCATGCATTCATTCATTCAAACAGACATTCCTGCATACGTTCATTTGCCATTTTGTTCATTTTTATGGGAAATTGTATACAAAATGGCTTTTTGCTACTATTGCGACGAATATGCACACACTCACAATAAGTTAAAGTATTACAGGCGGTATGTAACGACTTTTAAATACCCAACAAACAAGAACAGGCAATAACATTTCCGGCCCACTTCATGGAGTCATATCCGCTTATTACCCATGATTGTGCACCACCGAATGCATCGTAAATTTCATTTAGGACCTAATGATTGTCGGCCAATGAAATTTGATTATTCTTATGCTGTTGTTGCTGTTGTTGTTAACCCGACAATTTTCCGCAACATATAATTTTGAAGATAATTTGGCCCGAAGGCACCTGATGTCATTCTTGTAGTGTAGTGCCTCTGGTCTCATGTGTTCCACATTCATTCATTTTCATTTATTTGCACATTTTTAAATTCCCCACAGAGGTGTGAGGTGTGTGCGCGTAATTTGGCAGCGATAACATTTTTGTGAAATGTGAAACAGCAAAATTGAATTTTTTTTGTTGTTATTGTCTGCATATTAAAAATTTCATTATGATTATGTGTGTGCGATACATTGAAATTATCTTCATATTATACGTGGGTTGTATTAATTAAACCGTAAAACGGAAATAATGTTTAAATGCAAGTGGGCTAATAAGCAATTAAAATGGAATTTTGGTCATTTTTCGGAATTTGTATGCAGCTGAACTCATTCTGAAGAATACAGTTCCTTAAAACGGCAGACTTCGCTGGCCACACGGGCTGTACTTATTCAGGCATTAGGTTATGCCAGTGAAATACGAAAAAGTAGCACGAGAGGGATTTAAGGGAATTAAACTACAATGTTCTTTTACTTTTTCGAATATCTGTTGTATATCAAATACAAATTTAATTCCATTGCTTGGTAAAAAAAAAGTAGGAATGATGGAATACCGTTTCACACTTCCATTTTCGCATTCCTGGTGGCGTATGATTTACGTAGTTTTGTATTGTGTATTACTTATACGCCACGATGTCCCGCGAATAAATTGTTTAATACACAGATTGATAAACATTTCTTTTTATATCCAACAGTGCAGACATTTTGACTGTGTATTTTTTTCGTACCATCCAAATACAGGGTTCTCCAACAAGTGGTGTTATTATGAATCACCCTGTATTTCGGTAGCTGTCACCTTTGGAGCTTTTATTCGTTGACATTTGACATTATTAAAATTCACTTGGCCACCGAGAACTTGTGATTTAATACCTTGCGACTTCTTCCTTTGGGCCCACGTGAAAGATAAGGTCTACGCCAAACGGCCAGTGTCGGTTCAAGACCTTAAAGATAGAATTCTTTCTGAATCAAATTATATTTATTATATTTATGGGACTATTTTTTTTAACAAACAACATGTGGCATTTATTGTTTGCTTTTGTAATGGAATCTGTCTGTTAACGCATCCAACTCCTCGACTTACTACAAGCCTTCACGCCCATCTCTTAAAAATGTAAATTAAATTTGTATTGTAATTAAATAAATTAAAAAAAAATAAAAATTCTAACTCGATTTAGAATTAAATTAAATTTGTTTGGTAATTAAATAAAAAAAAATGCAATAGAAAAAGAATTCTGACTCGATTTAGAATTATTTTTCTGCCAATATTTCATTATAATTAGTGTTGCTTTTTAAATGGAATCTGTCGGTTGATCTGCACCCAACTCCTAGACTTGCTACAAGCCTTCACATCCGCCTTGCTCTTTGTTTGTCTTTAAAATCGTGCAATTGGACACATTTTGAAATTTAAAAAAATATAATTTATTTGTTCTGCATCTCATATATTTTAAGAGCTATTGCACACACACATTCTCTTAACAGAACATAAATTGACTTTGTATTGTAATAAATAAATTAATTTGAAGTGTATACTCTGATCAAATATATTTTGGTTGTGGTACAAATTTTAAAGAATATGGATTTTGAATAAAATAATTAATATAACTTTGGACCAACAGACCTTTTGAGATTCAAAAGACTTAAAGAAAGCAATACCCAGTTGGAAATGTGGAAAGCGTTCCCCATTTCCGCCCAAAATTCCCCCTTGCAATATAGAGTACATTTAGTGAAAAAAGTAAATGTTTGTACTCCAAAAACCCAGAATTATTAACTTTTACAAATAAGTGCTAAATTTTATTCCAAACGGAGTTCATTTGCCGATAATGTGACCACAAAATATCTAATGTAGTGGACAAAAAAAAAGAGTGAATGACTTTTAATGTTAATGTTCTCCTATAAGAGGAATTTGATGTTGTCAACTTGTGTATTATTCAACCTGTTCCACAGTGGTTGGTGTGGACTGTGAAATCCACCGAAATATACCAAAGCGTTTTTGTCATTTGATTGTCATCATACTTTTAGATTTCAATTCCGTTTTTTCTTTCTTTTTCATCGCCTTACGTATTTTATACCATTTCATTCCACGAATATTCGGAATGTGCTCAGTTCGTATCACTTGATGTGAGTTGAGAGTACTCGAACAGTGCCGCCACTTCAAGAGCATATCAAATTATTATTATACCAATAAAACTAAATGTCTATCATTCATTCCAACACACCCAGATCCGTCATCCGCGTGTGCTCAAACCGTCACCGACATACGCACAGTCAGATAGACGGAGGACTTGCTCCATTACTTAACCTTACTCACACTCAGACATGGCGAGAGAGAAAAAAAAAGTACTAAAATATTAAATAAGTAAAATTGTTATGATCTGAGTTTACCTTGACAACCAACACTGTGTAAGTGTATTAGTAACCGATATTATCTTCCTCTGTGTGTGTGTGTCCGTATAGATATAACTGTCATTTTCATATCAATCATAATGGATTTCGTTTCAACATGAAAAATACTTAAACACGAATACCAATTTCTACGTTTTATTCGTTGTCTTTCTCCTTTTCCCGCAAAATGTTTGCATGTCTGTGTGTTTGTGTATGTGTGTTAAAAGTTTACTCCTGTCCTTTGGAAGTGTGTTAACAAACATATTTTGTCTATTAGAAAAGTTTTTTTGTTGATGGGTAAACAATTTTCACTGGTTACGCTAATGATTTGGAAACATTTTTGATTGTTAAAGTTTTTATGTCAATCTATTGTCTAACTATCAAGACAAGCTATAGAATATTTAGACCCAAGCGAAAAGCGTATGACAATGATATACAGTGGGTCTCGGGGGGTGAAATGATGTTTTATTAATCACTGATGGTTTATGCTCAAGTGCACAGTCGACAGAAGGGAAATTATAATGGCTGAGTCAGATTCACAAGAACTCGGAGATGTGACTAAGCAGTGCAAAATCGGTACATTATTATTGATTGCCTAAAGTTGAGAAAACAATATCGCAAAGTGAATGTTGAGCTGAGATGTTATTGATAAATCTATTTTGATGGTTTAAAAATTATTTTCGTTTTCCTGTGTTCCTGGTTCTAAAAATGTTTGACATGCATTTCGACAAATTAGAAAAATCAAGTAATTTGTTTTTTGTCAAATCTCAAAATTTAAATTTGAAAAAATGATCATTTTTTTATTTAAAAATCCTAAAAACCCAAAAACCTGAGATGCATTTCGATAAATTAGTAATATCAAGTAATTTGTTTTTTTGTCAAGTCTTAAAATTTAAATTTGAAAAAAAAATTCATTTTTTTTATTTAAAAATCCTAAAAACAAAATATTTAAAAAAAATCTATTTGGATTGTTTAAAAATTGTTTTCGTTTTCCTGTGTTCCTGGTTCTTAAAATGTTTGAGATGCATTTCGACTAATTAGAAAAATCAAGTAATTTGTTTTTTGTCAAATCGCATAATTTAAATTTGAAAAAAAAATCGTTTTTTTTATTTAAAAATCCTAAAAATCAAAAAATCCTGAGATGCATTTCGACAAACTAGAAAAAATCAAGTAATTTGTTTTTTGTCAAATCTCAAAATTTAAATTTGAAAAACAAAATATTTAAAAAAAAAATTGTCACCCCTAAAATCGAAAACATATCCAATTATCCGAAATGTTAATACGTTAACTTAATTCATCCCTACTTGCCTATAACATATTCTTTTGCCGAACTCACAAATATTTTCTAGACCGAAAGTTACTTTTGGCCGATGGAATTGGGTTCAGAACCATCCAATTTTTAAACTATTGAAATTTCAAGCGAACTGTTGTCATACCAGTAAGAAAAGAGGGCCAGATTTTGTAATTACAATAATTTATCATAAGGTGTTGGGTTGAAGGGACTATTTCAAAACACAGATCGATCTGACCAATTTCACTTGTCACGCTAATAGAAACAGTTATCTGACACAGTGCTCCAAATTATACTCGTATTCGAGTGAAATACTTGTCCAATGATATAATCTTTTTCATAAATTCTAGTCTATTGAAGACTGCTACTATATAAATTGTTCTGCCCGTTTTGTTATAAATTATTTCCTTTCCCTCTTTAAGTGTTTATTTATCTATCGCTCTATGTTTTGGCGTCCACTGTATAGTGATACTATCGTTCATTTATACATTAATGTCAAGTGGATACTTGAGTTTTATTAATAATCTCTGATACGCACAATTTCAAAAGTGTTTTGTGTGTTAGTGTCACTCAAAAGTATAACTTTCCACCTTATTATCGTGTAGTGTGATTATATCTATTTCAAATGAAATTATACTCAACCACCCACAATCACGACGTGTCACAAATTATAGCCTCTTTTGAGTTCTGTCGAAAATTTGTTGGGTAAATTGTCATGAATCAATTTAAATCTGAACAGACCTTTTCACAACACCTTGATACATGTGAGTAGTTAATTGTCTATAACTCATAAAATGGATGTATAAAAAGATACATTTAGTGGGAATTTACTGTTTCAAGCATTGATTTGTTGTCTTTTTAATAGAGTTGTTGACAGGGTGGCTCAAATGTTTTATATGTTTTCTTTATTAAATATCTGGTGGTTTCTTTGTAAATCCCATATTAAAAAAATTTAAAAAAATAATTTATTAATTCTTAATTATATAATGTTGTTTTTAAATCATTAGAGAACTTTTGTATTTCTTTGTATTTTGTTCAATATCGTTTTTTGTTAACTTCCCTGGATTGATATAATGACGTTTTTTGTTTTTTTTTTTTTGTTCATATTTAATGCAGTTTCCCAAAAAGAACACAACATCAAGCACAACAACAACATCAAGCAGTGCCAAAAAAAAAGGAACACATCAACTCATTTTCGGTTGGATAAACAAATTAAAAAACTTTTCAACTTTTAATGTACTTTCACATCAAATAGATCCCAAATTTTGGGCACTCTTTCTTTTTTTTTTTTAAACCCCATAAACCACAAGAATTTCTGCTTGCTTTTGACCTTAGTTTTTCCAGTCAAGGGGCCCAGTAACGTTTTCTCGCCGGCCTCATAGTGCAGTCCATCCGGAGCTGCACAATGAAAAGAGGTTTGGTGGGGGCAAACGAACAGTAACTGACAACCATTTCAGTTTCAGTTGTTGTGGCTGCTGCTCACTTGGCGTTTGCTGAAAGTTGTCGGCCCTAATCAAAATCTCTGACACGAAAAGTTTTGGTTTTTGTGTTTTTTTTTCCGTTGCCAGCATCAGCATCAAGAACAACAACATATGCACAACATGTGTTCTAACCTGGTACACCCGTCACTTAGTCGTCTGGCCCGTCCTTCTGACGACTCCAAAAAATTTGTTGTTTTGTTTCCTATCTTATCGTCTATCTTGAGTTTTTGTCCGTTTGTTGTTTGGCTCTCGTGGAGTACTTAATAATGTTTGTTTGTTTTTTGTGGGGCCTGCCCTTCGATGTTGGCAGTGCTGGGAAATGGGACAATGATGTCATATGACATGTTGAATTTACCACATAGTGTAACTGTGAAACGGATGAGATAACCATGAAAGGAGTAATGATCCTGCAGATGAAGGTTAAATGTTTTTGCAAAATACTCAAACTGTTTGTCCGTGTCACGAATAACAAATAGAATGCCAACAATGGCAAAATTAAAACATTTTGCGGCAGAATTGTCATTAAACATTGTAAGGCCATGGGCAAGGTGAAGAAGGCAGGAGACCAAAAGGAGACCTTTTTATCGTTTTGAATTCGAAATTTCTATAAGGATTTATTACGGTTAGTGTTGGAAATCGGTCGATTTAAATTCCCAGAAAAAATCTCTCATTACCAGATACTATTGGAGCGGTGTGTTTATGGGTTTCCGGTGTTAGACATATCCGGAGGAAAACCTCCGTAGAGAGATGGAAATCCCAAGTCTAAATGAAGTTGTTCTGTGCAAATTTGAGAAATTCGTATTATTTTGTTTTCTAACATTTTCTTTTTGTCCGCCAGTGAGTAATAGAGTAAACAGTTCACCGTAAGTGGGTTGTCACCAAATTCCATATCAATTTACATTCTATGCCTTATATTATGTGTTTGTATTTAATTAAACTGCATTTGACAATTGTTTTCCATTTCCATTTGCAGCTTAATGTAGCCGGTTTAACAAAGGCCTTAGTCGTTTACAAAGTCTATCAGACCATGTTTCGCGTTGTCAAGGAATCGGAAACGGTGGATAGTCGTCAGCATTGTTTTCTGCTGCAGAGTGCTGGACATGAGCCACGCTATCTAAGTGTTGAGACACGTCAAGAGCTATTACGCATCGAGAACAGTTGGAATGCAGCCATAGTAACGAGTGTCATTAAATTAGGGGTAAGTAGGAGATCATCATCCCCACCAAAACCGACTACACACACACTCACATTATCCTAACCATCCCCCACAATATCAGACCAAGACTGGACAATTGTTATCAACATCAAATCAAAGCCAAACAAAACCAGAGAATCCACTCAGTCTGTGGATACGGTTGGACAGCGACCAAACCGCTGTTGTCCATTTATTAAGTGGTTTTACAGGTAGACAAACACTTGTCATCCGTTCGGTTGTCGGTCGGTCGGTTGGCATGTTAAACTATAATTTTTATGGTGAGGATTGTTTGGAATTTGAACGTTTTTTTTGTTGTTGTTTATTACTGCGTCTCCGTTCCATGGTTAGTAGTGACCTTGATGGGATTCAAATGCTTAAACAGATTCACACACAATCATTGTTAATGGGTTAATAATGGATTTGTACTGTTGAGTTTATCATGTCATGGTCGGTCCTAAGGTCAAATGAAATCGATAGTGCCAGCGTAAAACGTTTAATGACAGTGATAGTGATACGACGAGGACTGGTAAATTTCCACTGCGCTAATGACCTTAATATTTAATAGTATTTTTGTAGTTGTGGTCTGTTCTAATAAATAATGTAGTGATAAAGGTTAAAGCAAGTTAGCTTGAAATACAGGGTGGCGCAAAGTAATCCTCCTATCAGAAAATGCTATAAATTTTGCGATTGGCCCCTAATGTCAGTGGCAGCTCTGGCGGCGGCCATTTACATGACATCATATTCTCGACTTGATGTAAAAAAAAAAATTAAAAGAAAAATAAAAAAGAAAATTATCTGTGAACCGAACCCAGAACCATGTGTCGAACCGAGCCAAAATTTTAAATAAAAATAAATTACATCAAAAAATAAATTTGTTCCTATGATTTATGAAACAATTTTGAACAATTGATCCGCAACGGAACCACGGTTCCAGAGTACCTAAAGACCGGAACAGAACCAATCCAAATGGAATCCTGAAATCGTTTGCATCCCTTTGCTGGCTTTTTGTAATGAAAGTAGTATTATGGTGCCATATGAAGTACATTTTTACTGTCTTGATGGAAGGACAGACCATGATGACACTGCACAATTCAAATTCGAACAAAAATTCACAATTCTTGTTACAACGTGAGATACCTTCGGAAAATGGTGAATAAAAGCAAAAACCCATCATCATCTATATCGCATTTTCATTGTAACATATGATAAACTAGTAAGTTGTAATGCGCCTATGGAAAAAAAATTTTGTTGGAAAAAAAAATTTCGTTGAAAAAAAAAATTTTTCTTGAAAAAAAAAATTTTTGTTATAAAAAAAAATTTTGTTGAAAAAAATAATTTTTCTTGAAAAAAAAAAATTTTGTTAAAAAAAAAAATTTTTGTGGAAAAAAAAAATTTTGTTGAAAAAAAAAAATTTTGTAAAAGAAAAAAATTTTGGAAAAAAAAATGTTGGTAAAAAAAAAATTTGGGGAAAACACAATTTCTGTACAAAAAAAAAATATTATTTTTTTTATTATTATTATTTATAGAATTATAGAATGCCTATTTAAATTCCTACGTACTGCGTGACAGAGTCAGTGAATCAGTGTCGAGGGTAAATATATATTAAGATAATTGAAACGGAAAACTTTTTGGGTTTTGTGACTTTTCAAGAGTTTTTAAAAAAAAAATTTACGAAAAAAATATTTTTTTTCCTAAACTTTTTCTTTCCGAAACTGTGTTTCTAATTTAAAAAACACTAAAATTTAAGGAAATGTTTTTTTAAAAATGTTCTTGCACAAAATCGAATATTGAAGAAAAAGAAATTGTGTAAAAAGTTATTTGTTTCTCACATCAGTGGATATCATTTGGGCCAACCTAGATATCTGGATAAAAAAAAAAAATAAAAACCGAAATTAGTATACTTAGTTTGTCGTTCATACTAAACCAAATTATGAAGTTCATTATATTTAACATTCACAAGATTTACTTCTACATTTGCATACATCTGCTTTTGACTTGGTCAAAACAATAAACCGAACATTCTTCAACGTTGTAGGCTTCATAAGATACATTCATATTCCCCCCACCACCAGCCATTAATGAGTGTTTCCACATTTGACACGCTTTGGATTTTCTGTTTTTTTCTACAAACATTTCACCTGCACGCAAACCCAATTTACGCAAAGAATACACTTTCGTGGAAGCCAAATTTTCCGGGCAAACAATTTCAGACTAACATCAAACAAAAAATTGCATACGTCCTACGAATATTAGAAGAACGACACGTCGCAGAAAAGTTCAAAACGGCGGAAATGCAGGCATTAAGAAATTACAGAGAAAAAGGTTGGGGCGCACCAACAACAACAGCCCCGCCATTCGATGGGAGGTGTGCCCCTGCTGTTGGTGTTATTTTCATTTTCTATTTCCTACCAAAGGGAGCCAAGCCGGCCGGCCGGCCGGCCGCAAATTCAGCCGGGAGTTCAGTGACTTTTTTGCTGTGCTGCGTTCATGTTATACTTTTCGTGTATATGAGAGGCACTTAATTCTATTTGAATTTTCTCGCGTCTCCGTTTTTGTGTTTCTTTTGTTTTTGGCCGACATGAAAGTATGCGTAGTACAACAAAGTGGGTAGCAAAAAAATTGTAGTGCCACCTCTACCCATTCCGAATTAAGACATTCGTGTGCTATGAACCTTGGGTCCATCCTCAACACAATGGAATGGAATTTTTATGGATTTTGAATTGGATTTAAAATAAATCCGTCATTATCTACAAATTATGGTAAATAGCCGAAAACATATTCCACAAAAAATTTCGGTCAAATGGTTCATAGAAAATGATGTATAATTGTTTTAATTATGCCTAATTTTCAGAGCCTGTCTTCACAAAAATTAAAATGATCCTAATCTAAAATTTGAAACGTGTTCGTTAAAAGCTGCGAAATGGCATAGACAAAAAATATATCACAGTGAACCGGGAATTCGGAAATTAACACGAGCAAGCGTTAAAGATACGAATATGCTTAAAAATTTTACAATATACTCTTCAGTGGCTGAAAAGCGAATCAATTTTCATATTTTTGAACTAATGTTCAACTATTCTGGCTGAGCTGGCTTCCAGTCACAGCCAGGGCGTTTTTCAGTTCCTATTGACACGATAGATAAACCTATTTCAGAAATATCACCACCTAATAACTTTTAGGCATTTTCGCCTTTAGACGTTACCCACTCTAACGTACATATGTTGTTCTCGCACGTTATAATGTAACGTTTTTGTAATCTTGAAACTGAATCAATAACGAATCGTGCTGTAACCAACATCACGAATATAATAATAAAAAAAAATAAAAATTGGGAAAATCTTATTTATAATATCGAGTGGTGTGGTGTTTCATTTCAGAGAATGTTTAAGGAAATGTTTTTTCAAATATTCCTTTTACAGGGGTTTCCAACAAGATGCGGTTTTTTGGTATTCAAAGAAAATGGCATTTTTTTAATTAAATAAATGATCGGTTGTTTATTTCATAATAAACACATCAGCCAAAGGGGCACCAGGACCACGCTTACAGGACCATATCCTTTTCAGGAGTTTTTCCATAACCAAATTGCAAAGTGGCTGCCCTTTATCCTCGATAGCCACAGGAATTGTACCTTTGAGGTCTTGAATCGATTTTATTCTTCATATCACTAACTTGTCCCAACAGCTCGAATTTCTGCAGTCCGACACGGTGCTTCACGACGACCCAAAAATGCGACTGCAAGATTTTCACCTTTTTTGTAGTGAATTTTAATAATTTCAATGCGTTGTTGACGAGTGTATCTTTTCATTTTTAGTAATGGCGTAGTTTCTACTTGTCAAATGTCAAAGAATAAGAACTTCAAAAGTGACTGCTATCGAAATATAGGGTAATTCAAAATAACACCTCTTGTTGGAAAACCTTTTATAATACTGAGAGGAGTATTAGTTCATTTTTTAGAAATATATATGTATTTTTTGTTTTATTCAAAATTTTACAAACAATATTCCCTTTAGTGATTTGAAATTAAACCAATTTTGGTATACGAGTATTCCCTAGACTCAGTAGTTTGTGTGCTACAGCAAATGTGGTTACCTTCGGTATAAACAACTTCTAAATACCCTTCAAAACTATATTTGTTCTCCAATTTTAGACTTGTGGAGTCAACATTTTTTTTAAATCAAGTCTTTCAAGATCGTGTTTGTTTTTCAAATGGAAATTAAACACATATTTTTAATGGGAATTTCTTACCCATTTTTTAATTACAATTTGTGAATGATGGATGACATTTTGCAAATATCCCTCACGAGCACGCTTACACAAGCCGATTTGTTTGGTGACATTTTCGATGCCTTACACCAGGTGTATAGGGTCATGTCAATTCGACAATATTCATTTGTCTTATTACTGAAAATTAAATGCGGCCTCCCCTTATCCCTCCAAACAGAAAAAAAAACACTTGTTTTAATTTGATCACCTTAAGCGAATGCTAATCTGTCATAATCTCCTACGTTTTTCTTGGCATCTTTATTAAGTCAACAGCGAAAACTCACTCCATAAATACCAACACTCACAGTAGGAACTGTGTTAAGTGAAACTCAAATGGTGGCAACTCAAATGTTTAGTTAACAATTTATAAAATTCATAATGATGAGATTATGCTCAGGTATTTGTTTGTGTTGTCACGCTCCGCCGTTCAGCAGAGTATCTGCAGTGTTTGTCAACTTTATTGGCACATTAATGAGATTAAAGTCACTACCCATGGATGGGCATTCGGGCTTAACACAGTTAATAAATGAGATATTTTACGTTTGCCTTATATTACTGGAAGACGTACTCTGCGTCTGTGTCTTCCTCAGTAACTTCATAGATAAACAAAAAACCAACAAGAACAGCAATATTTTAATCATCTGTTGTAGTTTTTTTTTTATGGCATTTTTATGTTTGTAAACACAGCGAATAAAAACGAACTCCTCATTCTTTCTTTTCATGTTTTCCTGGTTTTATTGTCTTCCCTTTGCCTTGATGTCCTGACCCCTGTGCAGCGTAAAACATTCGCCGTCTCCCACCATGGCAAAAGTGGCGGTCTTACATTGGACTGGCAATCCGGATTCGCATTGGCCGAGGGCGCTGATTCGGCCATTGTGTGGCAGTATAAATTCTCACAGCTGAGAGGCTCCAGTGACGATGGTAAATCCAAACTTAAGTTACATTTCCAGGATCATGAAACGCGGGCCATCGAAACAAAAGTGAGTATACATTAGTATGTGTGTGTGTGTGTTTGTAAATGAGTGAATAAATGATGATGGCTGGTAATGCGGCGGTGTACGTGTGTGTATGTGAATGAATGAATAAATGATTATAAAAAAAAAACTCGAACCTTAAGTATCGTAATTTCTCAGTATATTTTCTACCATTAAATTTGTACACTTTGTTTTTATAAATAGCCACTTTTTTTTTGGCTAAAGTTTTGTTATAATTCTATCGTTAATTTATGGTTTGACATGTTTATTCGGAGTTTGGTATTTTTATTGTTTTTATGGGTCATTCCATTGCAAAGTGTGTGTTTTTTGCTTTCCTAGCTAAAAGTTGTTCTAAGTTTTATATGGTTTATTGATTTTGTTGTTAAAACTCTAGCTAGCCAATGTTTTTGTTGTTGCTATTTGAAATACTTTCTTATTAACAAATGAATTCACATGATGGCTTTGCCAAGAAAAATAATAATATCTATAAATCGGGCGCTGGGCTGTTGGCGTAGACCTTATCTTTCACGCGGCCCCAAAGGAAGAATTCGCAAGGTGTTAAATCACAAAATCTATTGATGGGTGAACAAAGTTTACCTCCTCTATAAATACAAGTCTCTTTTTTAATATTAACAAATTACACCGTGTTACAAAAAATTGATTTTTTTCTGTCCTATGAACCAAATGCACATATTCGGAAAGAAGGGAAAAAATAAAAATACAAAAATTTCAAAAATAATAAAAATTGGGGAAAATCTGAGAATTGATAAAAATTGACTAAAATCAGCTCGATTGGATCTCTGAAAAAGGGTTAAAAATCGGTCCAAAGGCTTTCACACAGGCCACTAGGAGCTTTATACTTCAAACTTAAAAAAAAAAAATTCTCACGTGTAAATGAAAATCGCCGATACACGTGTATTTTTATTTTTTCCCCTCTTTCCGAAAAAGTAAATTTGGTTCATAGGATGGAATGTGTGTAACACGGTGTTATCAAAAAAAATATTTTTTTTTACATTTTATTAACTTTTTCGAAAGAGCCAATATTCTTATTATCTATAAAACACGATTTCTTTCCAGTGTCTGCCTCGGTTAGCTTCACAGTAAAGTATTCCATCAACCTCAGACCTTGGCTCTGGCTGGCTCTTGCTCACGAATGACTAACTCGATATTCGCCATACGGGCCTGAGTCGGCAATGTAGTATTCTCATAACATCGCTCATTCACAGTACCCCACAGACAAATTCTAACGTCGTGAAATTGCATCTTCGAGGTGGCCAGTTGACATCACCGAGACGTTTGACAACACGATTACGGAACTTGGTTCGTTTAGGGTGTGTTGGCTGAGTGAAATGGCCCGCCATTCTGCTGAAACCAAAGACTCCAAGTCCACAACTTATTAATTTGCGAACCATTTCACTTTCCCTGCATTAGATTAAATCTAGGTCATACATTCATTAATCTCAATGAATTTTGATCAAATTTCCAAACTACTACAATGTATAAAATGGCCCATATTTATAAATACATTCAACTATGTATGTACAATATAAAAAATTAAAACGTATGTACTTATAATGTTTTTGTTCATTTAATTTTTTTTTTTCTTTCTTGTTATTTAATATTGCAATTTGTTTCGGCCAACAACTTTTTTCTATGTACAAGAGCCCTTGGCTTGCTAGTTGCTGCTGCTTCAACTTTTTCAATTTGAGAACAATTTCAATTAAATTTGTTTTGTAATTGTGTGTGAGTGTGTGTTTTTTAAATGACTTAAGTGGTATTGACTTTAATTCTGTACTTATTTTCTTTACGAAAAATGTGGCACTAAGATTAAGCCAGTCGAAGATTTTAATCTACATTTACATCTGCAATTTAACAAAATTGTTTGCCGTTAAAGACATTAAGTCGAAAAATTCACACTCTCGAGAAATATAAGTCTACCGGGCGGTCCATCTTGTGGTTACCTATTGAACCATATGTTGTGGTGACAGCGACTGATCTTTCCCGCTCGAAGTCTTCATATCTACGTTGAACGCTAACGATATATTAACACTTGAACACAGTTGTCAAGCAATACTAACCTAATATCAATGTCACTGCTGTGTAGCTCTCTGTGGGAAACACTTAGTTTCGCCGAAGTCGTACGGCGTGCGCTGGAGAGAAAATGGCTTCCGCAACGGAAGGTGTGCAACATCGATCTAAACATTTCACGCAACAGTTTGTGGCGAATTTGTTCTCGACAATAGAAGACAAAGTTCATTACATCGGACCAACCATTCGTGAGACTGAGCCAGAAACCGTCAGCAAAAACTTGGAAAATGGGGTTGACAGGATACGCTACGATGAAGCAATCCGGGACAGCAACAGCAATCAAATCGTATTCCACAAATATTGAAAACATAAATGAATTTTAGTTAATATTTAAAAAGAAACTTGTATTTGGATCTCCCTTTATAATGTGAGGTCCACATATTAGCCCGATATTGAACAATTTTGTGATGGTCTAATAACAAAATTTACCGATATCGGTAAACAATTTCGGATCATGCTTAGATGTACGCATCCTAACAATGTATCTTTCGGTTAGCTGAACTGCCTTCTACATTACAATAGCGTACGTTAACCCTATTCGTACCAAGCTGAATTTGAAACATAAAGTAACGCCAGTTAATCGCAAGATGGTCTACAAAAACAAAATTTAGAAAAATTCCAATTGGAATGTTTTTAATGTAAACTATTTAAAGGAAGAATAATGACTTATGTAAAATAAAATACATGTACAAATAGTGACCCGAAGTCACTGTCTGGTACGAATAGGGTTAATGGTGAGATTTTTAAAACGTTTTAGGTGTATGTGTTTATTTTGTATTAGGAATGTTGTACCTCAAATTTAACAGACATTTCACTTAATTTACTTCAACTTTTATAGTGCATTTAAATTATTCTTGCTCATGTTTGCTTTGTGTTTCTGTTTATTTTCATGTGCGCCATCATCCACGACTGAATACAACCGAATACAAAAAAAAAATACAAAACACGAAATGAAATTGGATGACAGGAACTGGAATGTCAAGTACTGCAGAGTTTGCTATTTTGTATGCATGCGTTTCTGACAGCTAAAGTCGCTTCAGTTGATCCCGCATTTTTGAGTTCCATACAACAGACTTAAATAGCTCACAGCAGCCCCTGGTTTCTCTATTCACCGGCAGTAAAACCGACAACAACACAAAACAAATAACTTTTTCTTTTTTTTTTTGTAATTGTATGCATTAGAGCAATGTAGTTACTCCTTAGCGTGCG
Source organism: Hydrotaea cyrtoneurina (assembly GCA_958296145.1). Lineage (NCBI taxonomy): Eukaryota > Metazoa > Arthropoda > Insecta > Diptera > Muscidae > Hydrotaea > Hydrotaea cyrtoneurina. The sequence continues at coordinate 70,806,990 of OY282516.1, read as the reverse complement.
TACGTATGTGTCCTACAAAAACTTTATACGGATATAGACACACACCCGCATACATATGAACATGCATACCTACGAGTACGTATATGTAAGTATAAGACAACAATTATCATAGAACACACCTAAGTCGTATTTATCCAATACAAAATTGTGGGCAAAACAAAGAAAAACGGAAACACTTCCAAATGTTGTTGCAACATTTGGCGCAAAGAAACAAGTCTTCAAGAAAAAGGCAAGAAAAAAAAAACACATCACACACTCTGACACTGACTAGACTTAATGGAAAACCTTTTTTTAGATAAAAAATTTATATAATAAATTTGTATAAAAAAAAGAAATATTTATTACTTATTATATGATAAACAAAAGAAATTAGCAGAGAAAACAAGCTCATTTACTATAAACTAAATTTTTAGCAAAGCTTAAAAACAAATAATTTAGAAACCAAAAAGAAAATGGTCGGTTCGTATCGACTAGCAAATATTCAACAATATTGTAGGGTGTCGTCATTGGTGGTTACTTTGTTGTAAATTTATTTTTATTGTTACAGCTGGCATTGTCCAAATTCAAGGTCAATTATTGATATGTGTACATCCTGTGTTATTGACTTTCGCTGGCAAAGTGAGTGTCTTTCTTTACAACGACCGCTTATTTTATTTTTCAACGGACATCGAGTTCCAATTAAAATGTATTTCAATTAAATTAAACGTAATTGCATTAAAACTAATTACTTTTTTTAAAGGTGTACTCTTAATTTTGGCACACTACTTTGTTTTTCTATTAAGTGGACATGTCTCTACAAAGACAAAAGCCACCTCAGAGTTAATTTTTAAGTATATGAAATATATTTGAATTAAAAGTAATTGCTGTTTTTTACGTACTCTTGATTGTGGCACACTACTGTGATTTTTTATTAAGTGGCCCATTTATGGATTCTACCCCTCGGGTATTTCATTCTACAAAGATAAAACGAAAACCGGGTGTCAATCGAAATATTTGTTACTTCACATGGAAATTTACTTTCAGAGTCTAAGGACTGAATTTATAATTAATTAATTGAAGTAAACTAATGATTAACTGAGTGATTTTTTTCCCATGTGATATTGATTTTGTCATTTTTGTTTGAGTTTCATGTTAAGAGGCCTATTGTTGATTCAACCGATAAATAAGTTTATTCTACAAAAAAAAGCGCAAACCGTGTTCTTATTCAAAAATAACTCATTAAAAAAACTCATTAAAAAAAAAATTAATTTAAAAAATTAACAGATTAATATTGTTTGTCTTCATCTTGATTTTGTCACTATTTATTCATTTGTATATTTCTAATTATACTGTTCAATGTGCATTTTTTCATATCAAGACTTCGATCGATTTCGGATTATACTGTTCAATGCTAAGATCATCCCATAAAAATAATATACAATCCATAACCATATCATCCATCGAAACTGAAATGAAATTATGGTTTTTAAAATTGCGATTGGATCTGAAACGTGCAATGCTTTAGATTGGCAACTATATGGTCCATTGGGTCTATTATAGAAACTTTCAATTAAGACGGTAAAAAATTGCTAAAATCTATTAAAATTATTTCAAATTAATGAAAAGAATATGGATGGGAAAAAATCCGAAGAGGAGATAATATTGATCATTGGACTACTTCGTAAGTGATTTGAACCATCTGATGAAGACGATTTCAGTCATTCATTACGATTGTCTGAAACTTCGTACATTCTCGCACGATAACTTTCGAAAGAGTTAAACAATCACTCTGAAATTTGGCATGGCTTAATATTTTCCCAAAACTGCTTATCGGATTGCATATGGGCTATATGGCCACACCCCTTCGGGTACCTCCCATACAAATCGTCTATTTCGCCCACTTTAGAAATCGTATAATAATATCCATACGCGATCTTGCCCAAATTCTGTATTTAGTAAAGCTATAGCTTGACAAAGTTTTGAACCAAAACTTGGAAGTCTGGCAACTCCTCTTCAGCTACCTCCCATACAAATGTACCATGCCGCCCCTTATAACCCGTGTAATATTATCAATATGCCCTACGCGATCTTGCCCAAATTCTGTAGTTAGTAAGGCTATAACTAGTCTGGCAACTCTCCTTCTGATACCTTCCACCCCGCCTACCTTAGAAATCGGGTAATAATATCCATACGCCCTACGCGATCTTGCCCAAATTCTGGATTTAGTAAAGCTATATCTAGACAATGTTTTGGAAAAAAACTTGGAAGTCTGGCAACTTCCCTTATGGTTTTCTATAACATTCGGTATTTTGAGGTTGCTATTCTGGAATATGAGACTTGTATGTTTTTACTGAGGGTGAGGGTATATATTAGTCGGTTTATCCGACTGAAACTTTTTCACTGGATTTTTTTTATTCTTTGTACATTTCAGGGACTTTGAAATTAATTATTAATCAAGCCACATCTTGATAGATGGTGTAGCAGAAATTGATAATTATTACAATTTAAAATTTAAATACTAAATCCTAACTCACAATCTCAATTCAAAAAGTAGGTATCTCAGTAATGTTTTAATTTTTTTTTTTTTTGGTATCGACTGTGAAAATTTGTTCTCGACCCTCTGATGATTGTGATACAGTTCAGCCTGGTACTTGGCAATATTGTTGAATATTATAACGAACACTGTTTATTACTTACAAAAATTATAAATAATTTATAACTAAATCTTAAATATGAATAAAAGTAAAATATAAGTGAGTACAGTTAAAGTATTTATATAATGAAAAACAAAACCGAAACACAGATATTGGCCTTTAATTTCTCGGTCTATGCGTTTTTTTATGTTCTTTTTGGTTTTTAAATAGCTTTTAAAACTTTTTAACTTTAACTAATTAAAGCAAACAATGTAACAGCAACAAAATATAAATAAAATATTACAAAACAAAAAAATTCTATACAGACGAAGAACTGAAGTGTAGTGCTGAATAATAAATAATGCACAACTAAAGCGAAAACGGAAATGGGAAAATGTAATTTTCACCATAACAGAAAAAAAAAAGTTACGTCGTCGAGAAAGCACCAAACAAAAAAGAACAAGCAAACCGAGTTTTTTTTTATTATTTTTTTTATTAAGTGTTGTTTGGCTTTTAAAAAGGTCTTTATTAAATTGAAACTTGAAGTGTTATTAATTTATTTTGAAACATATCCTTTGACAAAAACCAAATGATAAACTTATAAGAGCCACTTGCATACTTGCTTTTCGAAAATATTTGTATATAATTTTTCTGTTTGGCTTTTAATAAATGTTTACCTTCTATCGGGTTATTGATTTTTCAGCGATTTTCATCAGTTCTCGTACATAAAGTCAATTCGTAAACTGTGTCTTCAATTGTTGAATGAAAAAAGTAACAAGCAAAACGTACATTTTAACCAAAAAACCATACCTTAAAAGATAAACACAACCCCTAACCAAAATTAAGCATTTTTTTCTAGAAATTATACATACCAACATACATACAACATATTCGTGCATACTACTACTACTACTACCACTACATCACATAGCCACTGTAACGGAGAAGCTTTTTTTTTATGGCGCAAATTAATGTGAAATACCCAAATCCAATACCGAAAAACCAAAAAAGAAACAAAACAAAAGTCAAAACTTCAAACCACCATTACAACAAACAAGCCTGTAGAATATGAAAAACAAAATGAATAAAATATACGCTATTTAAAGAACAGAAGGGAAAAAAAAACAAAAAGAAACCCAAATTGAAACACAAGTATCTGAAGGATTCAAATTGGACTCATTCATAATTCATTAGCTTAATTTACACGCATGCGAAGCTATCAGTTAAAATTAATTTCAAACAGATTTTTGTACCAAAACCGGAAATGGTATGGGTTATGCTTTCGAATGGAAATACATATACAGGTTTCGAATGAATGGTCAAGTACAAGGTCATACACATAAGCCAACAGTTTGAACTGGTATTACGTGTTGTCATTATCATATTGAAGTATTCTTTGACATTTCCCTCCCATCTAAGTTGGAGTCCGTTCACGGGAAAGACATTGAAAGGCATTCCTTGTGCTTATTACGGTCGATCGATCGCCCAATTAAAAATACATTTTGTCTGCTCAATTAGAGCATCCCTGTATAGTGTCTTTAAGAAAACCTGCCTGACCGGAGTTGTCAAAGGTTGTCGGTGGTAGAGAAAGTTTTTACTCCGGCACCTACTTGAGTTCGTTCTTTCAATGCAAGATATATATGAATTCTCTGTTTATAAGTAGGAAAATATCATCCAAAAGTCGCTGCAAATTGAACCCTAAACCGTTAAGAGTGTTTAAGGAAAATCAGGGTCAAACCTTTGTTATTGTTTAAACTGCAACCCAAACGGATGAAAAGGCTCCCACAAGTTTGTGTTGTTTTCTGCGTGAAATTGGGCCAATTTTCGTATTGAGGTCTGGGGTGCAATTTCCATATGAACGTGTTTTAGCCCACGAAAATGCGCTCCACAAATGTGACTCATTTTTATTTCAAATGTTACATTCTGCTGTTCTTTCTTTTTAATCGAAAATGTAATTATAATGTGTATTGTATATGTCCCCAACTACTATTTGAGGCTCATTGTCGTTCAAACATTTTGGGGTTCAATGTCAATGTCATAATGACCAACAAAAATGTAAAATTCAGTCTTGTAGTAGACATTTTTTTTTTTTTTTAGGAACATGGTGATTTTTTTTGGGCCCATATTCATTCTACCTTGAGAACCCAGTTAGAACACCCGTGATTTCACTTAGGATCGGCTAGCTCTGTCCAATCCACTTTCTTGCAGGGGTCGAACCATTTTGATGGTTTAGAAAAGCCCTTAGGCCAAAGATGGAGTCCGTTCGTAACGTTCGAAATCGTGTCTACGCCCTTCTCAAAGTCCTTGCACATAATATGCTCGCACCAGTTTCAATTTAGACAACTCTGATAGCTTAAGATTTCCCTTAGCTCCAATCTTTCAAGCTTTCTATTCCTACGCTCAAAATAAAAAAAATAAACTATTGTTATGGCAAAAGTGTGTGAGGAGATTGAAATGAACAAGAGTAGACATTTCAGAAGACATCTGACTGCGGATCAAAGCAATATTATGAAATGATCTAGAGATCGTAATGGATACGACAAGCGTGACATCCACTCCAAACTACTGGCCCCAGTATACCCTGATAGAGGGAGAAAACATCTCAATATCAAAGACAGACGACAACGTAGAATGTCAATTAGCCAGACACATGATATTGTCCACACTGTTCCTGCTGGGACGTTATACGACGAGGAACATCCGAATTTTAATCTGATCCCTTCGCCAAGATATGTCAGGAGCGATGTTCAAGATCTGGAAAGGGAAGCCAGACGTTATTAGCGAAAGAGAGAGAGAGAGAGCCGTTGAGCATACGATTCTACCAGAAGACAACCCTAAAGTGCATACACAAGGACACGGTACAAATAGCCAAAAACTCACAACGCTCGAATGCAGTATTGAGAGTTCACCCCGCAGATTCATACTGTACTCAAATTAATTCATATTGGGCTGGAATTGGGGCCACATGATACACTGGACCTGTACAGCTTCCCTGTAAAGCCGAAGTAGACAGCGTTGAGTTCACTATGGGTCCAGTCAGAGCTGTTGGCCACATGGCACGGCCCGAACATCGAAGAGGCGCCTGAGCCATAAGCAAGCGACGCTGAAGGATGAACAGAGAACATATCGAGCACTTACCGCGAAAAAGACGCAAAGTGACATCTTTTTAATGAAATTCCACAGAAAATTATCCAACGCAATTAATCCCAAAATATTAAAAAAAAAAATTATATTTACAGAGATATAGCAATTTCAATTGAATTTTTGCTTGACCCCCCAAAAAATTGTCCAACTCAATTAATCCCAAAATATTAAAAATAAAACTTATATTTACAAAGATATAGCAATTTCAGTTGTATTTTTGCTTGACCCCCCAAAAAAAAAATCCCCCTGTAAAATTGTCTTTTTGGCGCTGACGTCTTTTTCGCGGACAACCTTTTTTGACAACGAGAGGTACATTTTGAAAAAAAAAACAATTAAAATTTAAAGTAAAATTTCCCATTTGATAGTAAAATTCCCTCTGATATTAAGACCTAAGGAAACTTGCTCGAGAACAATTTGAATCCGCATATATTTGTGAATCCTCCTACTATATTTTTTATTACGATTATTAGCCCACATGTCCACTTCCAAAATCAAACCAAAAACCAAAAAAAAAAAAAAAAAAACGCAACAACAAAAACAACAAAAAACTACAATGCAACTCAACTCATCTTACAAAATAAAACAAAGTCATATCAATAACACAAAGAAACCGAAACAAAAACAAAACAACGTTATAATTTATCGCAAAAATATTAATAGAAATCAAAAACAAAACAAAAATATGAAACACACACATATATATATATATATAGTATATACACGCATGTATTTAAAATATATATACATACATATATAACCATTTACATACTACATACATTCATACATATGTATATGTATAACAATATAAACAAACTATTTACAAGAAAACAAAGAAAAAGTAAAACATATAAATCATAAGTATACGTACACCACAACTACATACAAGCAAGCATACATACATACATAAATGCAGACAGAGTCTACCCATACATACATGCAAACTACGAAAATTGTCAATGTCGATTTCATAATCAAAACACAGTGCAAACAATTGTTCAGGTATTCGTTGGTCTTTTTACACTCAGTCGTTTTTTAAATCGGACACCTCATGAGAGACGGCTGCCATAGTCGTGCCGTACGACGAATTGTCGGATTGTTCATAAAGTGTCGTTTCCCAGCTTAAAGCCAAGTTCATATTAGCCATTCTGAGTCCACTGTTCCTGTTAAGGCATGCTTTTCTAGAGAAGTGTTACATGGCTTAGTGATTACTCTCTTACTCGTAAAGTCGCCGGCATTAACAAGGTGAAAAACAGCCGCTGAAAATGTTTCATGGGCTTACCAGCTTTCGAACCTGGGTAGGTTTCGGGAGAAACCCTCAAAACGATCACAAAATATGAAAAAAAAAAATTTCATTCTCACCTTGTTCTCGAGATATTGACATTTTGATTTTGAAAATGTTTGTCTTCAACTGGCGATATCTTGGAAAACTAGACGAGATTTAAACTAATGTTATTTCATTTGTTGTTGTTGTTTGGGGTTGATTTATACAAAAGTTGTAAAGTCCAGGGACCCCGGAACTACGTAGATGTATGTCGATCTGAAGAGGTGGTTAGAAGAAAAAGTGCACAGGATGTGTTAATAAAAGCAAGATTGGATGAAATTAAAATTAAACTAAAACAAAATTTAATGAAATCCCTCTTTCGAAGATGAAAACGAAGCCACACTTCAGAAAAAATTGGCATCTTCTTTCAATTTAATTGTCAATTAACGTGTACGTCTCGCATAAGGGGGCGCCTAAGTGACTAAGAATTTTGTCCGCTTATGAGAGAAGTCCACAAGAGGACCAAAGCGAAGTGGTACGGAAAAAAGTGTCCGTTTATGAGAGGTGTCCGCAAGAGGACTACAGCGAAGTGGTACCGAAAAAAGTGTCCGCTTAAGAGAGGTGTCCGCAAGGAGAGACTACACTATACAGCTGTGTGTTTTTATGCATTATTGTCAAGTGCTTTGTAAACTTTGCCACAATGAAATCATTGACATTCCATTGCAAAAATATTTCAAAAATCCCCTGCGACTCAGGCTGATTATGCCGCAAATCGTTGCACTGTGTTCTTCCAGACCATACAAACATAATTACATACCTATTTATGTATTAATCAGAAACAAAATAGAACGATCAATGGATGAATGTAATAAATAATAAAGTTATTTTAGGTTATTTAGCCATCCTCCTTCAACCTCCTGCCACTCTCCTATCCGTTAAAACATTAATTAAATGTAAACGCATAAATCGATATCAATGAAATCAAATACATACTACTAACTAGTATATACATATGTATTAATGTATTGTATATTTACAACAACAAAAATATTTATGTATACTTAAAGACCAATTTAATATTTGTGTTTTTTTTTTTAAAAATAATATTTCCAAGTACTTTGTCTTTGGTTATACATTTCATTCATACATACATATATATTATTTATTATGTCGCTGTTTAACAAACACATACATAACCGTGCATTGGATCCTTGACACATTAACACGGATTGGAAATAAAAGGTTTTGTAATTCGAAAAGTTTTTTTTTTTTTCGTTGTGGAAATACATGCCGCTGGCTGTCGTTCTTACGGTTAAAACGCTCCGTTAATCAAAAAGAATAAAATGAAACTGACATTAATATAAAACGCTTTGGAAAGTCATAAAAGCCATCGCAAATTTCGGAATGATAACACTGCAAAACAAAAAATGGAATTTGTAATGAAGATCCACTATACAATTCTGGTGAACTATGGTTCGCTGAGTACAAAAATGGTAGAATTTTTTTTATGGTAAAATTAAAGTTGTGGACACAAAACTAGAGATTCATAAATTTCAAATGTTTTTTCCCAACAATAGACTCACTGTTGTAAATTAGAGTTTCGCATTTCAATATGAAAAAAAGCCTTATTAGAATGAGATACCTTCCTTAACTGTGAATAATAACAAAAACCATCGATATTATGATCTATCTTGCCTGTTGCCGCTTTTACTTTCATTCCACCAAAGTGAAAGTTATCTGTGACAGCTTTCAGGTGAAATATATTTCTTTAACAGCCTGTTTTTATAAAACGAATGGGTTTTTCGTTTCGTTAAAATAACGAGCAGAAATTCTGTTTCGTCAGTTTGTGGTTTTGTAACACGAAAGTCTCAGTTAAATTCTAATTAAAATTCGAGTTTGTTCGTTCGTTGTAAATTGTCAAAATTGAATGCCCAATAAAATTGATTTTTAAACGTGATGAGAGCTTATTCGTTTGGGATTGTGTTCCATATGTCGATATCTAAAATATATCTAAAAATCACAATTCAATAAGGTCTGAAACCCATTTTATTACTCTTCCAACATTGACGATTTGTAACGAACGAACAAATTCGTTTTATGGAACAGTATACAAATAAAGTGTCGTTCACGTTGAATGTCTTAAAATGTTGAATGTGAAATTAAAAGAAATCCTAGCCCAAGAAAAAAAAAGTTCCGACCATTTTGTACTACAGTAAAAAAGTTGTTTTGCTTTTCAGTATAATTTTGTTTGCATGTTTTTTTTTACGGTAACCAAATTAAATCTGTGGCAAATGATTTTGTGAGTGGAAATATTGTTAGACAACGTAATCTGATTTTCGGAAATTTCATATTCCAAAGATTCCATGTGTTCCTTGTGTTAAGATCACTGATCTTGCATTTTATTGTTGTCACCGTACTTCCATATGTCCCCATGTGTCTCTCTATACATTTCCCCTATTGCGCCTGGAGTTACATTAAAGTCGACGTCTTCTCTTCGTTTCCCAAAAATCCCTTCTCACATACATACAAAAATATGTATTCTATGTATGTATGTCAATTTTGTAACTTAAAGTTTAAGGGGTTTTGCCTAATTTCAATGTAATGTGTACAAATTTAATATTTATGTATGTGTAGATGTTTTCCATAGGATTAAAAGCCACTTCGAACAAAAAAAACCCCAATCCAACGTCACATTCAATATAATTTTCACACGCAAATAAATGGATCCATTGAAACTAATTAACTGACAAGTTAATCTGCATAAAAACGCATAAACGTAAAAAAAAATAGTAAATAAAACGTCACACGAGGAAAACGAATTTTGTTTCATTTAGTTTTGTTGTAAAATATAATTATGAAAATTCAACACACACACAATTAACATCCACGTAAAGAATAAACAACTAAACACAGGACATTTTTTTGTTTGTATTCTTGAACTAATATTATTTAATTATGCCTAATTTTCCTTAAAACGTTTGTATTATTAAATTTGATTTGAAAAGCGTTTTGTTTTATTTTCGTTGCAAAAATACCGCAAAATGTTGAAATGTTAGCATAGCAAAGGAACTCCCCACAAAAAGATAAATAAGAAGATGGAAAGAAATGATACTTATAAACAAAAATAAAATCAAATTATAGCTAAATTCAAAATTTCAAAAAAATAATCGTTGTCTTTTATTGAAAACCAATGGAGTCCACGGGTGAATTGCGAAAGGTAAGTGTGTGTGTTTTTTTTTTTTTTGTTGGCATGATTTACTTGTAGTTGAATGACTTAGTTATTTGACTTAAGCTTTCGCCTGCCCTTTTTTTTCAAAACTTGTACTCACACAGTAGACAAGCCAATATCGATAGAAAATGCTTTCTCTAGCTTTTTTGTCCGAAGTGCATTCAAAATGAGATATTGTCATCTGGAATATATTGGATTGCCAAGATATGAATACAAAAAACGGACATTCCGACTACATACTTCATTTTGCAAGTACAACCTAGGGAAGTTGGCGTGGATCCGCTACGTCAAATGTTGTACAGCACACCAGCTGTTATGCCTTGTCTGGGTTCCCAAAAATGAACAACGATGGACAAGTTATATAAGTCCAGTAACTCCGAAAATTCGTATGCGAGACTAACAGTATCACAACGTCAACTTCATATTTAGATCTGTTACATAATTTGCGGTATAGTACTATAACTTTCATTTAATAGCAATAGATCTTTGATACCTTGGCTGGTTTCCGAAATATGACCAAATAATGACAATGTCAAATTATAGAACTAAATGTCCAATAACTCCGAAAATTCGTATGTGAGGCAATAAAGTATCACAACGTCAACTTCATAATTAGATCTATTACATCAATTGTAGTTTAGTTCTATAGCTTCGTTGATACCTTGGCTGGTTTGGGAAATATGACCAAATAAAGACAAGGTCAAATCATTTAATTTAAATGTCCAATAACTCCGAAAATTCGTATGTGAGACAAAAAAGATGAACAGCGCCAACTTCTGATTCATATCCTCTATCACTGAGCAAAATTACAGACAAAAATATTTTTTTGGAAATTTCGCAAATTTTGAAAGGCTAACCCCTTGCTTTTTTTTTGGCCGAAAATATTTTTTTTCTTTTTTCGATATTTTGCTGTAGTAGATGTTTAGTGCATTCAAAATGAAATTATTATCATCTGGAATCTATTTGATTGCTTAGCAGGTTTCCGAGATATGATTAAAAAGGTCCATTCTGAAAGCACACTTCATTCCGTAAATAATAATAACCTATGGAAGGTGGCGGGACTCATTTGATCCATTAGGTACATTACTGTACAGCACTCTAGCTTTCATTTAATGGCAATAGCTCGTTTGGTTTTGGAAATATGACCAAATAAAGACAAGGTCAAATCATTTAACTTAAATGTCCAATAAGAGCGCATTCAGAATTTCGCGAAATTTGAAAAAAATTAGCTCAGTGATAGAGGAAGCTGACGCCCTGTTCATCTTTTTTGTCTCACATACGAATTTTCGGAGTTATTGGACATTTAGTTATATAATTTGACCTTGTCTTTGTTTGGTCATATTTCGGAAACCAGCCAAGGTATCAAAGATCTATTGCTATTAAATGAAAGTTATAGTACTATACCGCAAATTATGTAACAGATCTAAATATGAAGTTGACGTTGTGATACTGTTAGTCTCGCATACGAATTTTCGGAGTTATTGGACATTTAAATTAAATGATTTGACCTTGTCTTTATTTGGTCATATTTCCGAAACCAACCAAGGTATCAACAAGCGTTTTTCGTTAAATGAAAGCTATATTACTATACAACAATTGAGTCGACACATCTAAAAATGAAGTGGGCCTTCTGAAACTTGTTGCTGCACATATGAATTTTCGGAGTTACTTGACCGTTACAAATTTTATAATTTTACCTTGTCTTTATTTGGTCATATTTCCAAAACCAGTCAAGGTATCAACGAGCTATTGCCATTAAAAGAAAGCTAGAGTGCTGTACAGTAATTAACCTAGTTGATCGAATGAGTCCGGCCACCTTCCATAGGTTTTATTAGCGGAAAGAAGTGTGCATTCAGAATTGACTTTTTTATTCATATCTTGGAAACCTGCAAAGCAATCCAATAGATTCCAGATGATAATAATTTCATTTTGAATGCACTAAACATCTACTACAGCAAAATATCGAAAAAAGAAAAAAAATATTTTGGGCCGAAAAAAAAGCAAGCCTTTCAAAATTTGCGAAATTTCCAAAAAAATATTTTTGTCTGTAATTTTGCTCAGTGATAGAGGATATGAATCAGAAGTTGACGCTGTTCATCTTTTTTGTCTCACATACGAATTTTCGGAGTTATTGGACATTTAAGTTAAATGATTTGACCTTGTCTTTGTTTGGTCATATTTCAGAAACCAGCCAAGGTATCAACGAGCGTTTTTTCGTTAAATGAAAGCTATATTACTATACAACAATTGAGTCGACAGATCTAAAAATTAAGTGGGCCTTCTGAAACTTGTTGCTTCACATATGAATATTCGGAGTTACTTGACCGTTACAAATTTTATAATTTTACCTTGTCTTTATTTGGTCATATTTCCAAAACCAGTCAAGGTATCAACGAGCTATTGCCATTAAATGAAAGCTAGAGTGTTGTACAGTAATTAACCTAGTTGATCGAATGAGTCCCGCCTCCTTTCATAGGTTTTATTTACGGAATGAAGTGTGCATTCAGAATGGACCTTTTTAATCATATCTCGGAAACCTGCTAAGCAATCAAATAGATTCCAGATGATAATAATTTCATTTTGAATGCACTACACATCTACTACAGCAAAATATCGAAAAAAGAAAAAAAATATTTTGGGCCGAAAAAAAAGCAAGGGGTTAGCCTTTCAAAAATTCGCAAAATTTGAAAAAAATATTTTTGTCTGTAATTTTGCTCAGTGATAGAGGATATGAATCAGAAGTTGACGCTGTTCATCTTGTTTGTCTCACATTCGAATTTTCGGAGTTATTGGACATTTAATTTATTTAATATAACCTTGTCTTTCTTTGGTCATATTTCCGAAATCAGTCAAGGTATCAGCGAGCTATTGCAATTAAATGAAAGCTAGAGTGCGGTACAGTAATTAACCTAGTTGATCGAATGAGTCATGCAAATTTTATTAGGTTTTATTAGCGGAAAGAAGTGTGCTTTCAGAAAGGACTTTTTTATTCATATCTTGGAAACCTGCAAAGCAATCCAATAGATTCCAGATGATAATAATTTCATTTTGAATGCACTATATTTTGGGCCGAAAAAAAAGCAAGAGCCTTTCAAAATTTGCGAAATTTCCAAAAAAATATTTTTGTCTGTAATTTTGCTCAGTGATAGAGGATATGAATCAGAAGTTGACGCTGTTCATCTAGTTTGTCTCACATTCGAATTTTCGGAGTTATTGGACATTTAATTTATTTAATATAACCTTGTCTTTCTTTGGTCATATTTCCGAAATCAGTCAAGGTATCAGCGAGCTATTGCAATTAAATGAAAGCTAGAGTGCGGTACAGTAATTAACCTAGTTGATCGAATGAGTCATGCAAATTTTATTAGGTTTTATTAGCGGAAAGAAGTGTGCTTTCAGAAAGGACTTTTTTATTCATATCTTGGAAACCTGCAAAGCAATCCAATAGATTCCAGATGATAATAATTTCATTTTGAATGCACTATATTTTGGGCCGAAAAAAAAGCAAGAGCCTTTCAAAATTTGCGAAATTTCCAAAAAAATATTTTTGTCTGTAATTTTGCTCAGTGATAGAGGATATGAATCAGAAGTTGACGCTGTTCATCTAGTTTGTCTCACATTCGAATTTTCGGAGTTATTGGACATTTAATTTATTTAATATAACCTTGTCTTTCTTTGGTCATATTTCCGAAATCAGTCAAGGTATCAGCGAGCTATTGCAATTAAATGAAAGCTAGAGTGCGGTACAGTAATTAACCTAGTTGATCGAATGAGTCATGCAAATTTTATTAGGTTTTAAGAAGTGTGCTTTCAGAATGGCCTTTTTTATTCATATCTTGGAAACTAGCTAAACAATCAACTATATTCCAGATGATAATAATTTCATTTTGAATGCACTAAACATCTACTACACCAAAATATCGAAAAAAGAAAAAAAATATTTTGGGCCGAAAAAAAAGCAAGGGGTTAGCCTTTCAAAAATTCGCAAAATTTGAAAAAAATATTTTTGTCTGTAATTTTGCTCAGTGATAGAGGATATGAATCAGAAGTTGACGCTGTTCATCTTTTTTATCTCTCGTACGAATTTTCGGAGTTATTGGACATTTAAATTAAATGATTTGACCTTGTCTTTATTTGGTCATATTTCCGAAACCAGCCAAGGTATCAACGAAGCTATAGAACTAAACTACAATTGATGTAATAGATCTAATTATGAAGTTGACGTTGTGACACTTTTCGGAGGTGTTTGACTTCTAAAATTTATATAATTTGACGTGATTTTTGTATGGTCATATTTCTCAAACCAGCCACACTATCAATGAGCTATTGCCATTAAATAAAAGCTTGAGTCCTGTACAATAAAATATGCAACGGATCTAATTATAAAGTTTACGTTGTGATACTTTTTTGTCTCACATAACAATTCTCGGAGTTATTGGACTTCTAAAATGTATTTCGGAAATCAGACAAGGTACAGAAGCTAGGTTGCTTCCACAGGTTTTACTTGCGGAATGAAGTTTCAAACATAGCGAATTTGTTCTTTGTTCGAAAATATTTTTGTTCTTATTTCGTTTTTCAAAGTGCAATAATTATCCTATTGGATTAAACAAAAAAGTTCATGCCGAATACGTGGCTCATTCTATTCGTAAAATCTCATGCATCTTACCTAGTGAAGCTATATTTTTTGCTTCTAATTAGTTATCTTACACTAGAACGGGATTCTTCTTCAGAAAATCAAAAACGCATAATTCGTACGAAATGAAATCACTTTTGGTTTTATGAATGGAACTGGATTTTTTAGTCATTATAATTTGGTTTTTAATTTTTTCTAGTATCTTTTTACATAAAAAATGTATTGCATAAGAAATTAAACTTCTATTTCCATAATATTCAAAAAAATAATGCCGATGTCATCGAACTACCTCATGCAAACATATACCACATATCCAGTATTGTTTTAGTTTACAAATGTAAAAAATAAGGGAAATGCCACAACACGAAATAATAAAAAACCTCTTCAATCTAAACCAAAGTGTTGTTTTATACTGCTTTTTTTCTTCTCTTTTTTCAGGAATCACTGCTGTAGATCTGCACTTTAATTTTGTTTATACTCCATTTTTTTTTCTAAAGATCCTTAACCATTGTAAAATCGGATATATATGTTACAGACAATTGTATAGTCAGGCTATAAATAAATAAAAATAAAATATAACTTTTTAATTTGTATTTTAATATATAAATCGCAATGTCATTGTGGATTGGGTATCTTGCTTTCTCACTCATTCTTATTTAATAAGGATACTCTTGAAAACTTCGTGGGGCTCCAATAAACACTTCAAGTCAATCTGGTGAAGGGATGCAAACCGAAACGGGTTTGAACCGAACCTTATGACTTACTTGTTTGTGAACCGAACCACTGCTAGGAAAACAAATTAAAAAAAGTAGTTCGGTTCGACAGTGAAAGAAGTTTTGGCGAAAACATCTCAATGCTGACTTA
This sequence comes from Hydrotaea cyrtoneurina, assembly GCA_958296145.1. Taxonomy (NCBI): domain Eukaryota; kingdom Metazoa; phylum Arthropoda; class Insecta; order Diptera; family Muscidae; genus Hydrotaea; species Hydrotaea cyrtoneurina. The sequence goes on along the minus strand of OY282516.1, from coordinate 70,791,247 downwards.
AAAATAAATTGCTGAAGTTGTTATTTCTCCTGTTCCGTTTCCGTTTGCTTTGAATAAAAATAAATTACATCAACAAAATCCTTTTGTTCCAATGATTAATGAACCAATTTTAAACCTAAAAACCAGTTGAATAACCAAACCAGTGGCTCTATACTAAGTATGAATTCCAATATTGTGCTTCCAATTTGGACGATTCCTAACAATTGAGCGAATTCATTTTATGGAATCGTTTAATTTCGTAATAATTAGATATATTGAATTTTTAAAAAAGTGTAGTCATATCAATTGGTCTCTGAGTATCCTATACCAATCACTACGGTATATCGGCTCCATGCCATCGGATTTAGTCTTTTTGTTAATTTCCAAAATAACATGAAAAACCTTAAAAAATGGTTTCATTCCTTTATGGAATTCTAGCATTCATTGAGCATAGTCAATTTAAATACTGTTTTAATGTTAATCACTGGGTTGGTGTATGGTTTTGGTGCACAATTGTATTTAATTGCGTCATATAAGTTCCCAAGAGCCATGTTGATATGTTTTTCAACCTCTAGATCATTATCAACTTTTTATGTCGGCATGTCCTTTGGTTGCAAATTCGTTATTTTCCCGAAAGAAACGAGACTTATCATATAGGATGTTTTGATACCAATTAACATAATTGTATTTTAAAATCGTAAAATCTATTTGCGGTTTTATTCTTAATTCATATCTACTGGTAATGGAAAGTAATGGGAATTGTTCGTAGTAGGCGGTTTAAAGTTGGGCGGTAGATTACCCGAATACTTTTTGCGTCGTGCCTCTTCCCATTCTATGGGATGGGTTTTTTTTCGATGATTGTGCATATTGCCATTTGAATTGAAGGTTTTGGGACACCATGGGCAGCGGTAAAGCGGTGTTCCGGTATGTGTTGACATGTGAGCCTGTAATTAAACGGAAATGCATTGATTAGTAAGTATTCGGGGAAATTAATTTATTCGAATTTCTACCGTTCATATGCTTTATATTGCAGTACAGATTTCGATAAATACTTTTTAAGAAATAATAGTAGATGCACTTCAGATATCGACTTTTCGTGTTTCTGTTGCCTCTATTAACGAAGTTCCGAAGTCACGTGCAAAGTCAAATTATCAAAACAACGAAGTATAAATGTGTTTGCAAGTGTGTATGTAATGCGTCTACTATTACCAGTTGCTGACAATCGCAAAATCGAACTAGTTCTGGGAATGATCAAAAATGTCAATCTATTTTATGGCAAAGGGGAGATCAACGTTTCTAATTATAAAAGCCTTGGTCTAAACAGCGCTTTACTGAATGAATATTCAAAAATCTTATCGACGGTCAAAGCCATTATAAAAGAATTACTTACTTATCTCATTTTCTTAACATTCCATGAAGGAATCAGTGAGATGGGCACGATATAAGTTTTTACTCACTAACCCGGACCTACTGTTTAAAGCCGATTCCGAACGGCTAATACTTTTATACACAAGTATTATTATTATTGGGCTTAGAGAGTACTCTCTTAATCGTAATGTCGACAGCAGTCACATGCCGCTGAAAATTTTGTAATGACACTACCTACCATACCACGGCCGTTCACAGAAATATGTGGACCAAATAGCAAATGATCACAAAACTTGTATCAGAGAGGATTCGTACTCTTGAAGTCAGTGTTGTATACACTGTTAATATATTTAATTAATGCAATAAGAAATGCCAGAAGAAACAGTTTTTTAAATGTCTAGAAACATTTTATTGCTGATAATAATATATTTGCAGATGTAATTTAAATCTCTTTGGAAATTTCTCATTCATTCATCTGTCTTTCGATAATTCATGCAGATTGGAAATTTGTCATTAATTTGCTTGGTACTATAAAAACTCTCAATCAAAAGGTTTCGATATTCTCTGTCATTTACCACTAAATCTATATTCTAGCCGTACTTCTATTGAGGCTTACCTTTAAATTATCCGATCTCTTAAAAGCCTTCTCACACATCGTACATTTATAGTTGTAACCCATTTCATGGGTACACCGTATATGTTTCTTCAGTGCTCTCAGGTTGGGAGATATCTTCATGCATATGTGGCAAGTGTAATCACGTTTACCACCTACAGGATGCTGCAGATCTCTGTGGCGCTTTAAATTAAGAGGACCAGCCAGTATGAGACCACATTCATCGCATTTAACTGTAGAGGTGGGTGTTGCTGATTTCATTTCACTAACAGTCTCGTGCTTTTCCATATGACGTTTAAATGAATTAGAATCGGGCATAGTTTGGCCACAAATCTCACATACTTTTGCATAGATATTGAGATGAACAACACGTTGGTGCTGGGTAAGCACGTATTCATTACCAAAGCTAATTGAAAAGTAAAATTTATGGATTGGTTATTTTTTTTAATACATACTCTATTTTTACTCACAATTTTCCACATTCATTGCATGGAAATTTTTTCTCTTGTTGGGGCAAATGAGTCAATTTATGCCGTTCCAGTTTTGATTTTTGTACGAATTTCTTATCACACACATCACAACTGAACTTTTTTTCCTCGTGCAGCTTCATGTGAGCCCACAGACAACGCCTCTGAGTTAGAACTTTACCACAGTGCTTACACTTGAAATACTCCGGATTCAAATGATAGTTTATGTGGTCGACCAATAAACTCCGATCGAAGAATTTCATTTCACAACATGTAACAAAACCGCGCTCGTTGTGTTCTTTACTGTAATGTTTGCATAGAAGAGGGAATGTTTCGAAAGGCTGATGACATTTGTTACAAGTGATCTTAAAATGTTCTTGGAGGAACTTGTCGTGTTCCAAACGGTTAGTTTTGGGCGTATAGTATGATTTTCGAGCGGAATTAGATTTAGATTCAGGTGTGTTTTTGGAATTTGAAGATTTTTTCTCATCTGTTGGCTGTAACGGATCTGGGTCGGAATTACCATCATCCCTGTCGGCTTTGTTGTTGGATTTTGATCTTGCATTTGTTGAAGAGTGTCTTCTACGTCTGTGTATTAGTGGGAGATCATCATCGCTATCACTACTTTCACTGTCATCGCTGCTGTCGCCACTATCATCATCCATAAATTCATGATCATCATCAGGAACGTCATGATAGTTATCGTTGTCATTATCGCTCATATCATTCTTCTGCACCATCGAAATTTCCTCATTTTCTTGTTTAATTACAATGTCCATATCCAGTGTTTGACCAATCACTATTTCCGGCTCCAAAAGATTTTCTAAAAGCAAATCTTTTGGTTTACTCTCTTCCTCCAAAGGGTCGGTTTCCGTTTTCAGTAAAGACTTAAAATCATTATGGGCACCTTCTATGCGTGTATAGAACTTGTGAAAGTCATTAAGTTCCTCCCAACACGCTGAGCAAAGGCATGATTTCGACGTAATGGTGTCCTAGCATAGGCAAAATGGCAACATGTTAAACTTATTGTTAAAATAAAATAAAAACTACTTACAATGGGCCACAAATGTTTATCTATAAGTTTCTTTATATTGAAGTCCTCCCATTGTACCGACTCCACTTGTATACAGTTTTCCACATCTTTATTTGACTCCAAACACAGCAAACAATCCACCATTTTTGAATACAAACGTTACAGCATTAACAAAGTAGAGCAATTTTGGTTTAAAACGACATATGTAAGCTATATCCGCCTGATTAATAGTTTCAACCAAACTTCAGAGACGTGGGAGCAGGTGTAGTAGGACATTGAGAAGGCTGTGATACACGATAAATAACCTTTAAATATAATATATAAACGGAAATTATTTCAAATAATCAATAATGGACGGCCGTGATGTGGTAGGTAGGGTGGGCGCCTTTACGAGTAAGAGAGTCTCTAAGCCATGTAAAACTTCTGAAGAAAAACCATTAACCGTTCGGAGCTGGCTTTAAAGAGTAGGTGTACAAATTATATATTATGCACAGAATATCCCCAACTGGTCTTTTTTAAAATGATACGGGTAATAAGGAAGTAATTAACAATATATGCCAATTATCGTTATAGATATGGCTGAAATAAGGATATATTGATCTGGCCTGATATTTTCTAGTTTTCATCACAAATTTTTTATCAGACCTGAGTTAGATCTTACCATAATTTATTTCATTTCTTTATTTGTATTGTATTTTACAGTCAGTCAGTTATAAATACTTGATGCTTGGTCCTGACAACTATGGGAGGACCAAGTTGGGACGCCAATTGAAAATATTCAATGGGCACAGACAAAATCCCATCAATTCCCGTCACAATATATCCAATGAATAACACCACTAAGCACGCACCCACTACCCTTATTTCACGGACCGATTTTCTTTTTGAAGCAAACACACAACGAAATTAGTACTTTGTGACTTACTTTGTTAGAGCAAAATATTACAAACTTTACAAAAATAATATTGGGACAACAAATAAACTATTTTTTCTAATAAACAAAAAATTCTACCAGACTCTCAGCTGCCAAACAGAGTTGGTATTTTGGAAACACTAATTTGTGCTATAATACACACTAAATGTGTCCAAATAGGGCCAATAGTACCAACATTAACGTTTTCCGATTCTAATTATAACATATCATGGTAAAAATGATACAAAATTAATAAAGACAGATATCGAAGCAGTTCTAGTGGCAGTTAAGGAGACAAATTACCTAAAACAATTTTGTATATAATTCCATAACTCAAAGTCCCAGTGAGTCAAACTTTCCTACGGGATAATGGTGCTTGGAGATACTGAAATTTGACTGTAGCTAGTAGTAGTGTGTGATCTGTGGCTGGGATCCTCCACAACATGTGTCCACATGCATTCCATCGCGCTATATAGTTGCCTGAGAAATGGAATGAAACTACGTTTTCGATACGTTTCCCATTCCAGCTTCTTGTGATCGGCAATTCCTCCATTGCATCTTCTTAGTATTGCCAATGGCGATGTATATAATTTTAGCGGGTTTGGGTATTAACTCTTACGATTAAAAGGGTGATTCTGTTGTGAATTATAATGATAATTTAATATTTGCGTGGTCGTAAACGAACAAACGTACAGAGCCAAAATAGATTTGAGTGTGCCACTGGGCCCACATGATTGTGCCACCATTTACCATCACTGCTGCCAAATATTAAATAGCGTTGGCAACGCAATGCACAAAAGTAACTAAACAGATGGCAGCTATCGCGGTTTCCACAAATGAGTCTCAAAGACCATAAAGAGGGCAGACGACCCAAGTCGTTCGTTAAACATTTAAAAATCTTTCAAAATTGTTTGAAATTTTGCAATGGTAATGTAGTTTAAAGTAATGATTTAGAAAAAGACTTGGGATGTCTGTGGCGTAGTAGATCTCATAAGTAAAGGGATGAGATTCTCGTTGAATAAAATAAATAATCGCTAATTTTGCATTGAAAAAATATTTGAACCAGATAGAAGTTAGTATTTTATGTATTATGCTTTGTAAGCAAAGACCACACAGAGGCAGTCGTCGCAAGTCGGAAGCACAAGACAGATGTCAGGTGTCAGTAATACACAAGGCACCATTTGACAGTTTAACAAAGGAGGTCAGAGAAAATACTGGTTTTATTCTGAAAATTACATTTTTTACATTACTTTTAAACGACCAATACAAGATATCGCAATTTTTGCTACTTATGCTAACAGTACTTACAAATGTGGTAAGACACATTTCTTCAAAATGATTTGATATACATACATTCTTATTAAGATTATAAACACTTTCTGACTTTTGAAGTTTTAAATTAAAAGACTAACGTTTCCGGTTTTTTTTTTTGCTATGAACTCGTTTACTTGCAATTTAGTTTTTGATCAACATCTAATGTTACGGGAACGTATTGAGATTTGGTTGTAGTTGGTGGTTTAAAATCGGGTGGTAAATTACCCGAATACTTCTTTCGTCTTGCGTCTTCCCATTCCATGGGATGTGCTTTTTTGCGATGATTGTGCATGTTGCCATTGGAATTAAATTCTTTGGGACACCAAGGGCATGGGTAAAGAGGTGTACCCGTATGTGTAGACATATGCGCCTGGAAGTAAGATAGAAAAATCAAAATGTTGTAGTATATTTAAAATGAATAATTATTTGTTTAAATATGTTAATGAACAAATCGTGTGGCTTTGACAGAATATTGGAAATAAAAAATAATAATAAACAACTGAACATTGAAAAGGTAAATAGAACAACAATACATTTGTATTTCTGTCATGATCCACAAACTAGGTCCTTTCAAGTAAAATTACAGACAATATCCGCTTAGCGCGGTTAATTCGTTCCTCAATGCCGCGTAAAGTGAAACCGCGTTAATCGAAATTATGTTTTTATGTGTAAAAAAGTAAACAAACACACAAATTCGTGAGCATTTGCAAAGCAAGATCAAGCAAAACCGAAAAATATTGAAACCGCGTTATAACGAAATCGCGCTAAGCGGATATTGCCTGTACATTTAAAAGGCCGAGTCTTTAAAAAAATTAGCGATATTATTTAAAAAGATAACATACATTTAAAAATATAATACTAAATATTAGCAAAATATATCGAATATGTTCTTGTGATACTGCGATTGTCATACAATCTCGATTTAATAATTTCAGAATAAGATTCAATCAGTTCTTATTATGTACTCATATTTACCTTCAGATTGTCCGATCGCTTAAATGCCTTTTCACACAACGTGCACTTATAATTGTAGCCCATTTCATGCGTACGCCGTATATGCTTCTTAAGTGCTTCAAGATTTGGTGATACTTTCATACAAATACCACAAGTGTAATCAGTCTTATCGCCAACCGTATGTTTCAGGTCTTTGTGGCGTTTCAAAGCACGTTTCCCTGATAGTATAAGGCCACATTCATTACATTTAAACGAAGTGACTGGTAATGTAGGGTCGTGCTTTTCCATATGACACTTAAATGTATAGGAATCGGGCAAAGTTTGCCCACATATCTCACAAACTTTCGAATAGATATTAAGATGAGTTACACGTATATGAAGGTTAAGAAGATATTCATTTGCAAAGCTGTCAAAGAGGAATAGAATTTAATCTGATAAAGATTCTGATAATATTTTAAATTACAACATTTTCAAAAAGACCGTCATAACTTAATTGGTAGTTTTTGACTTCAGTTACAAACTTCTATTTCGAATAAGCGCGTTGAAATTGGATTTTGAAATTATAGTTCTGTGTTGAACAGCATACAAAACGAAAATATAAGGTTTGCTTAAAGTCATGCCGATCTTCTCGTATATTTACTTACAATTTACCACATTCAGTGCAGGGGAACTTTTTTTCTTCTTCCGGCAAGTGCGTCAACTTGTGGCGATCTAGTCTCGGTTTTTCCACAAATTTCTTACCACAGACGTCGCAACAATGCTTCATCTCTTCGTGCGTCCTCAAATGAGTGGTCAGACAACGTCTCTTTTCGAACACTTTACCACACTGTACGCACTTGAAATGTTCCGGATTCAAATGGTAATTAATGTGATCTACCAATAATCTACGATTGAAAAATTTCATTTGACAACACATCACAAAACCCTTTTCATTGTGCTCTGTACTGTAATGTTTGCATAGAAGAGGGAATGTTTCGAAAGGCTGATGACATTTGTTACAAGTGATCTTAAAATGTTCTTGGAGGAACTTGTCGTGTTCCAAACGGTTGGTTTTGGGCGTATAGTATGATTTTCGAGCGGAATTAGATTTAGATTCAGGTGTGTTTTTGGAATTTGAAGATTTTTTCTCATCTGTTGGCTGTAACGGATCTGGGTCAGAATTACCATCACCCCTGTCGGCTTTGTTGTTGGACTTTGATCTTGCGTTTGTTGAAGACTGTCTTCTACGTCTGTGTATTTGTAAGAGATCATCATCGCTATCACTACTTTCGCTCTCATCGCTGCTGTCGCCACTGTCATCATCCATAAATTCATGATCATCATCAGGAACGTCATGATAGTTATCGTTGTCATTATCGCTCATATCATTCTTCTGCACCATCGAAATTTCCTCATTTTCTTGTTTAATTACAATGTCCATATCCAGTGTTTGACCAATCACTATTTCCGGCTCCAAAAGATTTTCTAAAAGCAAATCTTTGGGTTTACTCTCTTCCTCCAAAGAGTCGATTTCCGTTTTCAGTAAAGACTTAAAATCATTATGAGCACCTTTTATGCGTGTATAGAACTTGTGAAAGTCATTAAGTTCCTCCCAACACGCTGAGCAAAGGCATGATTTCGACGTAATGGTGTCCTAGCAAAGGCAAAATGGCAATATGTTAAACTGATTGTTAAAATAAAATAAAAACTACTTACAATGGGCCACAAATGTTTATCTATAAGATTTTTTATATTGAAGTCCTCCCATTGTACCGACTCCACTTGTATACAGTTTTCCACATCTTTATTTGACTCCAAACACAGTAAACAATCCACCATTTTTGAATACAAACGTTACAGCATTAACAAAGTAGAGCAATTTTGGTTTAAAACGACATATGTAAGCTATATCCGCCTGATTAATAGTTTCAACCAAACTTCAGAGACGTGGGAGCAGGTGTAGTAGGACATTGAGAATACACGATAAATAACCTTTAAATATAATATATAAACGGAAATTATTTCAAATAATCAATAATGGACGGCCGTGATGTGGTAGGTAGGGTGGGCGCCTTTACGAGTAAGAGAGTCTCTAAGCCATGTAAAACTTCTGTAGAAAAAACATTAACCGTCCGGAGCTGGCTTTAAAGAGTAGGTGTACAAATTATATATTATGTACAGAATTTCCCCAACTGGTCTTTTATAGAATGTTAAGGGTAATAAGGAAGTAATTAACACTACAATATATGCCCATTATCGTTATAGATATGGCTGAAATAAGGAAATATATTGATCTGGCCTGATATTTTCTATTTTTCATCACAAATTTTTTATCAGACCTTAGTCTTACCATAATTTATTTCATTTCTTTATTTGTATTTTATTTTACAGTCAGTCAGTTATAAATACTTGATGCTTCGTCCTGACAACTATGGGAGGACCAAGTTGGGACGCCAATTGAAAATATTCAATGCGCACAGACAAAATCCTATCAATTCCCGTCACAATATATCCAATGAATAACACCACTAAGGAAGCACGCACCCACTACCCATTATTTCACGGATTTCTTTTTGAAGCAAACACACAAAGAAATTAGCATTCTGTTGACTTACTTTGTCAGAGCAAAATATTACAAACTTTACAAAAATAATATTGGGACAACAAATAAATTATTTTTTCTAATAAACAAAAAATTCTACCAGACTCTCAGCTGCCAAGCAGAGTTGGTTTTTTGGAAACCCTAATTTGTGCCGTAATACACACTAAATGTGTCCAAATAGGGCCAATAGTACCAACATTAACGTTTTCCGATTCTAATTATAACATATCATGGTAAAAATTATATATAAAATTGTTCAGTGATGAGACTCATTTTTGGTTGAATGGCTACGTCAACAAGCAAAATTGCCGCATTTGGAGTGAAGAGAATCCACATAAGACCCTTGAGACGCCATTACATCCACAAAAACTGACTGTTTGGTGTGCTCTATGGGCTGGTGGAGTCATTGGGCCATACTTCTTCCGAAATAATGCTGGAGAGTCAGATACCGTTAATGGAGACCGGTATAGAGCCATGATAACCGACTATTTTGTTCCCGAATTGGATGGCATGAATGTGGATGAGTTGTGGTTCCAACAAGACGGCGCTACATACCACACAGCGCACGTCACAATCGAATTATTGAAGGAAACATTCGATGAGCGCATAATTTCGCGGAATGGACCTGTCAATTGGCCACCAAGATCGTGTGATTTGACACCATTGGATTATTTTCTTTGGGGATATGTGAAGTCGCTCGTCTACGCCAACAAACCAGAAACGTTAGGGGACTTGGAAGCCAACATTCGTGGCGTTATTGCCAACATACGGCCCCATATGCTCGAAAAAGTGGTTGAAAATTGGACCTGTAGAATTGGCTTTATTCGAGCCAGCCGCGGCGGCCACATGCCCGAAATCATATTTAAACATTAATGGCATAAAATTATCCTTCCAATAAAGCCAAATTGATGGACATTAAAACGATTTTCTTGTGTTTTATTTCAATTCGAAATTCTATACCTCAATAAAAAACACCCTTTATAACATATCATGGTAAAAATGATACAAAATTAATAACGACAGATAGAATTTCCATATATCGAAGCAGTTCTAGTGGCAGTTAAGGAGACAAATTACCTAAAACAATTGTGTATATAATTCCCTAACTCAAAGTCCCAGTAAGTCAAACTTTCCTACGGGATAATGGTGCTTGGAGTTACTGAAATTTGATTGTAGCTAGTAGTAGTGTGTGATCTGTGGCTGGGATCCTCCACAACATGTGTCCACATGCATTCCATGTCGCTATATAGTTGCCTGAGAAATGGAATGAAACTACGTTTTCGATACGTTTCCCATTCCAGCTTCTTGTGATCGGCAATTCCTCCATTGCATCTTCTTAGTGTTGCCAATGGCGATGTATATAATTTTAGCGGGTTTGGGTATTAACTCTTACGATTAAAAGGGTGATTCTGTTGTGAATTATAATCATAATTTAATATTTGCGTGGTCGTAAACGAACAAACGTACAGAGCCAAAATAGATTTGAGTGTGCCACTGGGCCCACATGATTGTGCCACCATTTACCATCACTGCTGCCAAATATTAAATAGCGTTGGCAACGCAAAGTACAAAAGTAACTAAACAGATGGCAGCTATCGCGGTTTCTACAAATGAGACTCAAAGACCATAAAGAGGGCAGACGACCCAAGTCGTTCGTTAAACATTTAAAAATCTTTCTAGTTTTATGCCGAACTAATGATTTAAAAAAAGACTTGGAATCTCATAGTGGATCTCATAAGTAAACGGATGAGATTTTCGTTTAATAAAATAAATAACACTGTGCAACAAATCGAGGGACTTTTTCTGGGGGGTGGGAAATTCCAAGTCAGGGTGATGGTACTAGGTCAGTATAGTAAAACCCTCAAAGGGTTTGGCGTTCGTATGTGTCAGTTTTTTTTTTATGACCTTTTCAATTTTTTCCTTATCTTGATGTTTTTTCGCTTAGTTGTAACATTTTGGCAAAAACGTAGTTTAACATAACTCGAGAACCACTTGTCCGATTTTGATGAAACAAACTCAAAAAAAAAAATAAAATAATAAATTGTAAAAAATAAATTTGTGGAGAAAAATTTTTTTTTTTTTTTAAATTCATAAAAAATACAAAACGGCAAAAAAGGATCAAGTGTTATTAATTTCATGTAAAGTCACATAACCTATAAACAAAATGCTACATAGATCATAGAAATCGATTAACAAGTCAAGTTGTTAATAACAACTAAGCGAAAAAACATCAAGATAAGGAAAAAATTAAAAAGGTCATAAAAAAAAACTGACACATACGAACGCCAAACCCTTTGAGGGTTTTACTATACTGACCTAGTGCCATCACCCTGACTTGGAATTTCTCACCCCCCAGATTGGCTGTTGTACTGTGTAATCGCTCATTTTCAATTGCAATAATATTTGAACCTGATAGAAGTTAGTATTTAATGTATTATGCATTGTAAGCAAAGACAGTCGTCGCAAGTCGGAAGCACACGACAGATGTCAGTAATAAACATAGCACCATTGGACAGTTTAACAAAAGAAGGTCAGAGAAAATACTGGTTTTATGATAACATTATGTTAGATACATTATACGCCCCCTTTTGGAAATATTTAGCAGACGACTTAAGGCATATGTGTATTAAATGGTTGTTGTAAGATATGTGGTAGAACAATTGTAAGACACGTTTCTTCAAAATGATTTGATATACATACATTCTTATTAAGATTATAAACACTTTCTGACTTTTGAAGTTTTCAATTAAAAGACTAATGTTTCCGGTTTTTTTTTTTTGCTATGAACTCGTTTACTTGCAATTTAGTTTTTGATCAACATCTAATGTTACGGGAACGTATTGAGATTTGGTTGTAGTTGGTGGTTTAAAATCGGGTGGTAAATTACCCGAATACTTCTTTCGTCTTGCGTCTTCCCATTCCATGGGATGTGCTTTTTTGCGATGATTGTGCATGTTGCCATTGGAATTAAATTCTTTGGGACACCAAGGGCATGGGTAAAGAGGTGTACCCGTATGTGTAGACATATGCGCCTGGAAGTAAGATAAAAAAAATCAAAATGTTGTAGTATATTTAAAATGAATAATTATTTGTTTAAATAGGTTAATGAACAAATCGTGTGGCTTTGACAGAATATTGGAAATAAAAAAAAATAAACAACTGAACATTGAAAAGGTAAATAGAACAACAATAATTTGTATTTCTGTCATGACCCACAAACTAAGTCCTTTCAAGTAAAATTATATTTAAAAGGCCGAGTCTTTTAAAAAATTAGCGATATTATCTAAAAAGATAACATACATTTAAAAAGATAATAATAAATATTAGCAAAATATATCGAATATGTTCTTGTGATACTGCGATTGTCATACAATCTCGATTTAATAATTTCAGAATAAGATTCAATCAGTACATTAAATTAATATCTATTTAGCAAATACAGAGGGCCCATCAGTTCTTATTATGTAATCATATTTACCTTCAGATTGTCCGATCTCTTAAATGCTTTTTCACACAACGTACACTTATAATTGTAGCCCATTTCATGCGTACACCGTATATGCTTCTTGAGTGCTTTTAGATTTGGTGATACTTTCATACAAATACCACAAGTGTAATCACTCTTAACGCCAACCGTATGTTTCAGGTCTTTGTGGCGTTTCAAAGTACGTTTCCCTGATAGTATAAGACCACATTCATCACATTTAACCGAAGTGGATGGTGATGTAGTGTCATGCTTTTCCATATGACGCTTAAATGTATTGGAATCGGGCAAAGTTTGCCCACATATCTCACAAACTTTTGAATAGATATTAAGATGAGTTACACGTGTGTGAAGGGTAAGAACATATTCATTTGCAAAACTGTCAAAAATGAACAAAGTTTAACACTTACATATTTTTGATAACATTTTACTATTAAAACATTTGCGAAAAGACTATCATAATTTCTGACGCCATCACTACAATATTTTCATTGTATCACTTTTGAGTAAGCAATTACAAATAAGATACAAAACTAAAACATAAGTAAATATGCTCGAATCGATCGTTCTTTTCGCAAATGAGTGTTATGTATATTTACTTACAATTTACCACAATCACTGCAGGGAAACTTTTTTTCTTCTTCCGACAAGTGTGTCAACTTGTGCCGATCTAGTTTTGATTTCTCCACAAATTTCTTATCACAGACATCGCAACAATGCTTCATTTCTTCGTGCGACTTCAAGTGAGCCATTAGACAACGTCTCTTTGGGAACACCTTGTCACAGTGTTCACACTTGAAGTACTCCGGATTCAAATGGTAATTGATGTGATCGACCAATAATCTACGATTGAAAAATTTCATTTGACAACACATCACAAAACCCTTTTCATTGTGCTCCATACTGTAATGTTTACATAGAAGACGGAACTTTTCGAATATCTGGTTACAAGTGTTACAGGTGAGTTTGAAATGTTCCTGGAGAAATTTATCGTATTCTGATCGATTGGTTCTTGGATGATAGTGTGATTTGCTCTTTTTTATTTCTGTATCTGATTTTAATGAATTGGATTTATTTTTGCCGGTGACATTTCGTTTTAATCTCGTTTTAACGGCGGTCTTGGTACTGTTTCTTTGTATTAGAGCGATGTCATTATCGCCACCTTCACTCTCATTGCTGCTGTCCCTACTATTAACATCATTGAATTCATAATCATCATCAGAGAGGTCACGATAGTTTTCATCCTCATTGCTGCTCATGTCATATTTTACCACAATAGAAGGTTCCTCATTTTCTTGTTTTACTACAATGGACATGTTTGATGATTGACCAATTACAATTTCTGGCTCCAAAAGATTTTCATAAATCAAATCCTTTGGTTTACTTTCCTCCTCCAAAGGATCGGCTTCCGTTTTTAGTAAAGACTTGAAGTGATTATGAGCCCCTTCTATGCGTGTATAGAACATGTTAAAGTCGTACAACTCCTTCCAGCACAATGGGCAGAGTGATGATATTGTCGTGATGTTGTCCTACAATAGGCAGAAACGTAGCAGGATTAAGAGATTGTTAAATTGAAAAAAATTATACTTACCACGGGCCAGAAATGTTTATCTATCAGTTGTTTTATACTATACTTCTGCCATTTTGCCGAGTTAATTTGTATACAGTTTTCCACATCATTATTTGCCTCTAAACAAAGCAAACATTCCACCATTTTTGAATACAAAAGTTGCAACAGTAGGAAAGTTGTGAAATTTGGGATGTTATTGTCTGTGCCTTCTTATATCCACCAAATTATATCAACCTAGGTTCAACCAGTCTTCAGTGTTATGGGAACAGGTTTTGTATGACATTGAGAAGGGATAACCTTCAAAGAAAAAAGTTAAACGAAAATCGCTGTAAATTATGAACAAAACAACACAGCAACAATAATCATATTGTGACTATTATCATATTTTATATAGGCATATGACTTGTCAATGAAATATTAAGCTATGGAAGCATACCCTATTCCCCATACATACCGTTTCCCCATAACATTCCATGAAGGAACAAACGGAGAACTTCTCTCAAGCCATATTATTATTTTATAGAATTTGGAATTTGTATACTTCTAACAACTTTTCATTTAGGTTGTTACAGCTACCCGCTGCGTTTAAGTCCCTTAATGATATCTACTTTGGTTTTTTTTCGATGAACTGTATGACTTCTTCTCGATAGTAATGTTTTGTTAGCAAAATACAAATAATAACAATAAGGCCCATTTTACTTCCTAATCCTTGTATTGTCTATGGTGTCAATAGTAGTAAGAGAAAACCAAGATTAGACTACAAAAGAACGTCAATTTTTTTTTTTAAAAATCTCAGTAATTTGACGACTATACCCTCAACAGACATAAAATTCCTAATACCGCGCTGTTCCGCGATTTCAAAAATATCATAATTAAAATGACTTATTTTTGTTTCGTGAAGCAAAATAACCTACAACACGAATATATACATATATTTTTTTGTTTTGTAACCTCCCTCCAACAAATGGACAAATGTCGGCCGACCATGGTCCACAGTTGAAAACTTTGACGTATATCAGTTGTCCCGATTTGAATTTTTTTTTATTTTTGTCTGCAAGCTGTATTTGTTATATTTTTCCAAAGACTGAATTTAGCTGGTTAAGACGATGCAATAATGTTGTTTAAGATCATCGAGGTCGCACTGCATATATACATAGACGTAGGTAGTCTGGTTGAGCGTTCTACATTCGCTGCATTATATCTAGGAAGTGTGATCTGTTGCTTGAATTGTTAATATCCCCCACACAACGCTAGAGAGATTCAAACAAAAAAACATACATGGCCTGGTGTCCCAATGACGAGCACACACAAATCACATGTAGACGTCGTATTCTCGACTTCCACTTACCTGCTTCATGCGTGAGGAGAGATGAAACAGCATGATACCAGCTTCTTCTTCTTCATATTGTTCTTTTCCACGAAATGATTGCTGCAGACATACAAATAGTACAGATTGACAATTCTAGCTGAAGAAATCCAAGGCAGATAACGAAAATAATTAATTGGGTAGCATGCACCCACTATTTACTTCACTGGATAGATACTTCTTTCGATATCTAACTTTTCTAATTGAGTTGCAAAACAAATGATTTTTTTTGTAAACTAACCATTTCACTCAGCTGACAGCAGTGCAAGTGGTAAATGGAATTGGCAACGCTATTTGCCAGTTTCGAAGAGGTGAAGTATTGTTGTTCAATTTTTAAAATCGTACTAAGTTTTAAATTGGTCGATTATCTGATTTTCCTTAAATAAAAGTTAAATATAAAAATTGTCCTAAGCGCCTCGGTAGACGAGTTGGTAGAGTGTCTTTGGTCTGTCGCTGCAAAAATCTAGCCAAATGGCAAATGGAAGGGTGTGTCACCCGGTTTACCATTGGACCCAAACATAGAATATAAATTAACTTTTTGTTGTAATTAAGGAAAATAAATAATAAATAAAAAGCATATACTACAATTGTATTTGAAATGATAAATCGGAAGGCAGGAACACAATTCCTGCTAGCTTTTAAAGTTAGTTACACATTATAATTAAAAATTCTCGGTGGTATAGAGCTTAAGATGGGT